>CM060964.1:40122090-40289590 GCA_030765045.1 Tenodera sinensis | reverse complement strand
ACGAATCAAGCCCTGCTGAAGGAATTGAACGGCTCAGGACTGCCTTATTGGATTATCCTTAATTTCCATAGAAAAAGCCTTGCCATAGAATATAAAGGTTACCAGAATTTTTATGATGCTGTTATAGACATTATCTCCACCAAGAAAGACAACAGGATTGAAAGACATAAGTAAATTACACGTGAGTTGATATTTTTATTATTCTTGTAATGTTAACGCAGATATCGTAGAACTACTTACTAATGCTTAGCTCTCTCCACAGCCTCAGTCTGCACATCTAAAAATCTAAGAATTGTCACATTTGATTGAGCGTATAAAGAAGCTCTGAAGGATTTAATGGTGAAGTTCTGTTTTGATAACACATGACTGCACATCTAGTTGTTTGTACGTCTTTATTGAGCATATAATAAAAGCTCTGAAGCTTACAATGTTGAAGATCTCTTTTGATAACAAGTGACCTTGCATCTTGGTTGATTGTTCATCTTGATTGTGCGTACGTTAGAGGACCCGAAGCATGTGATCATGAAGTACTATTTTGATAACAAGCGACTATGCATCTTGGTTGTTTGTACATATTTATTGAGCGTATAATGGAAGCTCTGAAGCATATAATGGTGAAGATCTGTTTCGATAAGAAGCGACTTTGCATTTTGGTTGACTGCACTTCTTGATTGAGCGTATAATAGAGGAACCGAAGGATATAGTGGTGAAGTACTATGTTGATAACAAGCGACTATGCATCTTGCTTGTTTGTACATATTTATTGAGCGTATAATGGAAGCTCTGAAGCATATAATGGTGAAGATCTGTTTCGATAAGAAGCGACTTTGCATTTTGGTTGACTGCACTTCTTGATTGAGCGTATAATAGAGGAACCGAAGGATATAGTGGTGAAGTACTATGTTGATAACAAGCGACTATGCATCTTGCTTGTTTGTACATCTTTATTGAGCGTATAATGAAAGCTCTGAAGCATATAATGGTGAAGATATGGTTTGATAACAAGCGACTTTGCATTTTGGTTGACTGCACTTCTTGATTGAGCGTATAATAGAGGAACCGAAGGATATAGTGGTGAAGTACTATGTTGATAACAAGCGACTATGCATCTTGCTTGTTTGTACATCTTTATTGAGCGTATAATGAAAGCTCTGAAGCATATAATGGTGAAGATATGGTTTGATAACAAGCGACTTTGCATTTTGGTTGACTGCACTTCTTGATTGAGCGTATAATAGAGGATCTGAAGAAAAGAATGGTGAAGATCTGTTTTGATACCAAGCGACTTTGCATCTTGATTTATTGCCTATCTTGATTGAGCATTTTATGGAAGCTCTGAAACATAATGCTGACGTTCTGTATTGATAATACGTGACTCTACACCTTCATTGTTTGCATCCTTAGCTCTTGAGGAACGAAATTTTTAAATGAGAGGTTAATGGGAGTCACTTATTCAACTTCATAGAAACACTGGCACACAGAAGCAGAAACGACAATCAGAAGATGTGTACCTTGTTCCCATCTTTCTGTGCTGAAGAAGTACAGCAACTACAAAGCAAATTATAACACTTCCAGTGATGTCAGCCATATGTATTACTCTATCAATATCTATAATAGTCTACACTTAATTTGTTTGTATTTCTTCTATTCCCAACATTTCTCCCTCTCTTTTTTGTCTGGCAGTGACATGAACTTGTACCAGTCAAACGTTACAGTCAACTGTACTTGTGTTCTCTTCAAAACATAACATAAAGAAGTAGAGCTGTTTGTTACGTAATATAAAGTATTTGTCGACCTGTTCATTAAGAGTAGGCTAACTCACTGGATCTTCGCTCAAGGATATTCCTCAAGAACTAACGCGCGGCCTATATATTTAATTGAGCATATAAAGGAAGCTCTGAAACATGTAATGGTGAAGTTCTGTACATCTTGTATATAATGTAGATAATGGCTGAGCTGCCCATTCATGACGACTGTGGTGGATAGAGATGGGGGACGCAGCGGCCGGGCCGAGAGTCTTGGCCCGGAAAGGGCTGTTGCGCCATGGGATAGTTATTAGCCGAGCGTATCAGAGTCTCTAAAACAAATAAAGAGAAAGCTCTCGCTTGATAATAAATGGATCCATGTGCCACATTGATTCAGTTTTCCACGGCTCAGTAGGTGATGTGTTGTCGGCGCGCAATAAAGAACGCACGGGGCCAAGCTACTTCACATCACAAGCCGGGCCGGCGAGCGGGCAAAGACGTTCAAAGCCAGGCTACCTCACGCGACTGCTTTGTGCATGTGACTCAACAATCGAAGCGGCAGAAACAAAAGAGATGTCCAGAACGTTCGCGAGACGTCTAACTGCGTCATTTCCGGTGCGCGTGTATGTGGAAATCAAGAAAGGACCGGTGACGTCATCCTCAGTACATAAGGATGTCTGAGAGAAACAATTGGGAGTGAGTGTTTAGAGTTACGGTTACAGACAGGAGTCGGGCAGTGTGTCAGTGAGTGCCAGACAGCTGTGCGTGTGTGTCATCGTGTTGGTACATCGTAAGAAAATTCAACGAGCGTCGCCAATGATTACATCGTCGTAATGAGTGCATCAAAGGCAGAGTTAGTGAAGAAAGACACTAAAAGGACTGAGTAAGCAAAAATTGTGGGTTGCAATAGCCCGAAAGACTCTAGATTGTGTTGACGAGAAGAAAACTGTGTATATGTGGTAACGTTTTAGAAGATAATAGAGTGATAGAGAACTAAACGCATTGATTTTTGTCATTTGTCACAGTATCTATCGGACATCGTTGTGCAATCTGCATTTCAAACTACAGGGTCATTAAAATATAAGGTAACGCATTCATGGTTTCTCTTCACCCATTTTTCAGGTCATTGTGAGATGTTTTACCCATAGGATACATTTTTCTGAAGCCAAATATCAACACTGTTCACTCAATGTTTTAATCTGATATGCTTGCGGTTTTCGAGGCGATTGCACTAAACTATTTCATCTAGTTTATTTTCTGTTAAAACTTATATAGAACGTTTCACATCTAACACCGAATCCAAAGGTTCAAACTTATTAATGACCGCGTGAAATGTGTCACTATGGCCTGAAAATTGGAGTGTGGTGTGTCATAAGTACTATAAGAAAATAGGTGCCATTTTGGTTAATGAAGCCATAAGAGATACCCTGCCACTCTCGGTTCTCTTGCGCAGTGGAGAGAGACCGTGAATACGTTAAATTGTGACAATTTGACAATTCCACGGATCCCACTCCTGACACCAGAGTGACAAAAACGACAAAATCAGTTCAGTCATTTTTCTGTCACTTTGTTCTCCTCCAAAAGCATTTGCACAAATATGCAGTTCTCTTTTACTGATATTAACATAGTGTTCAGTCATTCGTGTTATTACAGCTCACAACTGTAACCTTGACTTACTCCTTTCTGTCTTTCACCACTTTCTCTGTCTCTTAGACAGCTGAATCTGACAATACAATCACTCGACACTCATTAACTATTTCGCTATTTTCCTTCACGATGCACTACACACGCAGCTGACAGACACACACAAAAAAGACTAAAATTTGCCTGACTGCAACCTATCGTTGCCTCGCCTCCTTATACAGCGAAGTGGACCTTTCTCGGACTTCTACAAATAAGCCGGCCGCCGGGCACTTACCGAATAATCTCGAAAACCCCTTTGACTTGCCGCGTTCATTGTCACGTATTCACAAATAGTGGCGCGAAGCCAAGCGAGGCCGACGTCACAATTAATGACTGTAGAACAATCCTATAGTAAACACATGGGAGGAAAGAAAGAGAGAAAGAAACAGAGAAACGAACGCTCTAAAGCCACTGAGTGGAGGGAAGTTCATTTTTTTATTATTTTGAGTGAGTGAGTGAGTGATTAGGGTTTAAGGGCCCGTCGACAGCTAGGTCATTAGAGCCCCTTTATTATTTTGTTATCCCATAGTAATCGTCTCCAAGAAGTAAAGAGTAAGTAATTTTCTAACCACTGCTCAACACAAATTTGTTGAGAGAAAAGTGCACAAATGTTTAGATTCATTTATCTGCATCCTGCACATACACTATAGAACACTATAGATCTGTTCTGGGTTCCTGAATGCTGAACAGAATCTTTACATAAGCACAGAGACATGGATTAAACAGCAGACAGACGCAGTTATACAGTATTAACCTAATAGTTAAATAATACGCAGCCTAGCTTTGTAGCACTAATGAAACAGTTGTATAACTTGCATTCCCTAGCGTAAGGAGAAAACCAATTCTCGAGGTAAATCTTACACTGTACTTCCTGTAACTTACCTCAAATACCACACAAGCCCAGACACTTCCGTGCGATTTAAAAGCAGTCTGCTGTCATTGTGGAGCAGGCCTGCCAATCTGCCAAAATAAAACAACCGCACATTGTTTTGCGATACTTAAAGGAAAACATTGAAACGTTACCATTATGCTACTAATAATGATGGTATTAATTCTGTAACGCCTATATTTAATAAATTTCTGGCAATGGCTTATTCGATTTATTTTCAAGAGGTTAGCCCTGCTGCAGTTATTGGCGGATTGAGTGCGCACCACCTTGCTGTTTACAAGATCGTTCTTGTCTGAGATAAGAGTACAAACAATTAACAATACTTCGAAGAGAAAAAGGTGTAGTGCCCACAATCGCGCTTGCAGCTGTCTAAGATGGCATTCTGTGCATAAGTTGGAGACAAAGTTTACACAGTATCTTCAAAACGGAACCGTTCTTATGCCACAGTCATAAAGAGTTAAGTGCTTAGAAGCGCGAAAACCGTCTCGCTATGTGCATATTTCTTTATGGGTGTAGAGGACTGCTAATCGGCTACGTTCAGTTTGTTACTCCTTCCCCTATGCAGTCCTTAAAAACAGTAAGCTCAACAAAGCTCTGAGCGGCACTATTAATCTGAACTAATATGGAGAACTGAAGTAGGAGAACTGAAGTAGGCTAGAAATGTTATAGCCGTTTTGTTTTGTATTCTGTGATATAAATTTTCCATAAGTATTTTGCCTTGGGCCTATCCCATTGTGACGCCGGGCACAGCGAACAACAAAGGACGGTCGTGGACAAGCGACTTCACACCACATATCAGGCCCGCGAGCAAACGAAGACGCAAGGTCAAACTTACCTACACCACTCACGCGAGCAAACACATGGCTAACAACGATCAAGCGGCAACACAAATGGTCCGAGCCTTTGAGAAAGATATGACTACGTCATCACCGGCGTGTCTGTGAAAGTCGGAAAAGGTGCACGTTACGTCACCCCGCTGTATAAGGAGGCGAGGGGGCCGGAGTCGGTTCAGTTCAGCTTTAAGTTTTAGTGAGTATGTGCTACTGTCATCGTGAAAGATACGTCGCATTGAAGTGAAGAAGTTTTAATGAGTGTTGAGTGATTGTATCGTCGGAGTTAGTGTTTGAGAGACAGAGAAAGTGAAGAGAAACATGAAAGCTGTGAGCCAAGGCTGCGAGAAGAAAACAGTTGTGAGCTGTAATATCATGAAAGACTGTAGACTGTGTTAAGGCCCGTTAGAAGAAAAATAAAGCTATAGAAATGTAACGAGACTGGATTTGTTGTTTTGTCACACTATTATAAAGTTGCAAAAGTAGGTTCTGTGAAAGCATTCCCTAAGGCAATGATCGTACCCCTTAAATAAATTGGCTCTCCTTTAAACTTCCGTTCACAGCTGCTGAATTCAACATTTAGGTAGGTACTTCATTGTATTTATTGTTATGCATTTTGGAGAGGACAAGTTTAATGAAAATTAACATCCTTCCATATTAAAATCCGACTTGCGGCAGGGCCCAATACACTTAGAGTAACAGCAGTGGCATTTTTACAGTGCATAGCTATTTCCATTCATTAATTCAGTTAACAATGTTCGTTTGTCTATACGGAGCGGGATGGCTCAGGCGGTAGCGTGTGTGGCCCGCATTCAGAAGGACGCGGGTTCGATCCCCGTGGTCGCGCACTCTGACATGGCTTTTTCCGTGGTTTCTCCATGTCACTTAGGCGAATGTTGGGGTGCATTACTTCATAGCACGGTTTCCTTTCCATTATGTCCTTTCATTCCGTTTCCTTCAGTGTACTATCAGGCATGTAGGGTTGGCAGTGCTGGATAGTTGGCGCGGATGATTGCGCATAGTAACTGCTGTTCTCGGCGCTACGTGACGTTTGGCCGGCTTTGTCCTCCGTCGGGAGAGGTGACCCTCAGTGCGACACCGGAACCTCAGTGTGATGGCTGCTTGGCGGGGCCTGGCGCCGAGATAAAGAGGTCTCAGAACTTGTTAGGGACTACCGCGCGTCTCTATGGCCTGTCTAAGACCCTGTGTAGCACCTTCGGTTCCCTCATTTCAAGCTTGCCTCCTGAGGGTGGTAGCCACAACAGATCTGTGTAGGTCAAAGTGAGCGAGGTGTCCCCTATGTGTCCACACCTTTTACCCTGTGACCCTTTCGTTTGCCTATTAATGGCATGGATGTCTACAGCTGAAGTGTTGCGTTTAGCTGTCGGTCTGGGTGACTCAGTTGGCTACTGATCCCAAGGTCGCGGGTACAAATCCGGCCCAGATCGATGGCTTTTAAGTGTGCTTAAAAACGACAGCTCCATGTCAGTATATTTACTGGCATGTAAAGGAACTCTTGCGGGACGAAATTCCGGCATAACGGCGACGCGGATGTGATCCTGGCAATTGACAGCGTCGTTAAACAACAAAATAAAAAAGAAGTTCTGTTTATCTGAGGTAAAGGAATGCATGATTCTGTGCTGAAGATAACAGGTTATGTAAAGTTTTCGGGGCATTTTCCTCATTTTCCCGCTCCACTCGCTTCGGCTTAGTGGCGTGGTCGTGCAGGCTAAAGGTGACTGGCATTGGGAAATGCAGTACGTCTGCAGCCCTTTGTGTGGTACAAACTAAAGTTGGTGTTGTCGGCTGGAGACTTTCTACATTTCGTGTCCACAAGGAATGTCGTGCGAGTCTTAGTGAGTGATATAAAGTATGTTCACCTTTTATTCATTCACTAATTCATCGCATATATGAAGGGCAAAGTGCGCCCGATTTGAAAAGATCACAATGGGTTCGTATGGCACAGGATATGTTCTCTGTAAATAAACAGTCACCAAATCTCATACTTAATACCTCCAATTTGGTAGCATCTAAATCTATCAACGGTTAAGTGCATCGTTACTGTTATAAAATAATCACTATGCTGTCGGTTTACAAAGGTACACTTACAGTAGTGAACAAAGATAGAAAGAAAGGATTAAGAGAAGCAGAAAGAAAATGAAACCAAATGGACTACAAGCAACCGCCGAGTAATGTTATCCTCTTTGGCATGTAATTAGAATTTATTTATACAAGAAAAGAAGAGAACAAACAAATAAATAAATTTATTAGTGTTCGGAGTTTTGAACTTGTATTGACGTACCTTTATCTCTAAGCTAAACAGCAAGTGTGCAAGTCTTGACAGACACACTCTCTTTAAAAGGTGGAATCAGGACTGAAAAATTCAATGGCATAGTTGGGATTTGAACCATGGATCTTCCGCTTATCGAGTGGCTGTTCAAACCATTAAGCTATCATGGCTAACTTTCCAGAATAACATTAAATTCCCCCTCCCCCGTGCCAGACCTCCCAGAGTGGATATAAATCCCCATGCTGGTACCAGGGATCGAACCCGGGTCCTCTGCGCCAGAGGCAAGCGCGCTACCAACTGCGCTACGGAGGCGGTCTCAAAGATACATGCACCCTGGAATGTGAGATTTGCTGCTAATTACCAACAGCATAGTTACTAGATTTTCTAAATCACAGAGTTTAACAAATTTATTGTACGTTATTTAGATTAGCTACCAATATAAATGGTACAATTTCTGTCAAGATAAATAAAACGAATTTAATAAAGTTTAACTGCATTCCTTCGTGGTCCGAAATTATAGCATGACTTACTATTAAGAATTAGCGATGGAATCTAAGGTGACGAGAGCCTGAAGTTCTAAATCATTTCGCATCTATAAACTCACTCATCATTGCACTCGCTAAATCTCTGAAAGGGCATCAGTACCTAGAAACGTTGCCATTTGGACACACTTCGATGTCAACCTGACAACACAAAATTCATGCCGATCGAAAAGCTGTACTCGACTTCAGAATGGTGACGTGCGCTCTGAAGCGTGTGATAATAATTACTAATTAACAACTATTAATTACAACCAATGACTCATTCTGTGTATCAGCAGGTAATTCCCCACTGCCTGTAGACTTTGCGAAGTCGATATTACGTACACTAGCCGACAGGACATCGAGGAAACCCAGGACATGTCACCCGGGCGCTCCCCTCCCCCCTCATGCCCTCCACATTCCAAACTTTGGCTAGCCTCAGTTTTCAAAACATGTCTTTGTTTAAGAGGTTGAACCAGAAACTGAAAAATTCAATGCGATAGCCGTAATTTGAACCACGGATCTTCCGCTATTCAAATCCCGGCTATGGCATTGAACTTTTCAGTTTCTGATTCCATCTCTTAAACATTGCCCACACACGGCTTGTGTTGTTAAATACACCAGCAGTAAGTTTGTTGGCATAAATAAATAGTAATTACTTGTCTTTGTTGCTTCAATCACTGAAGTTAACTAAATAATTCAGCCCACAAAGGCTTTGTCTATCATTATCATCATCATTATTGTTTGTTTCTTTGTTTATTCTTACTCTTTACGACGACCGACATATGCATCACAACGACACACACGCACAGCTGTGTAGCACTCACACTGACCGACTCATGTCTGTAACCGTAAACTCAACTCTCTGCTGTTTCCTGGTCTCCTTATCTAGTGGGAATGACGTCACATGGAACTTTCTCGATTTCTGCACACACGCACCGGTAATGACGCAGCCAAGTCCTTCTCGAAGGTGCTGGAAAAAAGCCCCTTTTGGTTCTGCCGCTTCGATTGTTAGTCACGTACACACAGCAGTCGCGCGAGGCAGCTTAACCTAGAACGCCTTTGCCCACAGTCTGGCATGGCGGAGTTGTGAGCTGGCCGAACGGTTCCACTTATGGACCAGTTATACATAGGCATTGCAACTGTATTATAAATATGTATACAATCCTACTGTCGTCTTTGACCAATGATCACAGCATTCAATCACTAGCGAAGAGGTAGTTAGAAGAGCCTCAGAGAAAACATTCTGCTACATACACTTTGGAGAAAACACAGAATTTACGACACCCAAGTAAACATATTGTTGCATATATTGTTACAAGCGGTATCTTCGGAAATGGAATAAAGGAAAATAGTGTTGACCTTTGAGGTTATGGAGTAGATATAGTGACTGTTGCTATAGAAAAGTCCAAGGGCACTCTCAGGTGGTTGTTGTTCTTGTAGGATAGGATTCAGAAATGTTGACTTTATCTGTGTCTCTTGCTCCAGAGAAACACGTTGCTTATTTTGTAAGCAGATAGGTGGCAAAGATCCAACTTAACTATTTAATCGCATTGACATTTTGATCCAGCAGCACAGTGAAATAAAAAAAAGTGTGTTGTTTGCGAATAAAATGGCCAGATGCGATATTTCATCAGGCCTTTATAGTTTAGGGGAGATAATCTCAGTTTGTTTTTATAGCAGCGTTATTTATTGCGCTGTTTAACTGCCATGTTTTTCAGCGACCCATTCTATATTGGGTGTGAAAGACAACTTAATTTTGCGCGGACGCCTCTTTATCAGACTTGATGTTCTTTCACGTGCCGCCAATCTGCACCATGGAACAACCGACTTTACTTCCCTTCCTAAGGAAGCCAGCTAAGGATTTTTACGCCGGAAAAGGTAAAGCAATCGCTCTCTGCCGGATTTGAATCCGGGACCACGGGAACCAGAGCATAGCATGTTACCCCTAGACACGAAGAACGATATGGTGGAAGAGTTGAAGTTAGTAAATTTTGTTGGCACTGGGTACCGCGGGCCATACATAGGAGGTGGACAACGCAGCGGTTATGCTGAGATTAGAACCACAGTCGGTCCGAAGCACATTTGGCAAAAACAACGCAATGTGTCCATAAAATTTAACAATCCACACTTTTCTTCTTATTGCTTTGAATTTTTTTCCACACACTCACAACATAAAATATATAGTGTACACAAAAGTTCAATGTTCTATGTCAAACCGTGTTTAAATTATTAATATATTTATTAATAAGTTACTTTTTGATATGGTAATATAAAATGACCCTTGAACCCTACAGTTTATTGTATCTCTCCTAAATGTTTAATTTGAGCTCAATATATAGATATAAAGAAATTGTCAGACAGCCATTGCTTAGATTTGATTACTTTAAGAGAAGAAATGTTTTGTATACAGTTTATTGATATTTTCAATTTCTTCAGTATGAATTATGAAAAACATTTTATTTCACCTCAATTGTTTAATATTTTTAACCAGCGCATGCAAATACTTTAATCTCTGAAGCTCTCATGAAAATTTCAATCTAATAAGCTATAAACTAGGGTCCACAGAGCATTTTGAATAGTGAAAAACGCTGAAAAAAAGAATTGAGGAAAATGGATTTTTAAGTTTAACAATATATTTTTGTACTTTAACTAAATCCAATCCACTTAAAATTCCTCAACACCATATGTGGGACCCTCTGTTCCTTTCTTCTTGACCTCAGTAGCAGTTTTTGAGAATTTTGAGTTTGTTTGGTCGTTTCTTAATATGAAACTTTTCCTTTCGTCTTCTCATTGTTCACAACATTTAGAAATTTATTGTTCTCAGCTAACCTCTACACTATGCACTTTCGCTAATTTATAAACAAAATTAATAAAACATCTACTTGTTTCGGCTTTACTATAGACTAACGAATAACTTAAAACCTTTTAACTACATAAACAATGCCTAATACACAACCGGAACACAGAAATAACTTGGCACGATTACAGTATTACAGAACACTGACTGCATTTCTCTGTTTGGAAGCAAAACATGTGTCTGATTCGCGGCATTTCAGTTCGATATATCGAATTCATTTCAGCACAGCCAACTCACAACCTTTCTGAAGCAAAATTCCATGCAAGAGTCTAAAATCAAAGCCAGTGAAAATGAAAACAGCATTTTAAAGCTGTAGCGACGAAGTTTAGCGAGGAACGCTCATCCGCACTAGGCCATTTAAATACCCTCCTGGAGCTTTAACACTGGCTGATATTGAGCAAACTAAAGTGTGGCGTTAAAATACAAAGTATAAGCATAATAAAAAAATACAAAATGTAAAAATAAATATGTTCCGCAATTTTCACCAAATTTCATGGATACATTGCCTTAACATAGTAAACAGAGCCTTTTTTGTCATAAATACATTTGTAAAAGGCCTATAAAACATTATGAATAAATTAGTTATAAATAAAAGGTTCTATTTAAGAGTCAAACTTGTTTAACACAGGCAAGAGGCAGCGAACCCTGCGCAATGCTCAGCCCCCGCGTTTAGGCCATACCAGGCTCGTGATGGACCCGCACTACTCTTGCAGTCTGTTCGTGTTCCTGACCTCAACATATATAGTCCATCCTAGTATTAGAACATCACACTTAAGGTGGTGCACGCGATAAGCACCACCAGCTCCAACTGGTTTGGCAAATATCTTGTCGGACTGAGTGCACTCCACGTGGATAATAAATTATACTACCTCTGAGCCAATCAAGGCTATGAGTTAGGGGAGGTGACACCAGCGATATCTTCAGGGATGTACAAGCAGGCAGTTTTGCAAGTATTACATAAACCACGATATCATCCAAAATCTATAATATCAGCTATTGTTGTTTCTTTAACTCATGACCTACATATATGTAGATAAATGCTCTAAAACCCACTACAACAATCGAGAAGAAATGTTACAAATGCAGCATGTAGCAAATACACTGCGAGGCAAAGGCGGCATCGCGATTACGGGAAAGTTGGTATGTAATTATACTATCGCGCCGGCCGTAAACCTGTGCGCTGCTGGTAAGAGTTGGTGGTCGGCGGCCCGGGCTCTGATGCGCTTATCTGCCTTAATGACCCATCCTCCGGTAGAACAATGGGTCATACGGAAACGACAGCTATTATTTGCTATTCTTCCGTCTAGACTGTTCCTCCTCATTCACTCTCGAGCATTCCACTTCCAGAATTCTATCATTGTGCGAGGCACTGCATAAGGGATTCGTTCGTGCCCAGAGGGGGAGTTGTACTAGTTGTCCTTGTAGTGAAATGTTGTTGTAGTGGACTGTGGAAGTGAGTCAAAACGTTTACGAAGCTCTCAGTGGACAGCGCCTGTGAATCGTGCAGTTCAGTGCGAGTTGTACTCTGACAGTTCTTTATTGCGATCCCATTCGACGGTTATTCTGTTGCTCTGAGTTTGTACGAAAGTGACCTAAGCGTAACGTTAGCGCTACGCTAACTGACTAGAAGGCAATAAAGTGTGATTAGGAGTAACTGGTGTTTTCTCATTTGTTACACTGATATCAGAAGTAGAATTGGTCGAATTGCCATTTCGTTACATCGTTGTCAGAAGCTACAACATAAGAACCACGATGGAGGCAATGCTTGAGAAACTATTGGATACTATGATAGAAATAAGATCTGGAATTGAGAAAATGCAGGCAAAAATGGGATTGGAACTGAAGAATGTGAATTCCGGCATGGACAAGATGGGAAGTGAAGTAACAACAGAGTAGCAATACATTACATACTGGGAGCTACATTAACAAAGTATATCTACATTATGACATTTATTATTCATAATGAGTTTTGAGCCATTTTAATTCTATTTTGATTAAGGCCTGTTCCACATAACTCTGCCCCGTGCCTCTTAACGGTCACGTGCACTACTCACCTCTCATTGGCTGCTAGTGTGCGAGAGGTTGTTGTGCGATACAAAATAGTTCTTGGTTTAATACGGTCATTTGTTTTAATGTATTCGAACATAATTATAAAATTTGCACTTTCATAGCCATGTGAATCAAATTATATCATGTAACAGAGTAAATATATGTTAAATATGTGTAAATGCTTATCAACAAACATGTGGGAGGATCGTTCGTTTTCAAATCGCCTCACAGAATGATGAAAACATTTGCGTTTAATGACACGGTGTCTATATGGCTCTTATCGGTTGACACAGGGCTTGTTTGTCATGTAGGGTCGGTGCTATAAAGGAGGGCGGCCTCCGCAGTTCGCCTATCTCTGTCGCGGAGGACCCGGTTTTGATCCCCGGCACTGGCGTGGGGATTTTTCCCCAGCTGGGAGGTCTGGCACGGGGTGCACTCAGACTTGTTAGGTCCCAGACCCGCCAATTGAGGAGCCACTTGATGAAGAAGTAGCGAGTCCAGGTCGTGAAGGCCGCATAACTGGCCGGGAGGGCTCGGGGCGTTGACCATGTCCCATCCTCCAGTTCTGCACCCCTCTCATGACGCCTGTAGTGGGCAGAGGTGGGGGACGCAGCGGCCGGGCAGTAAGCATTTGTTCATGGGCTGACGCTTTCCGTTTATTATAAAGGTTTATACTCCCAGTTAGATTCAGATTTTCTTTTGTTTTATAAATGCTAACCTTCAGGGACTCAAAACTTTCTCAAACAGACCAATCACTTTCAGATGTAGAATGACCATGCCTCTTTAAACAGATTCAAACTTACAAAACAGACAGTCCTAACCGCATTACGTCAAATTGGAAACCGATATAGAAGTCAACAAGAAGATATAAACCGTAAAACCCAATATACTATGATGTTGGATTGTTACTAACATAACAACACACCTTTTTAAAATCAAGCGTAAACACAAGCTAGGACCATGTAGTGCATCAAGGAAACATACGGTCGTACATGAGCATTAATGAGATGGGCGCAGGACCGAAGTCTCCAGCGGTCATAAAAATAGTCCCCAAGCCTCCCAGTCAACGCAGGTAGCAGTTCCAGTTTAGTGTTCATAAAATTTGATGGTGCATCACATACTTCTATTGGAAGATATTAAACATTTTTTGCGTTTAAGATTAATAAGAAAGAAACACGGCTTTAATACCAAAAGGAAATGAACCTCTAGTCCTTAAATTTGAATTAGTGGTTCTTGTTCTAGTTTGTTTAGCGTTACCCAGGGTGCACCGAGAGGAGGCGAACAAATCGCACCCCAAAAGATTCTACATTTATCAGCTTCGTCATTATTTCTTTCTTTCTTTCTTGATGTTCTGTAATTTACTCACAGCGGATCCGCATTTAGATGTTTTGATATTTTAAACCTATATCATACAGTAATATGTATTTCCGTCTTTAAAATAAGCAGTATTTTTCATTTTACATTTAACTTCCATGTGTTTCCAGGTTTGGTTCTGTAACAAATCGACTTCACGTATTCTATTCTTGAAATTCTAACAGCTTTGAAATTTTCTGCGTGCTGCATCATGAGCTTCAAGTGTGGATAAGACCTTTTTTGTTTATTTAGGAACTGATTGCAACTTTAGTATCCAGCTGAATTTGCTTCCTTTCTTCAAGAAATCTATACAGATCTGGGATACAAGAGTAGAACTTTGTGGAAACTTTTGCAGGCGTCGGTGGTTCTGTCTCTTGGAATTTAGTTCTGCCCACATGGAAGGAGATAATGAGTTTCATCCATGTAAGTTTCCACTAAACACTCGCAATAGTTTGTAGTTTTTTTCGAGACAGGCATCACTGCCATAAAGTGTTCAGCAGAACAGTCAAAACCATATCAGGATCCAGCATTGGCAAACCATAAAACTTGTTAACTGTGAACTAATGTGCTGTTGACTGAAATCAAGGAAAAAATTACGCATACCCATTCCACCCCACCTTTTGGCTAATTAGACCAGTTCCACGGGAGGCTTAGGGGTCCAGAGGCTCCAGAGGCAGTTCGAGTCGAACGGGTGCAATGGTTGCCCCCGTCCGAGTGTCATGTCCGCAGTACCTAGCCGTTATACGGCTTAACCTGCGCGATGGTTTCGATGGTATTACTACAGGGATGTGTGTTACACTGGGAAATGATTAATGGAAACAAGGGGTTTATATAGGGGCAGGAGGGGTGGTTGGAAGGGATTGGTCCGCGAGCGGGCTCTGCGCGGTTTCTGATTGGTCGTTTCCGGCCAGTCAGGTGACGCGCTAATCCCCTCCAGGGTTCTGGGCGTCAGTCACTCACTGAGAGGTGAACTGAAATAGGTGTTTTCTCTGTTTTGAATACAGATTGTACTTTCGCCTTTCCCATCTTCAGAGTTAAACCGCCGGACTTAGGATGTCCTTTGGTAGTCTCTTTGATGGTAGTCGGCGTGGCTCTCTCTGGTCATATTGACCCAGAGTATTCACCAGAGGGTTAGGGTGGTTCTGGAGTTTGTTGTACATTGTGCGAGCGCGGGTTTTAATCACGTCGACAATGTACGGGATACCGGAGTGTTCATGAAGGATATGGGCAGGAAATCTCCAGCCGGTATCATAGATCATCCTTAATGCCCGGTTCTGCAGCGTCTGGAGTCTGATGAAGGTGGACTTTGCCATCACTCCCCAGATCTCACATCCGTACAGGACCAGAGGCGGGATGATCGCTCGATACAGCTGGAGCTTCAGGCGTAAGGGCATGGTTTGGGATCTGAATATGGGGTATAGCTGCCGGAGAGCAGCATGGCCTTGCAGTACTTTGCCCCTGACGTGATGTCTATACGTCAGCCGCCGGTCCAGCGTGACTCCGAGACACTTCGCCGTAGTGACCCAGGGGATCCGACGGCGCCGAAGCTCGAGGTCTTGCGGGAGCCGGTTGGCTTTCGTATTCGCCAGGAGAATCGCAGAGCTTTTCTCCGGGTTTATCGACATACGCCAGTTCTCGCACCATCTACTGATGGCGCGGAGGTGGGCTTGCACTTGTTGGTAACTGTAGCGCGGATTCTTGTTAGTAGCGAAGATCATAAGATCGTCCGCATACTGACAGATGAGTGTGTTTGGGTGCGTGGGGAGATCGGCCATGTAAGCTGCAAAGAGCGCCGGTGACAGTACACTGCCCTCGGGGACTCCTGCGCCAATGGGCCTCTCTCTAGAGAATGATCCCTCCACCTTCACCCGGAAGCTACGTTCCTGTAGGAAACCAGCCACCAAGTAAATGTATGGAGGGGGGATTTCGTGCTGTATGAGCTTGTAGACAAGCCCCTCATGCCAGGTGGTAGAAAAAGCCTTTTCCACGTCAAGCAACACTGCCACCGTTTTAGCCCTATCCTGGTAAGCCAGGGAAGCTTTCTCGGCTACACGCAGTAGTTGCTCGGTCGTGGAGTGGCCAGAACGAAAACCAAACTGATGTTCAGGAAGGAGACCTTTTTCCTCCAATAGGGGTCCAAGGCGGGACAGGAACAGTTTCTCGAATACTTTCGAGATAACTGGTAGGAGGCTGATGGAGCGGTAACTAGATGGAAAGACCGGATTTTTGCCCGGCTTCAAAACGCATACCACACGCGCCTGTTTCCAGACAGCTGGAAAATGACGCATGCTGAGGCATGCGTTGTAAATCCGGGTCAAGTGCATCACGGCTCTAGGGGGAAGGTGTTGGAGCATTTCCGCTATTAGACGGTCCTGTCCAGGGGATTTTCGGGCTCTTAGGGATTTTATGGTGTTAGTTACCTCGCGAGGGGTAACTATCGGGATGTGGAACACCTCGTGGCCCGCGGGTCCGACTTCTAAGAAGTCTTCTACCGCCTGTTCCACGAGGTCAGTATGGTCGTCGTTCTGTGGATCTTCCCTGGGCTGGAATTGAGTTTCCAGATAGTCTGCAAGTGCCTCAGCTTTTTCCCTCGGTTCGAACACAAGTCTTCCCCGAGGGCTATGCACAGGATGTCGGTGTACAGATTTGTCTTTCCGCAAGCCTCGGACGATGCGCCACGGTTTCCTCTCCTGGAGGTTAACGTGACGCAACGTGTTTTCCCAAGCTGCTTGCCTGTGTTTTCTTAGGAGTCGTCTCACCAGGGATTTGAACCTCTGGTGTATTACTCCTATCCTAGGATGTCGGAATCTCTGCCATAGCCGTCTGACAGCATTCTTTGCTTGTATGAGGCGTTTCAGTGGTACAGGGATAGATGTCGGGTTTGGTGCTTCGGTAGGAATGCGGTGTGTGTGAGCACGCACCTCATTTAGGACTGAGGTTGCAAACCCCGCGGCTGCCTCCTCGAGAGCCTCAAGCGAGTCTATTCGAGGATTTGCTTCCACAGAGTTTTGAAGGGCAAGGACGGCCGCGTCCCAGTCGACTTCTTCCACCCAGTCCGGTACTCCCAGCGCAGTGAGATTAACGTCTGAGTCGACCACAACAGGGTTGTGATCGGAATCCAGAGCGTTAATCACAGAGAGGTCCAAGTGAAATGGAATGTTTTTGGTGATTACGAAATCAATGATGTCCGCGGCGCCGCGTGCCGGGTAGTGGGTTGGACCTCTCGGCCCGTGCGCGTGAAGGGCGGGGTTCCCGCTAATGAGACGGTACAATCCCCGGCCCTTAACGTTCTGGGTGCGGCTGTGCCAGCTTGGGTGTTTTGCGTTGAAGTCGCCTGCAATGCAAACCCTATGGTGTAGGTTCAGGAGGGCCATAATGTCCGCTTCATGGAAGCGGCCATCCGGCGGGTCATATACCGCCACAAGCACTAGGTCGTTCCCGCCCAAGGATAACCTTATGGCGGTTGCTTCCAAGTGTTGTAGCGGAGGAATGGTAACAGGAGTATGGGTGAGATGGTTCTTTATGAATATGGCAGTACCACCGCCCTGTCGGCCGACCCGATCAGACCGATGAGCGGCGTAACTTGGCAGGGTAAACTGTACACCGGCGTGCAAGTGCGTTTCACAGACCATCAGCATATCAATCCCGTGACTGTCTACGAACTCTAACATGCCAGGTCTCTGGTCTCTAACTCCATTTGCGTTCCAGAACGCAGCTCGAAATGAACGCACAGTTCTATGCGCCATTACGAGCTCGTGGAGTTAGAATAGAGGTCCTTAGCCGTTTGAAGCATCGTAAGATGCTTCTTCACAGCGGAAATCCCGGGGTTATTGATGGTTTCCCTGCAGCGTCGTAGGATTGGGAGGGAACGCTGAACCAAGTCTGCGAACCAGGTCGCCAACTGTATGAACTCAGCCATGTCCTCAGATGCAAATGCGTCACCTACGGATAGTTGCGAGATGTGTGTCACTGGTGCCTCAGAAGTGGCTGGGCCAGCACTGGTGGGCTCAGCTGGTCGCTGGTTGGCTGACTCAGCTGGAGCTTTTGGTGCTGGTGGAGGGGGGAGTTTCTCAACATTTTTGTTGTGATTCTGCCCCTCCGTAGGTTTTTGTGTGGTTTAACCCACTGACTGCTTCTTCTTCCCCTTTTTTCGGGGACGTTGCTCCTTTGGAGCACTGCTGGGTGTTGGAGCTATGTCACTACTCGCAACCGTAGGTGTGGCGCTATCTGGGACCGGCTCTGCTACTGTGGCGGCGACCCGGCTTGTAGGGGTCACTTCCGCAGTCTCGGCCTGTGCGAGAGCACTTTCGTGTCTCGCCAGCGCCGCGGCGAAAGAGACCCCCCGCCTGACCTCAGCACCAGCCTTGCCCTGTTTTCCTTGCATTATAGCAAGTCGTTTAGGGCACCCGCGATAGATGCCTATGTGGCTTCCATCGCAGTTAGCGCACCTCTTATTATCCATTGGTACCGGGCACTCCTTTACCAAGTGCTCGCCCGCACAACGGAGACACTTTAGAGCCCTCTCACAGGCAAAACTGGAGTGGTGAAAACCCAGGCACTTGTAGCACTGGGCCGGCCCCTCCCTGCCGTGATAAGGCTCAATCGTGACTCGCGTAGTTGTTACCTGCTAAGCTACATCGGTACGGGAGGTTGCAGTGCTGCGCGCCAATAAGATTGCCTGTCACCTAGCCTCCTTCCGCACACCTACATGAATATCTTCTATTTCGGGCATGATTGATCTGAAGTAAAAAGAAAAAACGAGTGATCATGAACACCTTGTAGAATTTACAAATAAATCGCAATAAGGAGTGAAATGTGCGTACATACATGAAACTGACTGGGCTAGTACGAACAAAATGCGAAGCAAAACGCTGGATGCACACAGATTGCTACGAGCGTCGTTAGTGCAAAGCATATTTTTCGTTGCACATGGTTGCGTTAATTTAGCGCTAAACTATTACGTTCATTTTTCATCCCATATGCCATTATTTCAGAGCGTTAAATGTTTCTAAGCTAGCATTTAGTTACAACTGTGTTTAGTTGTGGTGTAAGATTGACGATCAAGCTTGCTACTGCAAACGCTACTATTTTTCGTTGTGAATGATTGCCTACCACCTTAATTGAGCGTTACACATAATTTTTATCGTGAATGGTCATAATTCCAAAATATTTCCATTTTTTTCTAAGCTAGCACGGGTACCAACAGCATTTAGTTGTGTTGTCAGAAGAAGAGGCAGACGTGCGATCGTCTTCTGTCATCGGCATTCCAGCATGCCAACCTCACTGCACTCTGGATTAGTTCTACCTTCTGTCAGTTGAACTAACCAGACGCTTATAAAACAGCGCCCGCGTTTCAACTTTTGGTTTGGTTTAACTATTTTCCCAGTCAAAGAACGTTTATAAGACCGGGTCTTACAACGCCATTCAAAGATGTACGTTAATCAGAGGGCAAAGTTATAACAAACAGGGTGTAGAACCACTGTACGTGGAATGAAGATAACAACTAGAATGTGTATTTATTTACTAAACTGTTTGTTTATAATTGATTTTCTGCAGAACCATTAGGAACCTATCAGAATTCTTGAATTTCTGTGTATTAACAACCTATTTTCTAGAGCGTTTGATAGCTTATTTTAAACCTTGAAGAGCTTCTGATTTTCATAAATGGGTCACACTGTCTTAAAGAAGGCAGAAGAGATTCATTATTATTATTAACAGTACATAGGACAGACATTTAATACTACAAGAGATTATAAAGTTAGCAGAACGTTTGAGGTCACAGCTGCAGACAGGCTTGAACTTGGAGCAGATATCCAGTACGGATCAAAAGGTTGTACCCGTTCCCATGTGACCTTACATATCGCTTATCTGAGCAACTAATGGTGCACAAACAACTGCGGACGTTAACTATCGGCGATGTCTTGGATCCAAACAAAACACGGAGTGCAGAATGTACATACATATTACCTAATTATGATCTTCAAGAAAGGATATGAACTAAGCAAGACTGAAAAATGGTATTGGGAGGGAACAGGGTTGGAAGTAGTGAGGAAAATTGACTTCCTAGGAGTAAGGCTCAACAGTGTATGGGATTGGGGTGAACAGAATAAAAATATATTGGCAAAGGGGGAACAAAATAGCAGAAATAAAAATTATGTGGCTAGAAAGGATAAATAGCGCAGTGACAGAAGCAAGGATACTGTATGCAGCAGAAATATGGGGATTGGAACAAGTTTGGGAAATTTAGACATAATACACAGAAAGTTTTGTAAAATAATATTGGGGTTACCAAAGGGCTCACCAAATGGAGTAGCACAGACAGATGTAGGGAGAGTAGAAGCAAAGGGTGAACTGGTGGAAAGAGCAGTTAAGTACTGGCTTAGAATAAATATATTAGAGGAAAATTATATATTAAAATAATGTATGATTGTACAGGAGAAAATGGGGAAAAAGGAACTTGAATGCGCAAAATTCAGATAATATTGGAAGAAATAGGAATGGAGGAAACATGAGCAGAAAGAAACAACAAAATAAGGGTTTCTGAAGGGAAATTGGATCCAAGGTGGAGGATATCTAAAGGCAAGAAATTGTAAGTAGCTTTAATGAAAAAAGTTCGTTAATAGATTATAGATTCTTAAAAATGGAATGGTGCAGAGAGAAATGCATCCAAGTATGCAATAAAGAGGCCAGAATGGGGTATGCATGGGCTAGGACGGGGCTAATGAACCTAAGTGGCATGATAGTAGGGGTAAAACGGGGGAGAGAGGCACGAAATGCGGTAGATTGTGTAAAAATTGGCACTATATTTTGGAGTGTAATGGCACGGAAAAATGTAGAGAGAATCTAGTACGCAAAAATAGAAAGATCATAACCTTATCCTAAGGTCCTGACCAGGATCATCAGGATAAAAAAATTGATTAGATAAATTTGTCAATGTAACGAAATTGTTCGACATAATTTTCACCAACTTACAGTCGTCTGATTGACTTGAAAATTTGCACACGTGTCAAGGACCAATGACAATACAATAATATCATAAATTTGTACGAATTTCCTGATCAGGATCATCAGGATAAAAAAGTCACTTGGCTAAATTTATCAATGTAATATAATTTTCACCAACTTGAGTCGTCTGATTGACTTAAATATTTGCAAACACGTCCAGGACCGATGACAATGCAATTATCAGGATAAAAAAGTGACTTGGCTAAATTTGACAACGTAACGTAGCTTTCAGCAACTTAAGTCATCTGATTGACCTGAACATTTGCACGCGTGTCATGGACTGATGACAATACATTAATATCATGAATTTGTCCTTATGTCCTGACCAGGATCTTCAGGATGAGAAAGTGACTTGTAATGTAACGTAATTTTCAACAACTTAGAGTCGTCTGATTGACTTGAAAACTTGCACACATGTCAAGGAACAAAGACAGTACAATAAAATCATGTCGTTATCCCAATGTCCAGACTAGGATCGTCAGGATAAAGAATATCTAAGCTAAATTTATAGAAAATAGTACAGTTACGATATCTTAGTTTCGCTAAGGCACATTTCTACATGCACCCTTAAAACTGCTTTAATTAAATAAATAATACATATTTATAAATCGGATGACGTAGATGCCCAGAAAGAGGACCTGAATGAAACACTAGACCCAGGAGAAATATCGCGTACCGGAGTTCACACAGGGCCAAGGAACCCACAACAGCTGGTAGTTCAGAAATCGACACTAGTTACACTGGACAGAGCAATTAAATTGCTTGAAAATATTGAAAGACGGAGAGGCCCGGAGAGAGGACCTTGAAAGGGTCACGAGATTTCGGGGGAAGGATTTGCGGACCGAAGTTTACCCAGGGCCAGGAAGTCCACAACAGCTCATAATGTAGTTAAAACAGTAACTTTAGACTAATACTGTTCCAAAAGAAAAGTAATTTGATAATTTTACAAATTAAAAAAATTGTAGAAATTTCGAATTCAGAAATTTTAAAAAGATTTGAAACTAAAAATTTTGAATAAACTTTAAATAGAAAAATTTGAGATTAAAAAGTTAAAAATCAAATATAGTTTAGAAAAACTAAACAACATACGCTTTTATAACAAACCGAACCACAAAGTAGAAAATAATTTTGAACTATGAAGTTTGTTCTGTAACAATATAAAGTGTAGTTCATTATATTTCAACATTTTTTAATAAGTTTAAAATAAAAACTAATTTAAACTAACAAAATAATAAATTTTAATATCAAAAGCATGGGGTGTCAGATATCAAATATTATAAACGGTTAATTGTTAACTATTTATAAAAGTAAAGATATGATAAAAATATATAAAAAGCACCCCACGCTTTTTTGCAATAAAATTTATTATTTTGTTAATTAAAATTAGTTTTTACTTTAAACATATAACAACATTTTGAAGTATAATGAACTAGACCTTACATTATTATAGAACAAACCTCATACTTAAAATTATTTTCTACGTTTCAGGTTTGTTGGTTATAAAACCGTGTATTTTTTAGGGTTTTTTTTTTTTCTTTTACTATATTTTCTTAAGGAACTAAACGTTTGTGCATATCTCACTCCTAGTACAGGCCTGACCAGTTATCTAGCTTTCCAACTTCATTGCTAATACAGACCTACGAACCCAGCTCACTAGTACTGCAGACCTGAGGACTCACCTGTCTGTTCATACCTCACTGCTAGTGCAGATCTGAGGACTCACCTGTCAGTTCATACCTCACTGCTAGTGCAGACCTGCGGACTCACCTGTTTGTTTATACCTCACTGGTTGTGCAGACCTGAGGACTCACCTGTCTGTTCATACCTTACTGCTAGTGCAGATCTGAGGACTCACCTGTCTGTTCATACCTCACTGCTAGTGCAGATCTCAGGACTCACCTGTCAGTTCATACCTCACTGCTAGTGCAGACCTGCGGACTCACCTGTTTGTTTATACCTCACTGGTTGTGCAGACCTGAGGACTCACCTGTCTGTTCATACCTTACTGCTAGTGCAGACCTGAGGACTCACCTGTCAGTTCATACCTCACTGCTAGTGCAGACCTGCGGACTCACCTGTGTGTTTATACCTCACTGGTTGTGCAGACCTGAGGACTCACCTGTCTGTTCATACCTTACTGCTAGTGCAGATCTGAGGACTCACCTGTCTGTTCATACCTCACTGCTAGTGCAGATCTGAGGACTCACCTGTCAGTTCATACCTCACTGCTAGTGCAGACCTGCGGACTCACCTGTTTGTTTATACCTCACTGCTAGTGCAGACCTGAGGACTCACCTGTCTGTTCATACCTCACTGCTAGTGCGCATCTGAGGACTCACCTGTCTGTTCATACCTCACTGCTAGTGCGCATCTGAGGACTCACCTGTCTGTTCATACCTCACTGCTAGTGCAGATCTGAGGACTCACCTGTCTGTTCATACCTTACTGCTAGTGCAGACCTGAGGACTCACCTGTCTGTTTATACCTCACTGCTAGTGCAGATCTGAGGACTCACCTGTCTGTTCATACCTCACTGCTAGTGCAGATCTGAGGACTCACCTGTCTTTTCATACCTCACTGCTAGTGCAGACCTGAGGACTCACCTGTCTGTTCATACCTTACTGCTAGTGCAGACCTGAGGACTCACCTGTCTGTTCATACCTCACTGCTAGTGCAGACCTGAGGACTGACCTGTTTGTTCATACCTCACTGTTAGTGCAGACCTGAGGACTCACCTGTCTGTTCATACCTTACTGCTAGTGCAGACCTGAGGACTGACCTGTCTGTTCATACCTCACTGCTAGTGCAGACCTGAGGACTGACCTGTTTGTTCATACCTCACTGCTAGTGCAGACCTCAGGACTCACCTGTCTGTTCATACCTTACTGCTAGTGCAGACCTGAGGACTGACCTGTCTGTTCATACCTCACTGCTAGTGCAGACCTGAGGACTGACCTGTTTGTTCATAGCTCACTGCTAGTGCAGACCTGAGGACTCACCTGTCTGTTCATACCTTACTGCTAGTGCAGACCTGAGGACTGACCTGTCTGTTCATACCTCACTGCTAGTGCAGACCTGAGGACTGACCTGTTTGTTCATACCTCACTGCTAGTGCAGACCTGAGGACTCACCTGTCTGTTCATACCTTACTGCTAGTGCAGATCTGAGGACTCACCTGTCTGTTCATACCTCACTGCTAGTGCAGATCTGAGGACTCACCTGTCTGTTCATACCTCACTGCTAGTGCAGACCTGAGGACTGACCTGACTGTTCATACCTCACTGCTAGTGCAGACCTGAGGACTGACCTGTCTGTTCATACCTCACTGCTAGCGCAGACCTGAGGACTCACCTGTTTGTTCATACCTCACTGCTAGTGCAGACCTGAGGACTCACCTGTTTGTTCATACCTCACTGCTAGTGCAGACCTGAGGCCTCACCTGTTTGTTCATACCTCACTGCTAGTGCAGACCTGAGGCCTCACCTGTATGTTCATACACCACTGCTAGTGCAGACCTGAGGACTCACCTGTATGTTCATACACCACTGCTAGTGCAGACCTGAGGACTCACCTGTATCTTCATACACCACTGCTAGTGCAGACCTGAGGACTCGCCTGCATGTTCATACCTTACTGCTAGTGCAGATCTGAGGACTCACCTGTCTGTTCATACCTCACTGCTAGTGCAGATCTGAGGACTCACCTGTCAGTTCATACCTCACTGCTAGTGCAGACCTGCGGACTCACCTGTTTGTTTATACCTCACTGGTTGTGCAGACCTGAGGACTCACCTGTCTGTTCATACCTTACTGCTAGTGCAGATCTGAGGACTCACCTGTCAGTTCATACCTCACTGCTAGTGCAGACCTGCGGACTCACCTGTGTGTTTATACCTCACTGGTTGTGCAGACCTGAGGACTGACCTGTCTGTTCATACCTTACTGCTAGTGCAGATCTGAGGACTCACCTGTCTGTTCATACCTCACTGCTAGTGCAGATCTGAGGACTCACCTGTCAGTTCATACCTCACTGCTAGTGCAGACCTGCGGACTCACCTGTTTGTTTATACCTCACTGCTAGTGCAGACCTGAGGACTCACATGTCTGTTCATACCTCACTGCTAGTGCACATCTGAGGACTCACCTGTCTGTTCATACCTCACTGCTAGTGCAGATCTGAGGACTCACCTGTCTGTTCATACCTTACTGCTAGTGCAGACCTGAGGACTCACCTGTCTGTTTATACCTCACTGCTAGTGCAGATCTGAGGACTCGCCTGTCTGTTCATACTTCACTGCTAGTGCAGATCTGAGGACTCATCTGTCTGTTCATACCTCACTGCTAGTGCAGACCTGAGGACTCACCTGTCTGTTCATACCTTACTGCTAGTGCAGACCTGAGGACTCACCTGTCTGTTCATACTTCACTGCTAGGGCAGACCTGAGGACTGACCTGTTTGTTCATACCTCACTGCTAGTGCAGACCTGAGGACTCACCTGTCTGTTCATACCTCACTGCTAGTGCAGACCTGAGGACTGACCTGTCTGTTCATACCTCACTGCTAGTGCAGACCTGAGGACTGACCTGTTTGTTCATACCTCACTGCTAGTGCAGACCTGAGGACTCACCTGTCTGTTCATACCTTACTGCTAGTGCAGACCTGAGGACTGACCTGTCTGTTCATACCTCACTGCTAGTGCAGACCTGAGGACTGACCTGTTTGTTCATACCTCACTGCTAGTGCAGACCTGAGGACTCACCTGTCTGTTCATACCTTACTGTTAGTGCAGACCTGAGGACTCACCTGTCTGTTCATACCTCACTGCTAGTGCAGACCTGAGGACTGACCTGTTCGTTCATACCTCAATGCTAGTGCAGACCTGAGGACTCACCTGTCTGTTCATACCTTACTGCTAGTGCAGATCTGAGGACTCACCTGTCTGTTCATACCTCACTGCTAGTGCAGACCTGAGGACTGACCTGTCTGTTCATACCTCACTGCTAGTGCAGACCTGAGGACTGACCTGTCTGTTCATACCTCACTGCTACTGCAGACCTGAGGACTCACCTGTTTGTTCATACCTCACTGCTAGTGCAGACCTGAGGACTCACCTGTTTGTTCATACCTCACTGCTAGTGCAGACCTGAGGCCTCATCTGTTTGTTCATACCTCACTGCTAGTGCAGACCTGAGGCCTCACCTGTATGTTCATACACCACTGCTAGTGCAGACCTGAGGACTCACCTCTATGTTCATACACCACTGCTAGTGCAGACCTGAGGACTCACCTGTATGTTCATACACCACTGCTAGTGCAGACCTGAGGACTCGCCTGCATGTTCATACCTCACAGCTAGTGCAGACCTGAGGACTCGCCTGCATGTTCATACCTCACTGCTAGTGCAGACCTGAGGACTCACCTGTCTGTTTATACCTCACTGCTAGTGCAGACCTGAGGACTCACCTGTCTGTTCATACCTTACTGCTAGTGCAGACCTGAGGACTCACCTGTTTGTTCATACCTCACTGCTAGTGCAGACCTGAGGACTCACCTGTCTGTTCATAGCTCACTGCTAGTACAGACCTGAGGACTCACCTGTCTATTCATACCTCACTGCTAGTGCAGACCTGAGGACTCACGTGTCTGTTCATACCTCACTGCTAGTGCAGACCTGAGGACTCACCTGTCTGTTCATACCTCACTGCTAGTGCAGACCTGAGGACTGACCTGTCTGTTCATACCTCACTGCTAGTGCAGACCTGAGGACTGACCTGTCTGTTCATACCTCACTGCTAGTGCAGACCTGAGGACTCACCTGTCTGTTCATACCTCACTGCTAGTGCAGACCTGAGGACTGACCTGTCTGTTCATACCTCACTGCTAGTGCAGACCTGAGGACTCACCTGTATGTTCATACACCACTGCTAGTGCAGACCTGAGGACTCACCTGTATGTTCATACACCACTGCTAGTGCAGACCTGAGGACTCGCCTGCATGTTCATACCTTACTGCTAGTGCAGATCTGAGGACTCACCTGTCTGTTCATACCTCACTGCTAGTGCAGATCTGAGGACTCACCTGTCAGTTCATACCTCACTGCTAGTGCAGACCTGCGGACTCACCTGTTTGTTTATACCTCACTGGTTGTGCAGACCTGAGGACTCACCTGTCTGTTCATACCTTACTGCTAGTGCAGATCTGAGGACTCACCTGTCAGTTCATACCTCACTGCTAGTGCAGACCTGCGGACTCACCTGTGTGTTTATACCTCACTGGTTGTGCAGACCTGAGGACTCACCTGTCTGTTCATACCTTACTGCTAGTGCAGATCTGAGGACTCACCTGTCTGTTCATACCTCACTGCTAGTGCAGATCTGAGGACTCACCTGTCAGTTCATACCTCACTGCTAGTGCAGACCTGCGGACTCACCTGTTTGTTTATACCTCACTGCTAGTGCAGACCTGAGGACTCACCTGTCTGTTCATACCTCACTGCTAGTGCACATCTGAGGACTCACCTGTCTGTTCATACCTCACTGCTAGTGCAGATCTGAGGACTCACCTGTCTGTTCATACCTTACTGCTAGTGCAGACCTGAGGACTCACCTGTCTGTTCATACCTTACTGCTAGTGCAGACCTGAGGACTCACCTGTCTGTTTATACCTCACTGCTAGTGCAGATCTGAGGACTCACCTGTCTGTTCATACCTCACTGCTAGTGCAGATCTGAGGACTCACCTGTCTGTTCATACCTCACTGCTAGTGCAGACCTGAGGACTCACCTGTCTGTTCATACCTTACTGCTAGTGCAGACCTGAGGACTCACCTGTCTGTTCATACTTCACTGCTAGTGCAGACCTGAGGACTGACCTGTTTGTTCATACCTCACTGCTAGTGCAGACCTGAGGACTCACCTGTCTGTTCATACCTCACTGCTAGTGCAGACCTGAGGACTGACCTGTCTGTTCATACCTCACTGCTAGTGCAGACCTGAGGACTGACCTGTTTGTTCATACCTCACTGCTAGTGCAGACCTGAGGACTCACCTGTCTGTTCATACCTTACTGCTAGTGCAGACCTGAGGACTGACCTGTCTGTTCATACCTCACTGCTAGTGCAGACCTGAGGACTGACCTGTTTGTTCATACCTCACTGCTAGTGCAGACCTGAGGACTCACCTGTCTGTTCATACCTTACTGCTAGTGCAGACCTGAGGACTCACCTGTCTGTTCATACCTCACTGCTAGTGCAGACCTGAGGACTGACCTGTTCGTTCATACCTCACTGCTAGTGCAGACCTGAGGACTCACCTGTCTGTTCATACCTTACTGCTAGTGCAGATCTGAGGACTCACCTGTCTGTTCATACCTCACTGCTAGTGCAGACCTGAGGACTGACCTGTCTGTTCATACCTCACTGCTAGTGCAGACCTGAGGACTCACCTGTCTGTACATACCTCACTGCTAGTGCAGACCTGAGGACTCACCTGTTTGTTCATACCTCACTGCTAGTGCAGACCTGAGGCCTCACCTGTTTGTTCATACCTCACTGCTAGTGCAGACCTGAGGCCTCACCTGTATGTTCATACACCACTGCTAGTGCAGACCTGAGGCCTCACCTGTATGTTCATACACCACTGCTAGTGCAGACCTGAGGACTCACCTGTATGTTCATACACCACTGCTAGTGCAGACCTGAGGACTCACCTGTATCTTCATACACCACTGCTAGTGCAGACCTGAGGACTCGCCTGCATGTTCATACCTTACTGCTAGTGCAGATCTGAGGACTCACCTGTCTGTTCATACCTCACTGCTAGTGCAGATCTGAGGACTCACCTGTCAGTTCATACCTCACTGCTAGTGCAGACCTGCGGACTCACCTGTTTGTTTATACCTCACTGGTTGTGCAGACCTGAGGACTCACCTGTCTGTTCATACCTTACTGCTAGTGCAGATCTGAGGACTCACCTGTCAGTTCATACCTCACTGCTAGTGCAGACCTGCGGACTCACCTGTGTGTTTATACCTCACTGGTTGTGCAGACCTGAGGACTGACCTGTCTGTTCATACCTTACTGCTAGTGCAGATCTGAGGACTCACCTGTCTGTTCATACCTCACTGCTAGTGCAGATCTGAGGACTCACCTGTCAGTTCATACCTCACTGCTAGTGCAGACCTGCGGACTCACCTGTTTGTTTATACCTCACTGCTAGTGCAGACCTGAGGACTCACCTGTCTGTTCATACCTCACTGCTAGTGCACATCTGAGGACTCACCTGTCTGTTCATACCTCACTGCTAGTGCAGATCTGAGGACTCACCTGTCTGTTCATACCTTACTGCTAGTGCAGACCTGAGGACTCACCTGTCTGTTTATACCTCACTGCTAGTGCAGATCTGAGGACTCGCCTGTCTGTTCATACCTCACTGCTAGTGCAGATCTGAGGACTCATCTGTCTGTTCATACCTCACTGCTAGTGCAGACCTGAGGACTCACCTGTCTGTTCATACCTTACTGCTAGTGCAGACCTGAGGACTCACCTGTCTGTTCATACTTCACTGCTAGGGCAGACCTGAGGACTGACCTGTTTGTTCATACCTCACTGCTAGTGCAGACCTGAGGACTCACCTGTCTGTTCATACCTCACTGCTAGTGCAGACCTGAGGACTGACCTGTCTGTTCATACCTCACTGCTAGTGCAGACCTGAGGACTGACCTGTTTGTTCATACCTCACTGCTAGTGCAGACCTGAGGACTCACCTGTCTGTTCATACCTTACTGCTAGTGCAGACCTGAGGACTGACCTGTCTGTTCATACCTCACTGCTAGTGCAGACCTGAGGACTGACCTGTTTGTTCATACCTCACTGCTAGTGCAGACCTGAGGACTCACCTGTCTGTTCATACCTCACTGCTAGTGCAGACCTGAGGACTGACCTGTTCGTTCATACCTCACTGCTAGTGCAGACCTGAGGACTCACCTGTCTGTTCATACCTTACTGCTAGTGCAGATCTGAGGACTCACCTGTCTGTTCATACCTCACTGCTAGTGCAGACCTGAGGACTGACCTGTCTGTTCATACCTCACTGCTAGTGCAGACCTGAGGACTGACCTGTCTGTTCATACCTCACTGCTACTGCAGACCTGAGGACTCACCTGTTTGTTCATACCTCACTGCTAGTGCAGACCTGAGGACTCACCTGTTTGTTCATACCTCACTGCTAGTGCAGACCTGAGGCCTCATCTGTTTGTTCATACCTCACTGCTAGTGCAGACCTGAGGCCTCACCTGTATGTTCATACACCACTGCTAGTGCAGACCTGAGGACTCACCTCTATGTTCATACACCACTGCTAGTGCAGACCTGAGGACTCACCTGTATGTTCATACACCACTGCTAGTGCAGACCTGAGGACTCGCCTGCATGTTCATACCTCACAGCTAGTGCAGACCTGAGGACTCGCCTGCATGTTCATACCTCACTGCTAGTGCAGACCTGAGGACTCACCTGTCTGTTTATACCTCACTGCTAGTGCAGACCTGAGGACTCACCTGTCTGTTCATACCTTACTGCTAGTGCAGACCTGAGGACTCACCTGTTTGTTCATACCTCACTGCTAGTGCAGACCTGAGGACTCACCTGTCTGTTCATAGCTCACTGCTAGTACAGACCTGAGGACTCACCTGTCTATTCATACCTCACTGCTAGTGCAGACCTGAGGACTCACGTGTCTGTTCATACCTCACTGCTAGTGCAGACCTGAGGACTCACCTGTCTGTTCATACCTCACTGCTAGTGCAGACCTGAGGACTGACCTGTCTGTTCATACCTCACTGCTAGTGCAGACCTGAGGACTGACCTGTCTGTTCATACCTCACTGCTAGTGCAGACCTGAGGACTCACCTGTCTGTTCATACCTCACTGCTAGTGCAGACCTGAGGACTGACCTGTCTGTTCATACCTCACTGCTAGTGCAGACCTGAGGACTCACCTGTATGTTCATACACCACTGCTAGTGCAGACCTGAGGACTCACCTGTATGTTCATACACCACTGCTAGTGCAGACCTGAGGACTCGCCTGCATGTTCATACCTTACTGCTAGTGCAGATCTGAGGACTCACCTGTCTGTTCATACCTCACTGCTAGTGCAGATCTGAGGACTCACCTGTCAGTTCATACCTCACTGCTAGTGCAGACCTGCGGACTCACCTGTTTGTTTATACCTCACTGGTTGTGCAGACCTGAGGACTCACCTGTCTGTTCATACCTTACTGCTAGTGCAGATCTGAGGACTCACCTGTCAGTTCATACCTCACTGCTAGTGCAGACCTGCGGACTCACCTGTGTGTTTATACCTCACTGGTTGTGCAGACCTGAGGACTCACCTGTCTGTTCATACCTTACTGCTAGTGCAGATCTGAGGACTCACCTGTCTGTTCATACCTCACTGCTAGTGCAGATCTGAGGACTCACCTGTCAGTTCATACCTCACTGCTAGTGCAGACCTGCGGACTCACCTGTTTGTTTATACCTCACTGCTAGTGCAGACCTGAGGACTCACCTGTCTGTTCATACCTCACTGCTAGTGCACATCTGAGGACTCACCTGTCTGTTCATACCTCACTGCTAGTGCAGATCTGAGGACTCACCTGTCTGTTCATACCTTACTGCTAGTGCAGACCTGAGGACTCACCTGTCTGTTCATACCTTACTGCTAGTGCAGACCTGAGGACTCACCTGTCTGTTTATACCTCACTGCTAGTGCAGATCTGAGGACTCACCTGTCTGTTCATACCTCACTGCTAGTGCAGATCTGAGGACTCACCTGTCTGTTCATACCTCACTGCTAGTGCAGACCTGAGGACTCACCTGTCTGTTCATACCTTACTGCTAGTGCAGACCTGAGGACTCACCTGTCTGTTCATACTTCACTGCTAGTGCAGACCTGAGGACTGACCTGTTTGTTCATACCTCACTGCTAGTGCAGACCTGAGGACTCACCTGTCTGTTCATACCTCACTGCTAGTGCAGACCTGAGGACTGACCTGTCTGTTCATACCTCACTGCTAGTGCAGACCTGAGGACTGACCTGTTTGTTCATACCTCACTGCTAGTGCAGACCTGAGGACTCACCTGTCTGTTCATACCTTACTGCTAGTGCAGACCTGAGGACTGACCTGTCTGTTCATACCTCACTGCTAGTGCAGACCTGAGGACTGACCTGTTTGTTCATACCTCACTGCTAGTGCAGACCTGAGGACTCACCTGTCTGTTCATACCTTACTGCTAGTGCAGACCTGAGGACTCACCTGTCTGTTCATACCTCACTGCTAGTGCAGACCTGAGGACTGACCTGTTCGTTCATACCTCACTGCTAGTGCAGACCTGAGGACTCACCTGTCTGTTCATACCTTACTGCTAGTGCAGATCTGAGGACTCACCTGTCTGTTCATACCTCACTGCTAGTGCAGACCTGAGGACTGACCTGTCTGTTCATACCTCACTGCTAGTGCAGACCTGAGGACTCACCTGTCTGTACATACCTCACTGCTAGTGCAGACCTGAGGACTCACCTGTTTGTTCATACCTCACTGCTAGTGCAGACCTGAGGCCTCACCTGTTTGTTCATACCTCACTGCTAGTGCAGACCTGAGGCCTCACCTGTATGTTCATACACCACTGCTAGTGCAGACCTGAGGACTCACCTCTATGTTCATACACCACTGCTAGTGCAGACCTGAGGACTCACCTGTATGTTCATACACCACTGCTAGTGCAGACCTGAGGACTCGCCTGCATGTTCATACCTCACAGCTAGTGCAGACCTGAGGACTCGCCTGCATGTTCATACCTCACTGCTAGTGCAGACCTGAGGACTCACCTGTCTGTTCATACCTCACTGCTAGTGCAGACCTGAGGACTCACCTGTCTGTTCATACCTTACTGCTAGTGCAGACCTGAGGACTCACCAGTTTGTTCATACCTCACTGCTAGTGCAGACCTGAGGACTCACCTGTCTGTTCATACCTCACTGCTAGTACAGACCTGAGGACTCACCTGTCTATTCATACCTCACTGCTAGTGCAGACCTGAGGACTCACCTGTCTGTTCATACCTCACTGCTAGTGCAGACCTGAGGACTCACCTGTCTGTTCATACCTCACTGCTAGTGCAGACCTGAGGACTCACCTGTCTGTTCATACCTCACTGCTAGTGCAGACCTGAGGACTCACCTGTCTGTTCATACCTCACTGCTAGTGCAGACCTGAGGACTGACCTGTCTGTTCATACCTCACTGCTAGTGCAGACCTGAGGACTCACCTGTCTGTTCATACCTCACTGCTAGTGCAGACCTGAGGACTGACCTGCCTGTTCATACCTTACTGCTAGTGCAGACCTGAGGACTGACCTGTCTGCTCATACCTTACTGCTAGTGCAGACCTGAGGACTCACCTGTCTCTTCATACCTCACTGCTAGTGCAGACCTGAGGACTCACCTGTATGTTCATACCTCACTGCTAGTGCAGACCTGAGGACTCACCTGTCTGTTCATACCTCACTGCTAGTGCAGACCTGAGGACTCACCTGTCTGTTCATACCTCACTGCTAGTGCAGACCTGAGGACTCACCTGTCTGTTCATACCTCACTGCTAGTGAAGACCTAAGGACTCACCTGTATGTGCATACCTCACTGCTAGTGCAGACCTGAGGACTCACCTGTCTGTTCATACCTCACTGCTAGTGCAGACCTGAGGACTCACCTGTATGTTCATACCTCACTGCTAGTGCAGACCTGAGGACTCACCTGTCTGTTCATACTTCACTGCTAGTGCAAACCTGAGGACTCACCTGTCTGTTCATACCTCACTGCTAGTGCAGACCTGAGGACTCACCTGTCTGTTCATACCTCACTGCTAGTGAAGACCTAAGGACTCACCTGTATGTGCATATCTCACTGCTAGTGCAGACCTGAGGACTGACCTGTCTGTTCATACCTCACTGCTGGTGAAGACCTAAGGACTCACCTGTACGTTCATATCTCACTGCTAGTGCAGACCTGAGGACTCACCTGTACGTTCATACACCACTGCTAGTGCAGACCTGAGGAATCACCTGTATGTTCATACACCACTGCTAGTGCAGACCTGAGGACTCACCTGCATGTTCATACCTCACTGCTAGTGCAGACCTGAGGACTCGCCTGCATGTTCATATCTCACTGCTAGTGCAGACCTGAGTACTCAACTGTATGTTCATACCTCACTGCTAGTGCAGACCTGAGGACTCACCTGTATGTTCATACCTCACTCTAGCGCAGACCTAAGGACTCACCTGTATGTTCATACCTCACTGCTAGTGTTGACCTGAGGACTCACCTGTATGTTCATACCTCACTGCTAGTGAAGACCTAAGGACTCACCTGTATGTTCCTACCTCACTGCTAGTGCAGACCTAAGGACTCACCTGTATGTTCATACCTCACTGCTAGTGCAGACCTGAGGACTCACCTGTCTGTTCATACCTCACTGCTAGTGCAGACCTGAGGACTCACCTGTATGTTCATACCTCACTGCTAGTGCAGACCTGAGGACTCACCTGTCTGTTCATACTTCACTGCTAGTGCAGACCTGAGGACTCACCTGTCTGTTCATACCTCACTGCTAGTGCAGACCTGAGGACTCACCTGTCTGTTCATACCTCACTGCTAGTGAAGACCTGAGGACTCACCTGTATGTGCATATCTCACTGCTAGTGCAGACCTGAGGACTGACCTGTCTGTTCATACCTCACTGCTGGTGAAGACCTAAGGACTCACCTGTACGTTCATATCTCACTGCTAGTGCAGACCTGAGGACTCACCTGTACGTTCATACACCACTGCTAGTGCAGACCTGAGGAATCACCTGTATGTTCATACACCACTGCTAGTGCAGACCTGAGGACTCACCTGCATGTTCCTACCTCACTGCTAGTGCAGACCTAAGGACTCACCTGTATATTCATACCTCACTGCTAGTGTTGACCTGAGAACTCACCTGTATGTTCATACCTCACTGCTAGTGCAGATCTAAGGACTCACCTGTATGTTCATACCTCACTGCTAGTGAAGACCTAAGAACTCACCTGTATGTTCATATCTCACTGCTAGTGCAGACCTAAGGACTCACCTGTTTATCAAACGTAACTGCTAATACAGGCCTGAGCACCAACCTATCTGTGCGTGCCTCAGTGCTAGTGCTGGCTTAGTGACCTGTTTGTCCATACTCCTCTGCTAATACAGGCCAAGAACCTAACTGTTTAGACAGATAGGTCCTTAGGCCTTGACTGGCAGAGGAACATGGACACACTCTTCTGCTAATGCAGGCCTAAGAAACTAAATGTTTGGTCCAACCTCAGTGCTTGTAAAGGCTTAAGGGCCTGCCTGATAGAACCTACCTTACTGCAATCACAAGTAACGAATAGATCTTATCTCATATCTATATTAAGTTTTAAGCTACTAACTGCTAGTTCATATCTCAATGCCATTACAACGTTTAAACAACTACTTAATAGTTCCTACCTCATTGCTACAACAAAGTTTAATAAACTACTTGACAGTTCCTTTCTCAATGCCAGCACAACACTTAAAAAAGTACGTGACATTTCCTAACTTAATACTAGCACAAGGTTTAAAAACTATGTGTAGCAAACTATCTGATATTTTCTACTTCAATGCTAGCATAAGGTTTAAAGAATTACCTGATATTTCCTACCTCAATGCCAGTACAAGCTTTAGGAAAGCAATAGATATTTCCCACATCAATACTAGAACAAAATTTAGAAAGCTATGCACCTGACGCTTCTTATCCCAATGCCATCACAATATTTAAGAAGGCACCTGATATCCCCTACCTCAATGCCATCACAAGCTATACGGATGTACCTGTATTTCCTACCTCAATGCCAACACAAGGCTTAAGAAGGTACCTGATATTTTCTACCTCAATGCCAACACAAGGCTTAAGAAAGTACCTGATATTTTCTACCTCAATTCCATCATAAGGTTTAAGAAGGTACCTGATATTTTCTACCTCAATGCCAACACAAGGCTTAAGAAGGTACCTGATATTTTCTACCTCAATGACAGCACAAGGCTTAAGAAGATACCTGATATTTTCTACCTCAATTCCATCATAAGGTTTAAGAAGGTACCTGATCTTTTCTACCTCAATTCCATCATAAGGTTAAGAAGGTACCTGATATTTTCTACCTCAATGCCAGCAAAAGGCTTAAGAAGGTACCTATTATTTCCTACCTCAATGCCAGCACAAGACTTAAGAAGGTACCTATTATTTCCTACCTCAATGCCAGCACAAGGCTTAAGACGGTACCTGATATTTCCTACCTCAATGCCAGCACAAGACTTAAGAAGGTACCTATTATTTCCTACCTCAATGCCAGCACAAGGCTTAAGACGGTACCTGATATTTCCTACCTCAATGCCAGCACAAGTCTTAAGACGGTACCTGATATTTCCTACCTCAATGCCAGCACAAGGCTTAAGACGGTACCTGATATTTCCTACCTCAATGCCAGCACAAGGCTTAAGAAGGTACCTGATATTTCCTACCTCAATGCCAGCACAAGGCTTAAGATGGTACCTGATATTTCCTACCTCAATGCCAGCACAAGGCTTAAGAAGGTACCTAATATTTCCTACCTCAATGCCAGCACAAGCCTTAAGAAGGTACCTGATATTTCCTACCTCAATGCCAGCACAAGGCTTAAGAAGGTACCTGATATTTCCTACCTCAATGCCAGCACAAGGTTAAGAAGGTACCTGATATTTCCTACCTCAATGCCAGCACAAGGCATAAGAAGGTACCTGATATTTCCTACCTCAATGCCAGCACAAGGCTTAAGAAGGTACCTAATATTTCCTACCTCAATGCCAGCACAAGGCTTAAGACGGTACCTGATATTTCCTACCTCAATGCCAGCACAATGCTCAAGAAAGTACCTAATATTTCCTACCTCAATGCCAGCACAAGGCTTAAGAAAGTACCTGATATTTCCTACCTCAATGCCAGCACAATGCTCAAGACGGTACCTGATATTTCCTACCTCAATGCCAGCACAATGCTCAAGACGGTACCTGATATTTCCTACCTCAATTCCAGCACAATGCTCAAGAAGGTACCTGATATTTCCTACCTCAATGCCAGCACAATGCTCAAGACGGTACCTGATATTTCCTACCTCAATGCCAGCACAATGCTCAAGAAGGTACCTAATATTTCCTACCTCAATGCCAGCACAATGCTTAAGAAGGTACCTGATATTTCCTGCCTCAATGCCAGCACAATGCTCAAGACGGTACCTGATATTTCCTACCTCAATGCCAGCACAATGCTCAAGAGGGTACCTAATATTTCCTACCTCAATGCCAGCACTATGCTCAAGAAGGTATCTAATATTTCCTACCTCAATGCCAGCACAATGCTCAAGAAGGTACCTAATATTTCCTACCTCAATGCCAGCACAAGGCTTAAGAAGGTACCTGATACTTCCTACCTCAATGCCAGCACAAGGCTTAAGAATTTACCTGATATTTCCTACCTCAATGCCAGCACAAGGCTTAAGAACTGATATTTCCTAGCTCAATGCCAGCACAAGGCTTAAGAAGGTACCTAATATTTCCTACCTCAATGCCAGCACAAGGCTTAAGAAGGTACCTGATATTTCCTACCTCAATGCCAGCACAAGGCTTAAGACGGTACCTAAAATTTCCTACCTCAATGCCAGCACAAGGCTTGAGAAGGTACCTGATATTTCCTACCTCAATGCCAGCACAAGGCTTAAGAAAGTACCTGATATTTCCTACCTGAATGCAAGCACAAGGTTTAACAGGATACCTGATATTTTCTACCTGAATGCAAGCACAAGGTTTAACAAGGTACCTGATATTTCCTACCTGAATGCCAGCACAAGGTTTAACAAGGTACCTGATATTTCCTACCTGAATGCAAGCACAAGGTTTAACAAGGTACCTGATATTTCCCACCTGAATGCCAGCACAAGGTTTAACAAAGTACCTGATATTTTATACCTGAATGCAAGCACAAGGTTTAACAAGGTACCTGATATTTCCTACCTGAATGCCAGCACAAGGTTTAACAAGGTACCTGATATTTCCTACCTGAATGCAAGCACAAGGTTTAACAAGGTACCTGATATTTCCCACCTGAATGCCAGCACAAGGTTTAACAAAGTACCTGATATTTTATACCTGAATGCAAGCACAAGGTTTAACAAGGTACCTGATATTTCCTACCTGAATGCCAGCACAAGGTTTAACAGGATACCTGATATTTCCTACCTGAATGCAAGCACAAGGTTTAACAAGGTACCTGATATTTCCTACCACAATGGCATCACAAGGTTTAAGAAGGTACCTGATATTTCCTACCTAAATGCCAGCACAAGGTTTAAGAAGGTACCTGATATTTCCTATCTAAATGCAAGCACAAGGTTTAACAAGGTACCTGATATTTCCTACCTAAATGCAAGCACAAGGTTTAAAAAGGTACTTGATATTTTCTACCACAGTGCCATCACAAGGTTTAAGAAGTTAGCTTACATTTCTGTCTCATGCCAGCAGAAGGTTAGTGAAGCTAGATTATATTTCCTACATCACTGCACACATAAAGTTAAATAAAATATCTGATAATTCATACCTCGATTTCAGCGCAGGAATGACCGATATACCTGTTTGTTTTTACTTCACTGTAAGCACAAGGTTGAAGGATGTACGTGTTGGTTTTTACTTCATCATAAGCACAAGCGTAAAAGATATAGCTGTTGGGTCCCACTTCATGGTAAGCACAAGCGTGAAGAATATAGCTGTTGGTTCCCTCTTCATGGTAAGCACAAGCGTGAAGGATATAGCTGTTGGTTCCCACTTCATGGTAAGCACAAGCGTGAAGGATATAGCTGTTGGTTCCCACTTCATCGTAAGCATAAGCGTGAAGCATATAGCTGTTGGTTCCCACTTCATGGTAAGCACAAGCGTGAAGGATATAGCTGTTGGTTCCTACTTCAGGGTAAGCACAAGCGTGAAGGATATAGCTGTTGGTTCCCACTTCATGGTAAGCACAAGCGTGAAGGATGAAGCTGTTGGTTCCCACTTCATCGTAAGCATAAGCGTGAAGCATATAGCTGTTGGTTCCCACTTCATGGTAAGCACAAGCGTGAAGGATGTAGCTGTTGGTTCCCACTTCATGGTAAGCACAAGCGTGAAGGATATAGCTGTTGGTTCCCACTTCATGGTAAGCACAAGCGTGAAGGATATAGCTGTTGGTTCCCACTTCATCGTAAGCACAAGCGTGAAGGATATAGCTGTTGGTTCCCACTTCATCGTAAGCATAAGCGTGAAGCATATAGCTGTTGGTTCCCACTTCATCGTAAGCATAAGCGTGAAGCATATAGCTGTTGGTTCCCACTTCATGGTAAGCACAAGCGTGAAGGATGTAGCTGTTGGTTCCCACTTCATGGTAAGCACAAGCGTGAAGGATATAGCTGTTGGTTCCCACTTCATGGTAAGCACAAGCGTGAAGGATATAGCTGTTGGTTCCCACTTCATCGTAAGCACAAGCGTGAAGGATATAGCTGTTGGTTCCCACTTCATCGTAAGCATAAGCGTGAAGGATATAGCTGTTAGTTCCCACTTCTTGGTAAGCACAAGCGTGAAGGATATAGCTGTTGGTTCCCACTTCATCGTAAGCATAAGCGTGAAGGATATAGCTGTTGGTTCCCACTTCTTGGTAAGCACAAGCGTGAAGGATATAGCTGTTGGTTCCCACTTCTTGGTAAGCACAAGCGTGAAGGATATAGCTGTTGGTTCCTACTTCACTGTAACTCCAAGTTTGAAGGATATAGGGTTGGTTCGTACTTCACTGTAACTGCAAGTTTGAAGGATATAGGGTTGGTTCGTACTTCACTGTAACTGCAAGTTTGAAGGATATAGCTGTTGGTTCCTACTTCACTGTAACTCCAAGTTTGAAGGATATAGTGTTGATTCGTACTTCACTGTAACTCCAAGTTTGAAGGATATAGGGTTGGTTCGTACTTCACTGTAACTCCAAGTTTGAAGGATATAGGGTTGGTTCGTACTTCACTGTAACTGCAAGTTTGAAGGATGTAGTGTTGGTTCCTACTTCACTGTAACTCCAAGTTTGAAGGATATAGGGTTGGTTCCTACTTCACTGTAACTGCAAGTTTGAAGGATATAGCTGTTGGTTCCTACTTCACTGTAACTCCAAGTTTGAAGGATATAGTGTTGATTCGTACTTCACTGTAACTCCAAGTTTGAAGGATATAGGGTTGGTTCGTACTTCACTGTAACTCCAAGTTTGAAGGATATAGGGTTGGTTCGTACTTCACTGTAACTGCAAGTTTGAAGGATGTAGTGTTGGTTCGTACTTCACTGTAACTGCAAGTTTGAAGGATATAGTGTTGGTTCGTACTTCACTGTAACTCCAAGTTTGAAGGATGTAGTGTTGGTTCGTACTTCACTGTAACTGCAAGTTTGAAGGATGTAGTGTTGGTTCTTACTTCACTGTAACTCCAGGTTTGAAGGATATAGGGTTGGTTCGTACTTCACTGTAACTGCAAGTTTGAAGGATATAGGGTTGGTTCGTACTTCACTGTAACTGCAAGTTTGAAGGATGTAGTGTTGGTTCGTACTTCACTGTAACTCCAAGTTTGAAGGATATAGGGTTGGTTCGTACTTCACTGTAACTCCAAGTTTGAAGGATGTAGTGTTGGTTCGTACTTCACTGTAACTGCAAGTTTGAAGGATGTAGTGTTGGTTCGTACTTCACTGTAACTCCAAGTTTGAAGGATATAGGGTTGGTTCTTACTTCACTGTAACTCCAAGTTTGAAGGATGTAGTGTTGGTTCGTACTTCACTGTAACTCCAAGTTTGAAGGATATAGGGCTGGTTCCTACTTCACTGTAACTCCAAGTTTGAAGGATATAGGGTTGGTTCTTACTTCACTGTAACTGCAAGTTTGAAGGATATAGGGTTGGTTCTTACTTCACTGTAACTCCAAGTTTGAAGGATATAGGGTTGGTTCTTACTTCACTGTAACTCCAAGTTTGAAGGATATAGTGTTGGTTCGTACTTCACTGTAACTCCAAGTTTGAAGGATATAGGGTTGGTTCTTACTTCACTGTAACTGCAAGTTTGAAGGATATAGGGTTGGTTCTTACTTCACTGTAACTGCAAGTTTGAAGGATATAGGGTTGGTTCTTACTTCACTGTAACTCCAAGTTTGAAGGATATAGGGTTGGTTCTTACTTCACTGTAACTGCAAGTTTGAAGGATATAGGGTTGGTTCTTACTTCACTGTAACTCCAAGTTTGAAGGATATAGGGTTGGTTCTTACTTCACTGTAACTGCAAGTTTGAAGGATATAGGGTTGGTTCTTACTTCACTGTAACTCCAAGTTTGAAGGATATATGGTTGGTTCTTACTTCACTGTAACTGCAAGTTTGAAGGATATAGGGTTGGTTCTTACTTCACTGTAACTGCAAGTTTGAAGGATGTAGTGTTGATTCGTACTTCACTGTAACTCCAAGTTTGAAGGATGTAGTGTTGATTCGTACTTCACTGTAACTCCAAGTTTGAAGGATGTAGTGTTGATTCGTACTTCACTGTAACTCCAAGTTTGAAGGATGTAGTGTTGATTCGTACTTCACTGTAACTCCAAGTTTGAAGGATATAGGGTTGGTTCTTACTTCACTGTAACTCCAAGTTTGAAGGATGTAGTGTTGATTCGTACTTCACTGTAACTCCAAGTTTGAAGGATGTAGTGTTGATTCGTACTTCACTGTAACTCCAAGTTTGAAGGATGTAGTGTTGATTCGTACTTCACTGTAACTGCAAGTTTGAAGGATATAGGGTTGGTTCTTACTTCACTGTAACTGCAAGTTTGAAGGATGTAGTGTTGATTCGTACTTCACTGTAACTCCAAGTTTGAAGGATGTAGTGTTGATTCGTACTTCACTGTAACTCCAAGTTTGAAGGATGTAGTGTTGATTCGTACTTCACTGTAACTCCAAGTTTGAAGGATGTAGTGTTGATTCGTACTTCACTGTAACTCCAAGTTTGAAGGATGTAGTGTTGATTCGTACTTCACTGTAACTCCAAGTTTGAAGGATGTAGTGTTGATTCGTACTTCACTGTAACTCCAAGTTTGAAGGATATAGCTGTTGGTTCCTACTTCACTGTAACTCCAAGTTTGAAGGATGTAGTGTTGGTTCTTACTTCACTGTAACTCCAAGTTTGAAGGATGTAGTGTTGATTCGTACTTCACTGTAACTCCAAGTTTGAAGGATGTAGTGTTGATTCGTACTTCACTGTAACTCCAAGTTTGAAGGATGTAGTGTTGATTCGTACTTCACTGTAACTCCAAGTTTGAAGGATGTAGTGTTGATTCGTACTTCACTGTAACTCCAAGTTTGAAGGATGTAGTGTTGATTCGTACTTCACTGTAACTCCAAGTTTGAAGGATGTAGTGTTGGTTCGTACTTCACTGTAACTCCAAGTTTGAAGGATATAGCTGTTGGTTCCTACTTCACTGTAACTCCAAGTTTGAAGGATGTAGTGTTGGTTCTTACTTCACTGTAACTCCAAGTTTGAAGGATGTAGTGTTGGTTCGTACTTCACTGTAACTCCAAGTTTGAAGAATGTAGTGTTGGTTCGTACTTCACTGTAACTCCAAGTTTGAAGGATATAGCTGTTGGTTCCTACTTCACTGTAACTCCAAGTTTGAAGGATATAGGGTTGGTTCGTACTTCACTGTAACTGCAAGTTTGAAGGATATAGTGTTGGTTCGTACTTCACTGTAACTCCAAGTTTGAAGGATATAGGGTTGGTTCTTACTTCACTGTAACTCCAAGTATGAAGGATATAGGGTTGGTTCTTACTTCACTGTAACTGCAAGTTTGAAGGATATAGGGTTGGTTCCTACTTCACTGTAACTCCAAGTTTGAAGGATAGGGTTGGTTCTTACTTCACTGTAACTCCAAGTTTGAAGGATATAGTGTTGGTTCGTACTTCACTGTAACTCCAAGTTTGAAGGATATAGGGTTGGTTCTTACTTCACTGTAACTCCAAGTTTGAAGGATATAGGGTTGGTTCTTACTTCACTGTAACTGCAAGTTTGAAGGATATAGGGTTGGTTCCTACTTCACTGTAACTGCAAGTTTGAAGGATATAGGGTTGGTTCTTACTTCACTGTAACTCCAAGTTTGAAGGATATAGCTGTTGGTTCCTACTTCACTGTAACTCCAAGTTTGAAGGATATAGGGTTGGTTCGTACTTCACTGTAACTGCAAGTTTGAAGGATATAGTGTTGGTTCGTACTTCACTGTAACTGCAAGTTTGAAGGATATAGTGTTGGTTCGTACTTCACTGTAACTGCAAGTTTGAAGGATATAGTGTTGGTTCGTACTTCACTGTAACTCCAAGTTTGAAGGATATAGGGTTGGTTCTTACTTCACTGTAACTCCAAGTTTGAAGGATATAGGGTTGGTTCTTACTTCACTGTAACTGCAAGTTTGAAGGATATAGGGTTGGTTCTTACTTCACTGTAACTCCAAGTTTGAAGGATATAGGGTTGGTTCTTACTTCACTGTAACTCCAAGTTTGAAGGATATAGTGTTGGTTCGTACTTCACTGTAACTCCAAGTTTGAAGGATATAGGGTTGGTTCTTACTTCACTGTAACTGCAAGTTTGAAGGATATAGGGTTGGTTCTTACTTCACTGTAACTCCAAGTTTGAAGGATATAGGGTTGGTTCTTACTTCACTGTAACTGCAAGTTTGAAGGATGTAGTGTTGGTTCGTACTTCACTGTAACTCCAAGTTTGAAGGATATAGGGTTGGTTCTTACTTCACTGTAACTGCAAGTTTGAAGGATATAGGGTTGGTTCTTACTTCACTGTAACTCCAAGTTTGAAGGATATAGGGTTGGTTCTTACTTCACTGTAACTGCAAGTTTGAAGGATATAGGGTTGGTTCTTACTTCACTGTAACTGCAAGTTTGAAGGATGTAGTGTTGATTCGTACTTCACTGTAACTCCAAGTTTGAAGGATGTAGTGTTGATTCGTACTTCACTGTAACTCCAAGTTTGAAGGATGTAGTGTTGATTCGTACTTCACTGTAACTCCAAGTTTGAAGGATGTAGTGTTGATTCGTACTTCACTGTAACTCCAAGTTTGAAGGATATAGGGTTGGTTCTTACTTCACTGTAACTCCAAGTTTGAAGGATGTAGTGTTGATTCGTACTTCACTGTAACTCCAAGTTTGAAGGATGTAGTGTTGATTCGTACTTCACTGTAACTCCAAGTTTGAAGGATGTAGTGTTGATTCGTACTTCACTGTAACTGCAAGTTTGAAGGATATAGGGTTGGTTCTTACTTCACTGTAACTGCAAGTTTGAAGATGTAGTGTTGATTCGTACTTCACTGTAACTCCAAGTTTGAAGGATGTAGTGTTGATTCGTACTTCACTGTAACTCCAAGTTTGAAGGATGTAGTGTTGATTCGTACTTCACTGTAACTCCAAGTTTGAAGGATGTAGTGTTGATTCGTACTTCACTGTAACTCCAAGTTTGAAGGATGTAGTGTTGATTCGTACTTCACTGTAACTCCAAGTTTGAAGGATGTAGTGTTGATTCGTACTTCACTGTAACTCCAAGTTTGAAGGATGTAGTGTTGATTCGTACTTCACTGTAACTCCAAGTTTGAAGGATGTAGTGTTGATTCGTACTTCACTGTAACTCCAAGTTTGAAGGATGTAATGTTGATTCGTACTTCACTGTAACTCCAAGTTTGAAGGATGTAGTGTTGATTCGTACTTCACTGTAACTGCAAGTTTGAAGGATGTAGTGTTGATTCGTACTTCACTGTAACTCCAAGTTTGAAGGATGTAGTGTTGGTTCTTACTTCACTGTAACTCCAAGTTTGAATGACAGTGTTGGTCCTTATTTCACTGTAAGTAAAAGATTGACTGACATACCCATGGGTCCTTACTTCATTGTTAGCACAAGTTTGAGGAATACACTTGTTGGTTCTTACGTCACTGTAAGAACAATTTGAAGGCTATGTCTGCTTCTGGAATTTAAAGGTGTGAATTTTCACTCAGCAACTTGCTCCACCATAATTAATAGATGGCGAACAAACATCCCCTCATGGCATGTGATACTGATTCATAACATCAATATGCTCATACAGTACATGATATAAATCGGCAAGTATATTGACTTATCGACAGATTATTCACAACAATGACGAGGATCATACTGAGCGATTGTGGTGTTCTTAAATTCTGTACCAATCTGCATCATCAATTGATGTTCTTGCGGTGGATAATTATGGCACTTTGCCAACAATTTAGTGTAAATAATAATAACAACGATAATACTGCATGTTAACAAACTCTTGAACTAAATCATCATTATCGAACTTGCCATTGCGACTGACCTTAGCAAAGATAACATTAGCAAACAATTTGCTGCAATATAACTCATCTTCACTGTCACTAAGTGAAGTATTTGAGCCCTACATGCGTTTGTCTCATTCTCAGCAATGTGCTGCAGCGATCATATTGCCGTTGGTGCATGAACATATCTATTTAGAAATTAGAGCACAAAAGTGTTCTAGTTCATTGCTCACCAATTGAATATGAGACTATTATTTGGCTGACATATCAAAGAATTACGACGGTGTAGTAACTATGGTTTAGTTATCCAGCTGTAGTTTACGAGATTAGTGTGCTACTCTGGTATTATCCGCACTTCAAATAGTAATCATTGATCATAAACTCCACTGCTCCCTTCAGTATTAAGGGGGCACCCCAGCTAAAGAAATCAAAATTTTCTAAACAGTGTCAATTTTTTTTTTCTTTAAAGTCTGGCTATTAAAATGATGTATAACACTTATTTAGTTTTGCTTTATTTAATACATTATTTTTATCTCAAATACTATGCTGCATGTACAAAAATGGCAACTTATTTTCATCTGCTTTCAACAAAGGTACAGCCTCAACACAGTCTTCATGATGCAACCTGGCGCATATATTTGAAGGCAAAGGAAGATGAAGAGGAATACAGTCATAAAGAAACAATAAAAGTAGGGGTTTCTGGAAAGAAATTAGAACAAAGGTGGAGGGTGTCGTAAGGCAAGAAATTCTGAGTAGCTTTAACGCAAAAGGTCATTAATAGATTATAGATTCTTAAAAATAGAATGGGGGAGAGAGAAATACATCGAAGTATGCAATGGAGGCCAGAATGGGGTATGCATGGGCTAGGACGGGGATAATGAGTCTAAATGACATGATAGGGGTAAAAAGAGGGGAGAGATATACAAATTCCAGTAGATTGTATGACAATTTGCACTATATTTTGGATTGTAATGGAACGGACAAAGAAAGAGAGAATCTTGTTTGTTGTTGTTAGTTAATGCTGGATTTCTGACAATGAAGTCATTAGTCCTCTTGCTCTCCAATATTTTTCACTGATGGATGGGGCACTAGAAGTGGCCGGGCATATTTGAAGGTGGTCTCGATCCATTTCCTCTTGCAGATCACATAGAGGACAGAGTGGTGAAGAATATATCCCAATTCTATTTAAATGTTTTGCCCGACAATCATGTTCTGTAATCAACCTGAAGGTTGCAACTGCTGTTTTTCGAGGATACTCAGGAATTACTGTTTGAATGTTTGGTATTTCCCATCTTTTATTCTTTGATTTTTCATAGTAATATTTTGCAATAATTTTTTTGAATTCAGAGTTGACTAATCTTTTAGCTGCATAAAATGGTAGATTAACTATTGATTTCTGCACATTGCCGGTACCCTTTTTTGCAAGAAAACCAGCTTTCTCATTACCACTCAGTCCACAGTGAGCTGGTATCCATTGGAAGACTAGGTGTTTTTGAAGTGCTGTTAGATGGCTAAGCATTTTCCAACATTCTATAGTTGTTTGGTTTTTTGGTGACAACTTGGAAGTAATTGCTATAATTGCTGCCCTGGAATCTGAGAGAATAACTGCTTGCTGAAAATGTGAAATTCTGTACAAAAGATTTTGTAGGGCCATTCGAATTGCTTAAATTTCTCCATCAAAGTTTGTAGTTCCATAACTTAGAGATTTGTAATTGGAAAAGAGGTGACATGTGACTCCAGCACCTGCTCCATCTTGGTTTGATATCAATTATCCATCAGTATAAATATGGAGCCATTCATGTTCTGGAAATCTAGTATGGATTGTCTCTAATGCCAATAATTTTAGAACACTAGTTGGAGTATCATGCTGATACATATACATGCTGACCTGTCATGGCATGTATACGTCCTCTGATTGGTAATCAGAGGATATGGTCGGTGAATTTATTTTGATAATTCTCCCGGTCAGGTCGGTGAGACCCGTAAACCAACGACAGGTGTGGTCCTCCAGACATTCTGGGGGTTGTGAGAGAGCGATGTGACCGCCAAAACATAAAAATATGGTGCTCTCTAAAAAGCGGCTACATTTATTGCTAAGTCTCTTCAATATTTATGCAATATGACTCGAGGGGTAAAATGTTCCGGAGTTAAAATAGTCCCCCATTCGGATCTCCGGGCGGGGACTACTTCTCGAAAGAGAGAATCTAGTACCCCCCAAAAAATGGTATGATCTCCCAATAGACTTAGAAGTTAGGGAAATGTTGAATTCAAAATTAATCGGATGCATTGGGAAAACAGGAAAGTGTTTAGAAAAATTTGATGCGTTGCATTCAACATGACTTTCTCTCTCTTGTATTAGCCATTCTTACAAATTCTTATTCCCATATCTTCTTCGTGTTAGTTGAGATAAACATTTGCAGAAATTATCTTATTGCTTATTTCCTTGTAGGTACAAGGTGAATATGAGTACACAGTAGGCTTTTTGTGATAGTCAAATCTTTCAAAGCTTTGAGATTCTGTTATCTATCCACGGTTAACATGAAAAAAATGAACAACGATGTTGCATTTGACGAAAGTTTTAAGTTGTCCGAAAGTGACACAAATGACTAGGAATATCTCCGAAATAGTCCACTCTACAAAAAACAATTTTTGGACATATATTGTGTTTTAGCGAGATCTACATTTTTTGTATACTAAGATTTTGACTAACTCTTACGGTTTACGAGTTATTCAAATGTCATCCAGAGGATTACATCGACTATTGCCAGAAAATTCAAAATATACATTTAATTTGTCATACATGTCATTTTAATCGAAATCTTTATAGCCATTTTAAACAAAATCAAAATTTTCCATGTAAAGGTAGTTAAGAGTGGAGCAACTTTCTTCAAAATCTGCGTGTCGCATCCTTGAAAGACAAACTTAAATACCAACTTTGGTTTTTAACCAACTTCTCTTTTTGAGTTATGCTGTCCACAGACTGACAGACACACAGACACACACACGGATCTTTTTCTAAAAATGCTTTTTTGTGGGGGTTCAGGGGGCCTCAAAACATATATTTCCGGTGAAATCTCGACATCGAAATTTTTGGGTGGAATACAATACGTCCTCTACTTACTAGTAGAGAAAGTAAAAATACGGCCGCGTCGTAGTCGAGTGGTTAGACCATTCGCTTCTCACCAAAGCGGCCCGGGTCCGATCTCAGGCAACCGCATGTGGGATTTGTCGTCGACGAAGCGGCGCTGGGGATAGTTTCCTCCCGGTTCTCCGGTTTCCCCCGCCATCTCATTCCACAGGTGCTCCATCTTCATTCCGTGTATCATCAGGGTCACCGCCTGCAGTGTCGTTTTAGTAAAAGCGGGCGTTAAACACTACAAAAAAGTAAAAATGAGACTGGAATGGTTAAAACAAATGTGAGGAAACAGGAATAATGGAAAAGGATAATGAGGGGTAAAAGTAATTAGTGGCCTTAATAAACTTCCCCATAATGTGTAAAACAAAATGTTAAATATAAAGGGAAGTTATAGGTAGGTATAAGCAACTCCAAGGGGTAGCAATATAGCAGATAAGGTAGTATATTTGAGCAATTCCGCGAATATGTCATACCCAGTGTTAAAATTTGAAATTAATGTTTCACTTTTTTTACTGAGGAAAGATGATGCTAGATACTCCCAAGTATCTTATGAAGTGAAAAATAAATGTTTTTAACGTGAATATGGGCTCAAATTTCACTTCTTACCCATATATTTCCAAAACACTAAAAATAAGCGCGAATAACGGTGATTTTCATATCAATATTTCAGGAGCTATGTACAACTGTTTTAATTTTTTTGTTCTGTACATCACACAATGACTCTTCGTCTTCGAAACGTGTATATGGCTAATAATTTTCGACATTTATAAATAATCCTTAGAGCCTCTTTAATTATTACTGTGTGTCAATGTCAGTCACGGTAAATAAGGATAAAGCCCTCTGGAGGGAAATGTAATAGACTGAAATAAATATCCTTTTTGATCCTGCGTCATTACAATATAACAAATAAAAAAGTATCAGAAAGTTTTCCTCTAAAGTCATTCGTTTTCCCACAAAACACATGACTAACGGACAATTAGTGCTGGCGCCCTGTGGTCGCATACGCGTACAGTGCTTGTGAGACTTCAGTCAGGATAGACGTATCAGTCCGTTTCTGACTCCATGACTAAAATACCAGCTCAAAGACAATGTGAATACAAACAATATCTGAAGGAGCAAGACAGTTATCCACAATGGAAGGAAAAAATAAAAGTGACTATGAGGAAAGGAAGAGCAATACTGAAACAAACAAAACAAGGAAGAGAACACCTCAAAGCTGAATATGGGAGATATAAGCAAGCACAGTGGGCAAGACAGAAGATAAGAGACCAAGAAGGGATTGATAAGGATACTCCATCAACATCAACCGCTTTCAAAAGCAAACGGTATTTCGGAAAGTGCAGAAAACGTGTTGAAGCATTGCCACAATCTCCACGTAAAAGAAAAGAAATGATTCGTAAGTTTAGCAGTTGAAGAGGGATTACATGTTGTAAAACCAAAGCATTCTGTCCCGGTATCAGGAAAACAACTATCAGAGGAACTTAAAAGTGCAATCATCAAGTTCTATCAGGATGATTTAATATCTTACCAAGCTCCTGGAAGAGATGATTTTATTGAAATCCATGTTCAGGGAGAAACAAAAGAAGTTCGCATTAGGTATCTAGTGGTAACATTAAAAGAAGCACATGCACTCTTTCTACAAGACCGAGTAGAAATGTCCATGGGGTTGACAAAATTCGCTGAATTACGCCCTACTCACGTGCGTCTTCAAAGTCAGATCCCACATAATATGTGCACATGCATTATACATGAAAATACGAAGTTTCTTCTCAAAGCATTGTGTAAAACTCACGTACTCACTGAGACTGAATTTCGTAAGTTCACAGTATAAGTGGTTTGTGATCAGAAATCGAGTGAATGTGTGCAGGGAGGGTGCTCCAAGTGCCCGGGATTGAGTGGAGCAGACATTTCGGATAAACTTGCTAATTCTCCATGCGAATGGAAGCTGTGGAGTTCACGTAATGGAAGAATGGAAATAGAAGTTAGAAATGGGTCTGTAAAAGACTGCATTGAAGAACTGACCAATTGCCTGCCTCGTTTCCTTAATCACGTTTATGTAAAAAGACAGCAATCCGAGGCCTTTAAGAAGGCTCGGGAAAATGTTGCAATTAGTGAAGCTGTGATACAGATCGACTTCTTTGAGAACTACACATGCAAGGAGCTGCCCACTGGAACAATACACAGATCTCAATATTTACTGCTGTTGCCTGGTATAGGAAAGAAGGTACTGGTGAAATTCAGAAACAATCTTTTGCTTTGGTGTCTGATTATGTCTCGCATGACAAATATGCAGTTGATATTTGCTTAAGGAATATATTTTCGAAAATATTGGATATTGTTCCGAATCTTGAACTTGTGAAAGTGTTTTCTGATGGAGCTGCTTGTCATTTTAAGCAGAAATACACATTGAGCCATGTGACATATCTTTCCGAAGCATTTGGAATTCAAATTGAATGGCACTTCTTCGAATCCTATCACGGAAAGGGGGCAGTAGATGCGATTGGAGGACAAGTGAAGAGGATGCCGTCCACTCAGCGGGCTCATTACGTGAAAGTATTAGGTTTAAATGTTGTGGAATATGCTTTTCTTTCATGAGCGGAAAGTGTCAGAATGATGCACAACTTTCGGAAGTAAAAACAGTGTAGTGATATACGTGTGTACTACGAGACTACTGCATTTAGCGTTCCTGCACTATAAGGAGTCCAATCAGTAACTACATAGTGTGTTACAGGTATGTGCTGTGTGTTCTCATGTATGGTCTTTGTTATGGTTTTGAGTCAGCTTTTTATACTTGCAATGACGTAACTGTGATAAGAAATGAGAGCTGTCAACATCTGTTTATTCTGTTTATGTTGCATGACAGTAATGCTCCTCCAAAGGATATGATTCTTCTCAAAATAATAAATGCAATTACACACCTTTATGTATTACATGTATGTAACGTATAATACGTATCACTATGATTTACCATATGTTATACCATGTAAAACAAAGACAAGGTATTACAATTTTCGCAAATGTCAGTTAGTCACAAACTCATGTCAGTTAGTCACGCTGACCTTTGAATAAATATCTCCAGATGAGAATAACATGCCAAACCTTTTTTCAGGTCATTTGAAAGCTTAGAAGTTCCTCTCTCGAGTGATTTTTCAGAACAAATCAAATAAGAAAACTTTCAGAGAAAACGGAGGACAAACGTTTGAAGTTGGACCTGCAGTTGACAAAAATGTCAGTTAGTCACGAAAAGTTTAGCACTCCTTGTTAAATAATTGTTTCACTTATTTAAGGTTTTTATATTTCCTATCACAACCGCCAATGTATTCTCTGTCATCGTATGTCGTTAAAATAACATTTTTACACCTATATTGACCATTAGACAGACATTTTAAGAAGAAAATTTAGTGTAAATGTCAGTTAGTCACACGAGGAATTGCTCATTTGTTCATTGTTCTGTTTTTAGTCATTTAATTTTTGTTTTCTGTAGGTTAAAGTTTATTTTTTGTGAGCATAAATAAATTATTCATATATTCATACTCGCACACAGTAATACACGACCTGACGCACAGTCCCATACAGTAATACACAAACTCACATGCCCACACATACACAATACACAAACTTACTTATATAAGACCTGAGACACACGTGCCTAGCTTTCAACGTATCCCCGCTCTGCTCCAAGCCTTTGACGCAGTCTTCCGACAAGCGTCAGAGACATTCGCAACGTGTTATCAACCTATCCCTCACAGTGATCCAACAGACTGACGCAGTTATCTGGCACACGCAGGGGACCTGAGGCATGTGTAACGAGATATAGTTATGCCTCCTAGTGTTGCAAAAGCCTGGCGCAGTCATCTGACACACGCAAGGGACCTGAGGCATGCGTAACGAGATATAGTTATCTCGCACACTGTTCCAAAAGACTGACGCAGTCATCTGGCACACGCAAGGGACCTGAGGCACACGTGCCTAGTTTTCAACGTATCCCCGCTCTGCTCCAAGCCTTTGACGCAGTCTTCCGACAAGCGTCAGAGACATGCGCAACGTGTTATCAATCTATCCCTCACAGTGATCCAACAGACTGACGCAGTTATCTGGCACACGCAGGGGACCTGAGGCATGTGTAACGAGATATAGTTATGCCTCCTAGTGTTGCAAAACCCTGGCGCAGTCATCTGGCACACGCAGGGGACCTGAGGCATGTGTAACGAGATATAGTTATCTCTCCCAGTGTTACAAAAGCCTGACGCAGTCATCTGGCACACGCAGGGGACCTGAGGCACACGCAACGAGATATAGTTATCTCGCACACTGTTACAAAAGACTGGCGCAGTCATCTGCCACACGCAGGGGACCTGAGGCATGCGTAAGGAGATATAGTTATCTCCCCCAGTGTTGCAAAAGACTGACGCAGTCATCTGGCACACGCTGGGGACCTGAGGCATGCGTAAGGAGATATAGTTATCTCTCCCAGTGTTGCAAAAGCCTGACGCAGTCATCTGGCAGACGCTGGGGACCTGAGGCATGCGTAAGGAGATATAGTTATCTCCCCCAGTGTTGCAAAAGCCTGACGCAGTCATCTGGCACACGCTGGGGACCTGAGGCATGCGTAAGGAGATATAGTTATCTCCCCCAGTGTTGCAAAAGCCTGACGCAGTCATCTGGCACACGCGAGGGACTTGAGGCATGCGTAACGAGATGTAGTTATCTCGCACACTGTTCCAAAAGACTGGCGCAGTCATCTGACACACGCAAGGGACCTGAGGCACACGTAACGAGATGTAGTTATCTCCCACACTGTTCCAAAAGACTGGCGGAGTCATCTGGCACACGCAGGGGACCTGAGGCACACGTAACGAGATGTAGTTATCTCGCACACTGTTCCAAAAGACTGACGCAGTCATCTGGCAGACGCTGGGGACCTGAGGCATGCGTAACGAGATATAGTTATCTCGCACACTGTTACAAAAGACTGACGCAGTCATCTGGCAGACGCTGAGGACCTGAGGCACACGCAACGAGATGTAGTTATCTCGCACACTGTTCCAAAAGACTGGCGCAGTCATCTGGCACACGCAGGGGACCTGAGGCACACGCAACGAGATGTAGTTATCTCGCACACTGTTCCAAAAGACTGGCGCAGTCATCTGGCACACGCAGGGGACCTGAGGCATGCGTAACGAGATATAGTTATCTCATACACTGTTCCAAAAGACTGACGCAGTCATCTGGCAGACGCAGGGGACCTGAGGCACACGCAACGAGATATAGTTATCTCTCCCAGTGTTACAAAAGACTGACGCAGTCATCTGGCAGACGCAGGGGACCTGAGGCATGCGTAACGAGATATAGTTATCTCTCCCAGTGTTACAAAAGACTGACGCAGTCATCTGACACACGCAGGGGACCTGAGGCACACGCAACGAGATATAGTTATCTCTCCCAGTGTTACAAAAGACTGACGCAGTCATCTGGCAGACGCAGGGGACCTGAGGCACACGCAACGAGATGTAGTTATCTCGCACACTGTTCCAAAAGACTGACGCAGTCATCTGGCAGACGCAAGGGACCTGAGGCACACGTAACGAGATATAGTTATCTCGCACACTGTTACAAAAGACTGACGCAGTCATCTGGCACACGCAAGGGACCTGAGGCACACGTAACGAGATATAGTTATCTCGCACACTGTTACAAAAGACTGACGCAGTCATCTGGCACACGCAAGGGACCTGAGGCATGCGTAACGAGATATAGTTATCTCGCACACTGTTCCAAAAGACTGACGCAGTCATCTGGCAGACGCAGGGGACCTGAGGCATGCGTAACGAGATATAGTTATCTCATACACTGTTCCAAAAGACTGACGCAGTCATCTGGCAGACGCTGGGGACCTGAGGCATGCGTAACGAGATATAGTTATCTCGCACACTGTTCCAAAAGACTGACGCAGTCATCTGGCAGACGCAGGGGACCTGAGGCATACGTAACGAGATATAGTTATCTCGCACACTGTTCCAAAAGACTGACGCAGTCATCTGGCACACGCAGGGGACCTGAGGCATGCATAACGAGATATAGTTATCTCGCACACTGTTCCAAAAGACTGACGCAGTCATCTGGCACACGCAGGGGACCTGAGGCACACGTAATGAGATATTAAGTTATACTGCGCACTGTTCCAAAGACACACGCGCTGCGAGCCTTCTACCTGTCGTCAGACACTTGAGGTATATGCCACGTGTTTCCAACTTATCCCCTCCATTGTTCCAACGGCAGTTATGGTGTAAATACCCCTAACCACAAAATGATAAACTCCCCTAAACTGTAAAGTACCCTAATTTCTGAAAAAGTTGAAGCTGCTCATATGTAATCCACCCAGAATCACTTACCTTATCCAGAGAACACCATAAAGTGAGAGTTCTTCTTGTGCCTCAAAAGAATGAAAGAAAGAAAAAGAAATATATTTTACATTTTGTCCTAAGGAAGTCTGCAAATTATTACATTTTCATTTTGTCACATATCTTTAAGTAGGCCTAAAATGATTGTACTTTCCATTTTGTGCCATGACAAACTTTGTGACAATAATTTGTCTCATGTATTTAAGTAAGTCTAAAAATTATTGAACTTTTTATTTTGTCACATTTATTTAAGTGAGCCTTAAATGGTTATACTTTTCATTTTCTCAAATATATTTAAGTAAGTCTAAAAGTGATTACAATTTTCATTTTGTCAAATATATTTAAGTAAGCCTAAAATGGTTACAGTTTTCAGTTTGTCACATATATTTAAGGACACCTGAAAATGTTATTGCATGTCCCATTTTGTTGCATATTGCGACAAAATTATAAAATCAGTCCAGTTACTTTTCTATCACTTTATTTTCTTCTAAACTTTTGCACAAAAACAGTAATCTTCTACTGATGTCTGACGTCTGACGTTAACACAGTCTACAGTCTTTCGTGATATAACAACTGCCAACTGTTTTCTTCTCGTAGCCTTGACTCAGTCCTGTCACTGTCCTCACTTTCTCTGTCTCTCACACCAACTTTGACGATACAATTACTTGAGGCTCGTTAAACCTTTACCTCGACGCGACGTACCTTTCAGCACGACCGTAACACACACAAACACACACACACACGCACACGCACAAGCACACGCACACGCGCACGCTCGCTCACACACCTGTCTCGCAGTCACTGACACACTGATCGACGCATGTCTGTAACTGTAACTCTCGCCTCCTTATATTCCAGGAATGATGTCACACGGTCCTTTCTGGAACTTCTACAAACACGCCGGCTGCCGTACAGTTTTCGTAGGCTCTGGAAAGCCCTTTGTGTTTCCGCTTGATTATTGTTAGTCACGTGTTTGCTCGCATGAGTGCTGTGGGGAAACTTGACGTTGAGCACCTTTGTTTTCTCGCTGGCCTGGTATGTGGAGTCAAGTAGTTTAGCCCTGACCGTCCTTTATTTTGCGCCGCACCGGAGTCACAATATATTTGTGTAAGCCCCTGCAGATATAAAATTTCTCATTATGTCACTTGTATTTAAGTTACTTTGTTTTCGTAAAATATCATTAAACATTTAATTATTTTTTTACTATTCTTTAAAAATGAAATCGAAGCCATCCAAGAAATCTGGCCTGTTATATCTGTGTACCAATGTTTCCAACAATTTTCATCACTTTTCTGTGTTGATGTCTTGAAATTTGTAGGATTCATCAGCACTCTGTAGTTTTATGTAAATCTCCTTTTGGGAAGGTTGTATTGCATCAATAAAAACAAAAATTTATTTCTGTGGCTGCAATTTCAATATCCATTAAAATGCGCATGGAGTGACTCGTAAGCATTTGTTTACATTAGGTGCACCGACGCTTCTGCCACTTATATGGGGAGATAATGCTGCATTTTCGTCTACACAAGTTTAAGGGAGTGTTCCTCAAGTTTATCATTTTCGGGTTGTGTTTCATGCACGTCGCATGCGTTCAGTAACCATTTACCTGCTACTGAAGTCACGTTTATTTTCGGAAACCAAACCAAATCTCTGAATGGCTCGCCACCATCCTTGTGATAGATGAAACTTACAGCCGTGCATCTTGCTCGTAGGCCGCTGACCTTTACAGACATTTCGTACCCCTCTTTCCAAGTCAGTGACTATAGTCCCTAGTCTGAAGTCGCTATCAAAAGCAATGCGTTGTCTCACAATTTGTGTTAAGGTGATATGGAATGGGTTTTCGGTCAAGAAATTGAAGTTTTGGATTATTGTCTTGTATGAAAGTATGTTTACTTTCTCTACTACGTATAGTAAAGGAACTATTTATACTATTCCACCCAAAAATTCGATGTCGAGAGATTTTGCCGGAAATATACACCCTAAGACCCCCCCCCTCCAAAAAAAAGTGAGCAAACTCTGGAAGCGTATTAGTTGAGACTCAATATAAGTCGTCCCTAACTCGCTTGACTCCCTAAAGCTACTCTTCGTTGCAACAGACTTGCTCACTGACTTCTCGAGACTCACTCTCGTACCTCCCGAGACTGACCCGCTTCGCAATACCACTCGTGTATATGGCCGTCGGTAAGTTAAAGTTATACAGAGCTCCAGAAAGTTCGAGAAGACGAAACATCTAGAAGATTCTGCTTATATCGGTAGCGCGTATCGTGTTTATGCTGGGCAAGCGCGCGACTTATCTCTTTACGTTCCGACTCTCCGGTGGCGTACTCCCGATAACATTGCGCCATAGCTGTTGTTTCACACAGCTTCCTCCACAGAAAGACGATCACGATGAATTACAGTTTGTTCACCAGCTCATGATTCCTGGCAGGAATGCAGCCAGTCACTACGTCAGTAAACAATTCCAGATAAACAGCGATATCGGGAGCAGCAGTTCTGCTTCTAATCACGTTTACCATAACGTTGCCAACCTTAGAATGTGCATTCACGCTAGAATAAAGTAAAGAACTCGCTCAAAATAGCACAATTTAAATGTTTTTTTAGTTCATGCAGTGATGTAACTTATGAAACGTAAACCATGTTTTCAACTACTCCGTCTTTTCCCCGCTGATTATTTTCTGCATTTTCTGTTTTTGAAAAACACTGCCAGTCTGTTTCGTTCTGAAGTGATATATCCTCGAGCGTTGCATCGTGCAATTCGTGTAAGAATAAGTCACATGTTACATTGCTTTAAGTATTTATTTTACCGTGGCCTAAACTAGTTCTATGGGATTGAGATCACACATGTATGGGGGCAAGTAAACCACAGTGTGGCCCCATGAAACCAAAATAGCCAATAATAACGTTATAAAAATTGAGGAAAAATTCAATCTAACAACTTCTCATTCCCTCCTGCAGAATCAAAGAATGGATATTGAAATTTCGGTCAGTTAATAGTATAGTAATTGCTCCTGCAAATACAGATAATGAAAGTAATAGAAGGACAGTAGTACCTTTAGGTTTGTTTGATAGAATTACCCTATAAAGATCTGTTTTACACATAGAACTGTCATTCTGAACCCCTTTGTTCTACAACCACAATATCATAGCAGATTTCACAGCACTCCTAGGCGGAGGATTATCTGCTTCTACATTACTTGCGCCATTACTTCCGAAATAAAACTAGTGACTAGTACGATGTTACAACTGAAATTAAGAGAAATTAGCAGCGAGTAAACGTAGCGCGAATAATATTGGAGGTAAGTTGGTAACGTGACCAGCAGAGTAACGTTTGCGCGGATGTTTACAAACCTGAGGTTATACTGCGTGGAATGTCTATCCCCTGTCCCTCATTCCCCTTACACCATGAGCTGGTGAACAGACAGTACCATCAGCTTCCCTCGGGGTTGACGCCATAGTGGAATGAGAGTAAACGTGTGGGACAAGCGCTGTTTGTGTTCGTCGAGAATGCGCAATGACATCACTCCGATCACAAACGTGAGGAAGTTCCGCAGTTCATTGTGGTTATACTCGTACTTATCCAGAGTCTTTTGAGACAATGGGAGGGGTAGGCAGACCGTAGTTTGCTCTTGCCTCAGGTCACTTACGCGTGCTGGCACACTGCGATAGCAAAATGCACTGTTGCAACAATTTTGTCCCCTTCATACTTTTGTTGCATTGTTTACATGTTTATTTCTTTATTATGCACTTAATTGGCATTGCTTAAACAGCTTATTCTCACGCTGAGACAATAATTACATTTAATATAAAAACTGGAGTACATTATCATGTTTACTTAGACTACATTACTTGCATTGCCTTATTAATTATATAAATATATATCAGCACGGTTGGTACTGCATACGACCCCAGAAAAAGAACGAAAGAAGGAAATACAAGTAGAAAAACAAAACATTATTTACATAGACATAGTTGCACCCAAAGTATGCGCAATCAGCGAGTTGCACTTGCCATCCCCTCCTTTAAAGTAATTGTACACATTTTGATTAATGTATGCCGTCTGCTTATGTACTGGTTTTCCATTTACTATAGGTAAGGAATTTGCTTTATAGGTAGTAGGTGCACTACCTGTTTGTCACTTCCACCACGTACTTATACAAGCTTAAGAGTTTTATGCAATCTTTGTTGTGCGCCGCTACGCGTGTCTGAATGACTGCATAAACCTTGCAACTCTGCCTGGGTTGTTTTGGTTTCTATACACGCGCCGAGCACGCGATGTCCTTATCTCCCCCTCCCACTGTCTCAAAAGACTCTGAACAAGATATACAACAATAACACACAGTTGTAAACGCAAGTCTAAAAGCTTTATTTATTAAATACTAAAGAAAGATCTAAACAGTACGAAGCAGAGATAATAATGCTTAGCTTATATATAAAGAAATTACTATGCATAGTAATCTGTACCAAGAATACACTCTGTTACTCTACTATGACTTTGATGGCATAGACAAAGTTATTCATACGAAACGACACTATACGAACAATTTAATAATTATAATAAATTACACAACACTTACAATAAATGTGCCAGAAATAATGTTATTTTAGTCTCGTAATTTTAAACTCCCTTTTATCGGATTTTCATATGTTGGAACATTCTTATTTTCAAAGTGTTCCACACAATGTAGTTTTTCATGTACATTTGTGATATTTGGTGTACTTTCTTGTACATAAATATCAACATTAAAATTGTGATTTTTTTAGTTAACATGCTTAGAGTGAAATAATTAAACAATAATATTGTTGTGTAAACATTTAAGCTTAAAATTGAAGTTAATATTTAAAATGTTCTTCCAAACTAGTAAACTAATTAAATATTCATTATTACAATTTGTTAATAGGCCATTAAAAAGTGGAATTATAAAATATAATTTTATAAAATATAGTTACATTGTGTAGATGATTCATTCAAAGCAGTAAAATAACTATTGGAATTGTGAGTATCCCTGGAACCAATTTGTACAGATGCATGACATTTGATATTGTGACAAAACGACAAATGTCCAGTACAATTTCCTTCTCCGTCACTTTATTCTCCTCCAAAACTTTTGCACAAATACACAGTTCTCTCTTCGGCAACAGTGTTTCCATTTCTGACGAAGCTCTTTATCTTTGGGAAATGCGAAGTGTTTTATGTTATTTTGTTTGTTTTCCTATAATAATTATCACATCTATAGACTGCAGACTGCAGACTGCAGACTCGAACACAACCAAAGAATAGCTATCAACCCAGTCTTGGTGACATCGTAAACGCGCGCATAAGAGACTAATAATAAATTATAAATTGTCAGCAGGAGTTGCGACCGATGTGACGTCACGTTTTCTGCCATAACCCCGCACCTTTACCATCATTCCACCACGGGTTGACACTGAACGCAACCTGTTGCGCAAATGTCGCATTGCTAGCACCACCTCTCCGCGTCGTTGTAAGGATGTCACCAAAAGTATCAACGACGTAGCTTGTTCTCATTCACATCCTTATGCCTGTATTGCCATGACTTTCTTTACTGTATTCCTCAGGAGCACCTGCTGTCCAAGTCTAGTTTTATCCTCTTGTGGACTCCCACGGTCTCTTCAGCACACCGTTCCTGACTACCAGGTAGTCCCACAGCTGCCATTTGATCATCGGTTCTCCCTGTGCGCCTCTGATTTTGAGGAAACTCTATACAATGATGAACCTGGTGAACCAAGAGAGAAGAGAATGACAAGGTTCAGCCAGGCACACTATAGTGCGTGTTGTCGCAAAGCTGTGGAAAATTTCAAGCGCGCGGTTATGGGTCACTTGTCAGATAAACTAGAGCGTTCATACAGCAATTCACTTGGCGTGAATCGAGCAATGATTCTTATTTTTCTTATCACCACATAAAAGAAAACTTTACCGAATAGTTAAATTGAATGGGCAAAAACGGGCTAACCATCATTTTTTAAATAGGTTACAGACTTCCATTTGCTGCAGAAATTGTCATAAGTCTCTTGAGTTTGACTAACTTCAAGGAACTTTGTGTGATGGGACATAAATGTGTTAGTATCATGGCGATTTATTGAAACGTGCAGTATTGTTTTGTTTTGTTATAGTAAAATTAGGCTCACTTTGCACTTATGTCATGTAGATGGCATAAATGTATAAGATGGCTATATTGCTATTTTATTTCTATCCATGTTCCTACACTACATGTGACTCTGTTATGATAAAATGGTGGTTAACCAGTTTTTCCGGCTATCTATTATTTTTACCTATGTAAATTGTAGCAAATCGGATACTTTCTAAAGTAAAAACTATGAGAGAAAGACAAATAAATTGCCCAAATACATTAGTACGTATGAAGTAGAGAAGTTGGATTTATAAGGAAGATAGGTTGCTCTAATGAACTCGTCAAGGCAGATTTTTGGATCAAGTGCGCGACTTATATGGGCTGAAACTACATGCGCAATAACGTGCGGGTGTCTTGGGATCCCTTCCAGTGACTGCTTCGAATATATGACAAAACAGTCAAGAGAAAAAAGCAGCCAAAAAGAATGTGGCAAAATAAATGGCCAGAGGTTTGTTTGGTAGTTCAGTATGATTGGTTTGGTTTCAAGGAATCATAGAATGTGAAAAATCCCTTCAGGGTTGTACGCTGCATGCCATTAGGTACATGTATGACATCACATATTACTGTTTTGATTACAGAATTGTCTGGCTGTGTTTGGCTGAAGGTGATTAAGCAGTTGTAATGGAAGTGATTACTAGTGATAGGGGAAGGCATATGCTACGCATACCAAAAGTACAGAGAAATATTAAGTGTTGTTTTAAAATGGATTGGTTTGGCGAAGAAGAGAGCTCGAAAAAACAGTCCTTAAACATAATTCTTATAAAGAATGACAAAGCTATTAAGCTGATTTTAATCAGACCAATATGATCTGTAATATATACTTCGACTAGTCCAAAGCCTGGGGACGAAGGGGAATCTGTTTTTTTAACCAAAGCACAAAATTATTACACTTAAGGTGAAGGCTACCTTTTAAATAATACCATTTATAATTGCTAAAGTACAGTAGTAAGATTAAAGTAAATGAGACTGCCAATTTATTTCACATACTGGAATTTCTATAAGTGCAAGAACTCTCTCAGGACCAGCTTAACCACATAATTACAGTTAATGTTAATACGCCATTCCTATCTTGCAGGATGTTGATCTTGGCATAGCAGACTGTCGCGAAAAAGCGGTCGGTGAAACATACGGTCTGTGAAAAAAGCGGTCAACTCTCTGGACTAGGTACACGGAAGTCATCTGGAAGGGGGTTAGAAGTTCAACGAGTGAGTGAGTGGGTGAGTGAGTGAGTGAGTGGGTGGGGGAGTGAGTGGTTGAGTGAGTGAGTGAGTGGGTGGGTGAGTGAGTGGGTGAGTGAGTGGGTGGGTTGGTGAGTGAGTGCGTGAGTGGGTGTGGGAGTGAGTGGTTGAGTGAGTGAGTGAGTGAGTGAGTGGTTGAGTGAGTGAGTGAGTGAGTGAGTGGGTTGGTGAGTGAGTGCGTGAGTGAGTGAGTGCGTGCCTGAGTGAGTGCGTGAGTGAGTGAGGGAATGAGTGAGTGAGTGCGTGCGTGAATGAGTGAGAGAGTGAGTACGTGCGTGAGTGGGTGAGTGCGTGCGTGAGTGAGGGAATGAGTGAGTGAGGGAATGAGTGAGTGAGTGCGTGCGTGAGTGAGTGAGGGAATGAGTGGGTGAGTGAGGAGTTTGTGAGTGAGTGAGTGAGTGCGTGAGTGAGAGATTGAGGAATGAGTAAGTGCGTGAGTTAGTGAGTGCGTGCGTGCGTGCGTGAGTGAGTGAGTGCATGAGTTAGTGAGTGAGTGCGTGAAATAGTGAGTGAGTGCGTGTGTGAGTGAGTGGGTGAGTACGTGAGTGAGTGAGGGAATGAGTGAGTGAGTGCGTGCGTGCCTGAGTGAGTTAGTGAGTGACTGAGTTAGGGAATGAGTGAGTGAGTGGGTGGGTGGGTGAGTGAGTGGGTGCGTGAGTGAGTGCGTGCGTGTCTGGGTGAGTGAGTGCGTGAGTGAGTGCACGAGTTAGTGAGTGAGTGCGTGAGTGAGTGCGTGCATGAGTTAGTGAGTGAGTGGATGCGTGAGTGAGTGCATGAGTTAGTGAATGAGTGAGTGGGTGAATGAGTGAGTGCATGAGTTAGTGAGTGAGTGGGTGAGTGGGTGAGTGCATGAGTTAGTGAGTGAGTGCGTGAGTGAGTGCATGAGTTAGTGAGTGGGTGCGTGAGTGAGTGCGTGCGTGTGTGGGTCAGTGAGTGAGTGCGTGAGTGAGTGCATGCGTGAGTTAGTGAGTGAGTGAGGGCGTGAGTGAGTGCATGAGTTAGTGAGTGAGTGCGTGAGTGGGTGAGTACGTGAGTGAGTGAGGGAATGAGTGAGTGCGTGCGTGCCTGAGTGAGTTAGTGAGTGAGTTAGGGAATGAGTGAGTGCGTGCGTGCCTGAGTGAGTTAGTGAGTGAGTGAGTTAGGGAATGAGTGGGTGAGTGAGTGGGTGCGTGAGTGAGTGCGTGCGTGTGTGGGTGAGTGAGGGGATGCGTGGGTGAGTGCGTGCATGCGTGAGTTAGTTAGTGAGTAAGTGAGTGAGTGCGTGAGTGGGTGAGTGCGTGAGTGAGTGAGGGAATGAGTGAGAGAGTGCGTGCGTGCATGCCTGAGTGAGTGGGTGGGTGGGTGAGTGAGTGAGTGAGTGGGTGGGTGCGTGAGTGAGTGAATGCGTGCGTGTGTGGGTGAGTGAGTGCGTGAGTGAATGGGTGAGTACGTGTGTGAGTGCGTGCGTGAGTGAGAGATTGAGGGAATGAGTGAGTGCGTGAGTTAGTGAGTGCGTGCGTGAGTGAGTGCGTGCGTGCGTGAGTTAATGAGTGAGTGAGTGCGTGCGTGAGTGAGTGGCTGAGTACGTGAGTGAGTGAGGGAATGAGTGAGTGAGGGAATCAGTGAGTGAGTGCGTGCGTGCCTGAGTGAGTTAGTGAGTGTGTGAGTTAGGGAATGAGTGAGTGAGTGGGTGTGTGAGTGAGTGGGTGCGTGAGTGAGTGCCTGCGTGCGTGTGTGGGTGAGTGAGTGAGTGCGTGAGTGAGTGAGGGAATGAGTGAGTGAGTGAGTGCGTGCGTGCCTGAGTGAGTTAGTGAGTGAGTTGGGGAATGAGTGAGTGAGTGGGTGGGTGAGTGAGTGCGTGAGTGAGTGAGTGCGTGAGTGCGTGCGTGTGTGGGTGAGTGAGTGAGTGCGTGAGTGAGTGCATGAGTTAGTGAGTGCGTGAGTGAGTGCGTGCATGAGTTAGTGAGTGGGTGGATGCCTGAGTGAGTGCATGAGTTAGTGAGTGAGTGAGTGAGTGCATGAGTTAGTGCGTGAGTGGGTGGGTGAGTGAGTGCATGAGTTAGTGAGTGAGTGCGTGAGTGAGTGCATGAGTTAGTGAGTGGGTGCGTGAGCGAGTGCGTGCTTGTGTGGGTTAGTGGGTGGGTGCGTGAGTGAGTGCATGCGTGAGTTAGTGAGTGAGTGCGTGAGTGAGTGAATGAGTTAGTGAGTGAGTGAGTACGTGAGTGAGTGAGTGAATGAGTGAGTGAGTGCGTGCGTGCCTGAGTGAGTTAGTGAGTGAGTTAGGGAATGAGTGGGTGAGTGAGTGGGTGCGTGTGTGGGTGAGTGAGTGAGTGCGTGAGTGAGTGCGTGCGTGAGTTAGTGAGTGCGTGCGTGAGTGAGAGATTGAGGGAATGAGTGAGTGCGTGAGTTAGTGAGTGCGTGCGTGAGTGAGTGAGTGCGTGGGTGAGTTAATGAGTGAGTGCGTGCGTGAGTGAGTGGCTGAGTACGTGAGTGAGTGAGGGAATGAGTGAGTGAGGGAATGAGTGAGTGAGTGCGTGCGTGCCTGAGTGAGTTAGTGAGTGTGTGAGTTAGGGAATGAGTGAGTGAGTGGGTGTGTGAGTGAGTGGGTGTGTGAGTGAGTGGGTGCGTGAGTGCCTGCGTGCGTGTGTGGGTGAGTGAGTGAGTGCGTGAGTGAGTGAGAGAATGAGTGAGTGAGTGAGTGCGTGCGTGCGTGCGTGCCTGAGTGAGTTAGTGAGTGAGTGAGTTGGGGAATGAGTGAGTGAGTGGGTGGGTGAGTGAGTGCGTGAGTGAGTGAGTGTGTGAGTGCGTGCGTGTGTGGGTGAGTGAGTGAGTGCGTGAGTGAGTGCATGAGTTAGTGAGTGCGTGAGTGAGTGAGTGCATGAGTTAGGGAGTGGGTGGATGCCTGAGTGAGTGCATGAGTTAGTGAGTGAGTGAGTGCATGAGTTAGTGTGTGAGTGGGTGCGTGAGTGAGTGCATGAGTTAGTGAGTGAGTGAGTGCGTGAGTGAGTGCATGAGTTAGTGAGTGGGTGCGTGAGCGAGTGCGTGCTTGTGTGGGTTAGTGGGTGAGTGCGTGAGTGAGTGCATGCGTGAGTTAGTGAGTGAGTGCGTGAGTGAGTGAATGAGTTAGTGAGTGAGTGAGTGAGTGAGTGAGTGAGTACGTGAGTGAGTGAGGGAATGAGTGAGTGAGTGCATGCGTGCCTGAGTGAGTTAGTGAGTGAGTTAGGGAATGAGTGGGTGAGTGAGTTGGTGCGTGTGTGGGTGAGTGAGTGAATGCGTGAGTGAGTGCGTGCGTGAGTTAGTGAGTGAGTGCGTGAGTGAGTGAGTGGGTGAGTGAGTGCGTGAGTGAGTGAGGGAATGAGTGAGTGATTGCGTGCCTGAGTGAGTTAGTGAGTGAGTGAGTGAGGGAATGAGTGAGTGATTGGGTGGGTGGGTGAGTGAGTGAGTGAGTGGGTGCGTGAGTGAGTGAATGCGTGAGTTAGTGAGTGAGTGCGTGAGTGAGTGAATGAGTTAGTGAGTGAGTGAGTACGTGAGTGAGTGAGTGAATGAGTGAGTGAGTGCGTGCGTGCCTGAGTGAGTTAGTGAGTGAGTTAGGGAATGAGTGGGTGAGTGAGTGGGTGCGTGTGTGGGTGAGTGAGTGAGTGCGTGAGTGAGTGCGTGCGTGAGTTAGTGAGTGCGTGCGTGAGTGAGAGATTGAGGGAATGAGTGAGTGCGTGAGTTAGTGAGTGCGTGCGTGAGTGAGTGAGTGCGTGGGTGAGTTAATGAGTGAGTGCGTGCGTGAGTGAGTGGCTGAGTACGTGAGTGAGTGAGGGAATGAGTGAGTGAGGGAATGAGTGAGTGAGTGCGTGCGTGCCTGAGTGAGTTAGTGAGTGTGTGAGTTAGGGAATGAGTGAGTGAGTGGGTGTGTGAGTGAGTGGGTGTGTGAGTGAGTGGGTGCGTGAGTGCCTGCGTGCGTGTGTGGGTGAGTGAGTGAGTGCGTGAGTGAGTGAGAGAATGAGTGAGTGAGTGAGTGCGTGCGTGCGTGCGTGCCTGAGTGAGTTAGTGAGTGAGTGAGTTGGGGAATGAGTGAGTGAGTGGGTGGGTGAGTGAGTGCGTGAGTGAGTGAGTGTGTGAGTGCGTGCGTGTGTGGGTGAGTGAGTGAGTGCGTGAGTGAGTGCATGAGTTAGTGAGTGCGTGAGTGAGTGAGTGCATGAGTTAGGGAGTGGGTGGATGCCTGAGTGAGTGCATGAGTTAGTGAGTGAGTGAGTGCATGAGTTAGTGTGTGAGTGGGTGCGTGAGTGAGTGCATGAGTTAGTGAGTGAGTGAGTGCGTGAGTGAGTGCATGAGTTAGTGAGTGGGTGCGTGAGCGAGTGCGTGCTTGTGTGGGTTAGTGGGTGAGTGCGTGAGTGAGTGCATGCGTGAGTTAGTGAGTGAGTGCGTGAGTGAGTGAATGAGTTAGTGAGTGAGTGAGTGAGTGAGTGAGTGAGTACGTGAGTGAGTGAGGGAATGAGTGAGTGAGTGCATGCGTGCCTGAGTGAGTTAGTGAGTGAGTTAGGGAATGAGTGGGTGAGTGAGTTGGTGCGTGTGTGGGTGAGTGAGTGAATGCGTGAGTGAGTGCGTGCGTGAGTTAGTGAGTGAGTGCGTGAGTGAGTGAGTGGGTGAGTGAGTGCGTGAGTGAGTGAGGGAATGAGTGAGTGATTGCGTGCCTGAGTGAGTTAGTGAGTGAGTGAGTGAGGGAATGAGTGAGTGATTGGGTGGGTGGGTGAGTGAGTGAGTGAGTGGGTGCGTGAGTGAGTGAATGCGTGCGTGTGTGGGTGAGTGAGTGAGTACGTGTGTGAGTGCGTGAACGAGTGAGTGTATGAGTGAGTGAATGAGTGAGTGAGTGCGTGAGTGAGTGAATGGGAAAGGGAGTGAGTGAATGGGAGAGGGAGTGAGTGAATGGAAGAGGGAGTGAGTGAGAGTGAATGAGTGAGAGAGTGAGTGAGTGCTTGAGTGAGTGCGTGCGTGACTGAGTGAATGTGAAAGGGAGTGAGTGAATGGGAGAGGGAGTGAGTGAATGGAAGAGGGAGTGAGTGAGAGTGAATGAGTGAGAGTGAATGAGTGCGTGAGTGAGTGCGTGAGTGAGTGAATGGGAGAGGGAGTGAGTGAGTTAATGGAAGAGGGAGTGAGTGAGAGTGAATGAGTGAGAGAGTGAGTGCGTGAGTGAGTGAGTGAGTAAGTGCGTGAGTGAGTGAGTGAGAGAGTGAGTGAGTCCACAGGTCACTTGTGCCCGATAGTCACAACAAATTGTCACAATAATGCAACCAAATTTGTAGATTCTGTTAGTTATCGGACAAGACATCGAAAAGCGCATGAAAAGGAAAGCGATGAGAATACATGTGAAAATATACTTTAATGCAATGCATCTATGAAAATTAAAAAAGAAAAAAAGAAATAAATAAATCCACAGTTTTCTTCTGATTGCTTCGAATTTGTTTCTACACACTCAGAACATAAAATATACAGTGCACACAAAATTGCAATGTTCTATGTCCAACCGTGTTTAAATTATTAAAATAGTTATTAATAATAAATCACTTTTTGATATGCTAATATGAAATGACCCTTGGACCTTACAGTTTATTGTTTCCCTCCAAGATTGTTAATTTGAGTTCAGTATATAGATTTAAAGAAATTATCATATCGCCATTGCTTAGATTTAATTATTTTAAGTGAAAAAAATGTTTTGTATACACTTTATTGATATTTTCAATTTTTTCAGTGTGAGTTATGAAAAATATTTGATTTCAGCTCAATTGTTTAATATGTTTAACCAACCCATGAAAATTTCAAGCTAAAAAGTTATAAACTAGGGTCAAAGGAGCATTTTAAATAGTGAAAAATGCTGGGAAAAAAAATAATTGAGAAAAATGGATTTTAAAATTTAACAATATATTTTTGTACTTTAACTAAATCCAATCAATTTAAAATTCTCCAGCACCATACATGGGACCCTCTGCTGCTTTTTTCTTGGCCTGCTTCTCAGTTTTTGAGAATTTAAGTTTTCTTGGCCATTTCTTAATATGAAAACTTTGCTTTCGCCTTCGCATTGTTCACAAAATTTAGAAATTTATTGTTCTAAGCACAAAATTTATGAAGTATATGCTTGTTACGGCTTTAGTATAGACTAATGAATAACTTAAAACCTATTAAATACGTAAACAATGCATAATATATAACTGGAACACAGAAATAATCTGGCAAGATTACAGAATTACAGAACGCTGACAGCATTTCTCTGTTTGAAAGCAAAACATCTGCTAGATTTGGGGCATTTCAGCCCGATATATTGAATTCATTTCCGATATATTGAATTCATTTAACACAGCCAACTCACAACCTTTCTGAAGCAAAATTCCCTGCAATAGACCAAAATCAAAGCCTGTGAAAACGAAAAAAGCATTTCAAAGTTTAGAGAGGAACGCTCACCCGCACGGGACATTCAGATGTCCTGGAGCTTTAAAAATTGCTTACATTGAGAAAACTAAAGTGTACTGTTAAAGTACAAAGTATAAGCATAGTAAAAAATGCAAAAAGTAAAAATAAATAATAAAACTTGTCGGCAATTTTCACCAAATTTCATAGATACATTGCCTAAATGAAAGTTAACACTTCCATTACATTACTATTTAACTTCCAAATAACACCATTCGTAAAAACGTTGGTGGTCACGTTCATTGGGATGCTCATGTTCTTCTGTTCCCATTGTGTGTTGTGCTGTGCTCTGGAGTGACATTGTAATAAAAAATCAAAACAATTGAGTGTGATGGAAAGCAGTCAACAGGTGGTATGTGGTGGGGGGAGAAGAAGATGGTCGGCAAAGTGATGCTTATAAGGTTCTGGCGCAGGTCATCCGTTGTGGGTGGATTGAGGTTGAACATCAACTGAATTTTCACTAATCCGAAATCGCTTTGGTTAATATTCAGCTTAAGTAAAGCTGTAGTATCGCTGTGTATCTTTGGGTAGCATTTACAAGCAGTGACCAGAGATGTACATGAGTATACATGTACATGTTCACAGAGTTTTAGTTCCAGATGGACCTGAAAATGTGATGCATAATACGAGTAGGCAGAATTTCCAAGCATTAAAACTAGGTTGACAGGAAGTTAGGTTGAACTCTTACCGGACTTTATGATGTGACGTTGTAGATAACAAACCACCCCATCCCTCATTCAGTTTGTTGCTGTAGGTACACCTATCACAACTCCGCGATTTCTCTGTCCTCAGTGACTCATGGTCGCTGTGTGTATGTTCCATGTATTCATTATGGTTTGAGTGTAGCTAACTTGAAGTCAACTGCTTGAAAATTCCTATCTTTGGTTATATTATGAACATGTTGGTACATTGCAGTCGCTCTCAACAATAATAGTAATGATGATCATAATAATAATTAATAATAATAATAATAATAATAATAATAATAATAATAATAATAATAATAATAATAATAATAATAATAATAATAATAATAATAATAATAATAATAATAATAATAATAATAATAATAATAATAATAATAATAATAATAATAATAATAATAATAATAATAATAACGGTGAGGGTGAGGGTGAGGGTGAGGGTGTGGGTGAGGGTGAGGGTGAGGGTGACGGTGACGGTGACGGAGACGGAGACGGAGACGGAGACGGTGACGGTGACGGTGACGGTGACGGAGACGGAGACGGAGACGGTGACGGTGACGGTGACGGTGACGGTGACGGAGACGGAGACGGTGACGGAGACGGAGACGGAGACGGAGACGGAGACGGTGACGGTGACGGTGACGGTGACGGAGACGGAGACACGGTGACACGGTGACACGGTGACACGGTGACACGGAGACACGGAGACACGGAGACACGGAGACACGGAGACACGGAGACACGGAGACACGGAGACACGGAGACACGGAGACACGGAGACACGGAGACACGGAGACACGGAGACACGGAGACACGGAGACACGGAGACACGGAGACACGGAGACACGGAGACACGGAGACACGGAGACACGGAGACACGGAGACACGGAGACACGGAGACACGGAGACACGGAGACACGGAGACACGGAGACACGGAGACACGGAGACACGGAGACACGGAGACACGGAGACACGGAGACACGGAGACACGGAGACACGGAGACACGGAGACACGGAGACACGGAGACACGGAGACACGGAGACACGGAGACACGGAGACACGGAGACACGGAGACACGGAGACACGGAGACACGGAGACACGGAGACACGGAGACACGGAGACGGTGATCCGGGTTGGACATCGAGTTGGAGATCGAGTTGGAGATGGAGACGATGACGTTGACGTTGACGTTGACGTTGACGATGACGATGACGATGACGATGACGATGACGATGACGATGACGATGACGATGACGATGACGATGACGATGACGATGACGATGACGATGACGATGACGATGACGATGACGATGACGATGACGGAGATGGAGATCCGGTTGGAGATCGAGTTGGAGATCGGGTTGGAGATCGGGTTGGAGATCGGGTTGGAGATCGGGTTGGAGATCCGGTTGGAGATCCGGTTGGAGATCGGGTTGGAGATCGGGTTGGAGATCGGGTTGGAGATCGGGTTGGAGATCGGGTTGGAGATCCGGTTGGAGATCCGGTTGGAGATCCGGTTGGAGATCGGGTTGGAGATCGGGTTGGAGATCGAGTTGGAGATCGGGTTGGAGATCGGGTTGGGGATCGGGTTGGAGATCGAGTTGGACATCGAGTTGGAGATCGAGTTGGAGATCGAGTTGGAGATCGAGTTGGAGATGGAGACGATGACGATGACGATGACGTTGACGTTGACGTTGACGATGATGACGATGACGATGACGGAGATGGAGGTCGAGTTGGAGATCGGGTTGGAGATCGAGTTGGACATCGAGTTGAAGATCGAGTTGGAGATCGAGATGGAGATGGAGACGATGACGATGACGATGACAATGACGATAGCGATGACGACGTTGACGATGACGATGACGGAGATGGAGATCGAGTTGGAGATCGGGTTGGAGATCGGGTTGGAGATCGAGTTGGAGATCGAGATGGAGATGGAGACGGCGATGATGGCGACAACCAGAACAAGAGCAACAAGAACAAAATAACAGGAAGAACAACAAACATTTTACATTTCAACGTTGTCCTCACGATGTAAACAGCATGATGTATACGATTTGGCTTTGTCTTCACAATGTAAAACGAATGGTCTATAAGATTCCACAGTACCTTCACGATATAAGAGGTACTCTAGTTTGTTCACTCATATTGTGCACCCTCTTTCTCTGCAGCCTTTTCTGAATGTTCATAACCGTACAAGTGCCTCTTGGGGTGTTATTTTTAGCACTACATATTCTTGTTCTCAGTACTGAATCCCAATAATGTTAACATAAATTAAAGTGATTTACAGCAACTTATAATTACTATGATGTAATGTGAAAGCATAATTTCGAAGACAATAAATAATTTGAAGAGGTAGATGTCTCACTATTGTACGGCCAGTGGATCTCCGGCCCTGACATTTCTCAAAGCCTCGTGACGCGGTGTTGCCAGTTCGTTAGAGGGAACTTCAAACAGGGTATTTGAAACATTTCATACATCTGCAGATCGCATCGCTACTTCGTAAATTTACGTGGACAGTATGCATATAAATGATCACAGAATAGTAGAATATGCAGACAATTAATATACCGTTTACCTACCGGAAAAAAGTGCACAAACACCAAAGCAATTGAAACCACGTGGTCCTTGTAATACGGAGTTGGCAACACAGTGCTAAATCTGCAAGCCATGCCTAGCACTGAGACTGCTGATTGGTGCTAGCGGAATTGTTGTTGTAGTGTTTAACGCCCGCTTTTACTACTACGGCACCACAGGCGGGCTAGCAGAAAGTTTTAACATTCGCTGCGTTACCCGCTGTCATTGTTGCCAATAATAGGAGCTACTGCCCAAAACAGATGTAAAAGTAATATTCGAACACAATGGTGTAACGAAGATATTACATGAGTATAAAACCGAAACCTGTATTTCAATGTTTTAAGCTTAATATACATAATATACTTTAATTCTTAGAATAATTTTGAGAATCCATTTTCCGAAACTCATTATTATACGTTGGCAACGTTAACCTTCCCCCTCGCACTCATCACAGCTGTGAAACGTCAGGGCCGGAGATCCACTGGTCGTGCAATAACTCCACCAATATACACGCTTTCGGAGTAGAGAAAATTCAGGAATGTTGTCGAGTGTCACTGAGATTGAAAGTGGCGCCATGTACTGCAGGCCTCTGACGAGAAAACGTCTGGGGCGTGTTCTCCTCTCTGAAGGGGGAAGGGGGAAATAGTAGTACATGGAAGCTTACGATGTTGTCATGAATATATTTACTATCTGCATCAACTACTGTGCTCCTCTCACGAGAATGTAGGACGCAACGTTTGTTTACCTATTGCTAGCACAATAAGGCTAGTTTTTAGGAGGCCTAAGCCTTGTTGATATGTTGGAACGCCAGCCATTACCTTTTTCAGAAGACGCTGGAGTTGTTGATGTCAAACACATTCCTTACAGCCACATTCTCGTGAGAGGAAGACAGTAGTTTGACAGCTGTTGAAGCCAGGAGCTAAATAGAGCCACAATGTATGTTGAGGAATGAAGGCAACAAAAATCTGTGTACGTATTGGATATTGGCCCACGCTATTTCTACGGAGAGAAATTGGACACATTTGTGAGGACTCATTTCGGAATCTTTCCGATGGCCTAATGTCCCCGTTTCCCTGTCCAGATAAGGTTCTTCTGTACAAAACTATGTAATACGTCACGGATTTGCTCCTTGTGTAGATAACAATGTTCGTATTAGAGGCTTGTATGAATAATTTAACACCAAGTGAGCATAGAACGCTTCTTTAACCTTCCGTTAGGCGCGCGCCCTGGTGTAGGGGAAACAGCTGACAGCAGTTTTCAAGAATTCAATATGACCGACATTACGCCAGAAAGCAGTACTGCCAACGTACATAATAAGAACATTTCTAACCTCAAATATCACAGGGTTAAAGTAACATGCCTTAAAACGATAATAATACTTGAACATCGTTACACATAACATATGATGAACCTATTCATCTTCAGCAAATCTTGTTCTGCAATAGCACTTTAGCATACAATCACTTCCGAACGCTTAATATCGTAATATATAGGTATTTAATGCACTGCTGTGTAAGCAACACAAAAATAACAACAGTAACTTTACCTAACTAATAACGCAAATACGAGCAATACAATGACGTTTACAGATTAATTAATTGATACGGCATCTAAACAGAATCTGGTTTTAAAATCTATCGGTTGACTCCTGTGTAACGGGTACAAAAGCAAGGGCTTCTGTGACAACATAACAGATGCAATAACACCAACTATGGCTGTAGCTTTACCATGGTTATATTTTACGAACAGTTGGCGGTACTAATGCGGCCTAACAGATGGAATATCAACAAATATAAACAGATCGCACCATAATGGGAGAAAATGTCACAATTGTTTTTTGGGGTATCCCAATAAGCTGTGTCCTCTATAGAACACCGTTACTCGCAAGGGGCCTAATAGACCCGCCATATATTGCTGTGCATGTATAGTTGTGTTTATCTGTTTAAATTTCGTTTTTCCTTAATTCCCATGCTTAGCTTAATTTAGCATTTAGCTATACGTGGTTTTTGTTAGCATTATCTTACTAGAAAGATAAAATTGAGTATAATTACCTACACTATACATTGTAATTTGTAAGGAAAGATAATAAAATTCGATGTTCAGATATACAACTTGTAATTTTCAATGTTCGGATAATAGTGAGTCGTTAAAGTAACATTATCTCTCTAATGATTTAAAATTACTATCATCTGCTCATGAAATGAAACTGCAAATGTTAAACTTCATTTTCATTTTATTATTAAATATCGGATTGTAGTAAGCGACTGTCGACCGCCCACTCTGTCCCCCGGTTTTTCCGTAATTTTCCCTGGTCAGTAGGCCAATGCTGAAATTGTTTCTCGTTTACGACTTCCTTTCTGCGATTTTCATTTTATTCCGTCTCCTCGTGTTTGAGGTGGGCTTTAGGTATCGTGGGGCACGGCGTTGCAACGGACACTTACTGGAGGGAAAGAGGACTTCATATGGACAGTGTAGAGCTGTATGGTTTGAGGGTGGTGCATTGCCCTCTCTGGGCAGCTCTTGGTGTACCTGGCTGAGCGGTTAGACCGTTCGCCTATCGATTCAAGGTACTCGTGGTGGACGAAGCGGCGTCTGGGCAGCTTTTATCCGGGTTCTCCGGTTTCCCCCGCCACTCATTCCACCAACTGCTCTATCGTCACCTTTCCAACCATAGATTTCGCTTCCATTTCGTATCATCCTCTTCCTCACTCTCGTACACGGTGTTGGGCTGACCACCCGCTTCCATAGGTCCATAGGATCGTCTGCTCCCCGATAGGCATCTGACTCTAGGCACTGGCTCCTGGGTGAAAGTTCTCCATTCGGGGAGGGTAATCAGATAAAAGAGAAAGGTGTGCCTAAGGTGCTGCCAAAATAAGAAAGTTTATGAAGTACATAAACGATGGTAGCGGTTGTAAGCACGTGACCGCAAAGAACACTCTGATTGGTTCCTGACCGATATTTCTGCTGTTTTACTGTTTTTTTTAACCTTCACTACTACGTATAGTAAAGTAGAGGAAGTATTGTATTCCACCCAAAAAGTCGATGTTAGGATTTCAGCGGAAATATATGTTTTGAGGCCCCCTGAATAAAAAAAAAGACTTTTTAGACAAAGATCCATGTGTGTGTGTGTGTGTGTGTGTGTGTGTGTGTGTGTGTGTGTGTGTGTGTGTGTGTCAGTCTGTGGACAGCATAACTCAAAACCGAAGTTGGTTAAAAACCAAAGTTAGTATTTAAGTTTGTTTTTTAAGGATGACACATGGAGATTTTGAAAAATACTCCTCCACCCTAAACTACCCCTCACATAGAAAATTTTTCGGAAACTTTGACTTTATTGAAAATGGCTCTAACGATTTTGATTAAAATACCATACGTTTGAGATATTTTTATGGCAAATGAAACCTATATCCTGAATTTTCTGGCTATAGCCCCTGTAGTCCTCTTTACTCTTGATGACTTTTGAATAACTGGTAAACCTTAAGAGATAGACCAAATGTTACTATACAAAAATGTAGATGTTGCTAGAAACACACAGTTTATGTCTAATGAATTTTTTGTAGGGTGAACCATTTCGGAGATGTTCCTTGATATTTTGTGTGATTTTTGAAGAACTTATACTTCCGTCAAATGCAACATCGTTATTCATTTTTGATTTATGTTAACCGCGCAAAGAGAATGGAATTTGAAAGCTTTAAAGGATTTGACAATCGCCCAAAGCCTACTGTATTCCCAAATTCCCTTTGAACCCACAAGGAAATGCGCAATAAGATAATTGGTGCAAACGTTTATCTCAACTAATATGAAGAACATAGAGGAATAAGAGTTTGTAAGAATGGTTAGTACAAGAGTGGAGAAAACCATGTGAATGCCACACATCAGATTTTTTACATTGGCGGTGTTGATGTTATGTGGCTTTCTTAGGCCGGATTTACTACAGCTGGTTAACTTACTTTGTACTTGGACTTGCTTGCATTCGGTATGACGACGTAACGATATATGTATTTAGATCAGTTGCCCTTTCATAAATTCTCCACTAGATCTAAGTTTAAGCCTTGGAAAGTACGAGTAATATATATTAATGACCGGTCCACTATACCCGAGAAAGGAAACCAAAACGGGAAGAAAAACAGCATATACCATGTTCACAATTATATTCCGGTATATTTCGGTAAAGAGATCGCAAATGCATATCGATGACCATGTCGATAACAACGGGCAATGTCGATTTCGCCCATTAAGGTTTAATTTGTTTCTCATTAACCAACGATAATTTTCAGCTGTCGCCTGTCCAGCCAACACCAAAATTCCAGAGTACCCAAGAGATTCCTCTTGCGTACCAAAGTTCATTCCTTTATTAATAGTGTACAATAATGGTGATTGTGTTTCTTAGTTAATTTCTACCGATGTTTGCTGTTCTTATAGTTTTTGAGGCAATAGACAAATTGGAGTTACATATAAACAAACCACAGATGACGCTTTCGCTATAAGAACCAACCATCAATGGATCTACAGGCGTAAGTATCTGAAATTAGGACCCAATTAGTTAGAATTTCTTCCAGCTTCGTTCTCCGAGTTAGCGACTACAGTCTGTCCACCGGCTCATGGTCCCTCGCAGAAATACATCCATCCATCCATTCATCCATCCGTCCGCCCGTCCCTCCGTCCGTCCGTCCGTCCATCCGTCCATCCGTCCATCCGTCCCTCCGTCCGTCCGTCCATCCGTCCATCCGTCCATCCGTCCATCCGTCCATCCGTCCACCCGTCCACCCGTCCACCCGTCCACCCGTCCACCCGTCCACCCGTCCATCCGTCCATCCGTCCATCCGTCCATCCGTCCCTCCGTCCATCCGTCCCTCCGTCCTTCCGTCCTTCCGTCCTTCCGTCGCTCCGTCCGTCCGTCCCTCCGTCCCTCCGTCCATCCGTCCCTCCGTCCTTCCGTCCGTCCGTCCGTCCGTCCTTCCGTCCGTCCATCCGTCCATCCATCCCTCCGTCCCTCCGTCCCTCCGTCCATCCGTCCATCCGTCCATCCGTCCATCCGTCCACCCGTCCACCCGTCCACCCGTCCACCCGTCCACCCGTCCACCCGTCCACCCGTCCACCCGTCCACCCGTCCACCCGTCCATCCGTCCATCCGTCCATCCGTCCATCCGTCCATCCGTCCCTCCGTCCCTCCGTCCCTCCGTCCTTCCGTCCCTCCGTCCCTCCGTCTCTCCGTCTCTCCGTCCATCCGTCCATCCGTCCATCCGTCCATCCGTCCATCCGTCCATCCGTCCGTCCGTCCTTCCGTCCGTCCTTCCGTCCGTCCTTCCGTCCGTCCGTCCGTCCATCCGTCCCTCCGTCCATCCGTCCATCCGTCCACCCGTCCACCCGTCCACCCGTCCCTCCGTCCCTCCGTCCCTCCGTCCCTCCGTCCCTCCGTCCCTCCGTCCATCCGTCCTTCCGTCCCTCCGTCCCTCCGTCCCTCCGTCCATCCGTCCATCCGTCCCTCCGTCCCTCCGTCCCTCCGTCCCTCCGTCCATCCGTCCCTCCGTCCTTCCGTCCCTCCGTCCGTCCGTCCCTCCGTCCATCCGTCCTTCCGTCCCTCCGTCCCTCCGTCCTTCCGTCCCTCCGTCCCTCCGTCCTTCCGCCCCTCCGTCCTTCCGTCCCTCCGTCCCTCCGTCCATCCGTCTCTCCATCTCTCCGTCCATCCGTCCATCCGTCCTTCCGTCCCTCCGTCCATCCGTCCATCCGTCCACCCGTCCACCCGTCCACCCGTCCCTCCGTCCCTCCGTCCCTCCGTCCCTCCGTCCCTCCGTCCCTCCGTCCATCCGTCCTTCCGTCCCTCCGTCCCTCCGTCCCTCCGTCCATCCGTCCATCCGTCCCTCCGTCCCTCCGTCCCTCCGTCCCTCCGTCCATCCGTCCCTCCGTCCTTCCGTCCCTCCGTCCGTCCGTCCCTCCGTCCTTCCGTCCCTCCGTCCCTCCGTCCTTCCGTCCCTCCGTCCCTCCGTCCCTCCGTCCTTCCGCCCCTCCGTCCTTCCGTCCCTCCGTCCCTCCGTCCATCCGTCTCTCCATCTCTCCGTCCATCCGTCCATCCGTCCTTCCGTCCCTCCGTCCCTCCGTCCATCCGTCCATCCGTCCATCCGTCCATCCGTCCATCCGTCCATCCGTCCATCCGTCCATCCATCCATCCCTCCCTCCGTCCATCCCTCCGTCCATCCGTCCATCCGTTCATCCATCCATCCATCCGTCCATCCGTTCATCCATCCATCCATCCGTCCATCCGTCCATCCATCCATCCATCCGTCCATCCGTCCATCCGTTCATCCATCCATCCGTCCATCCATCCATCCGTTCATCCATGCATGCATGCATGCATGCATCCATCCATCCATCCATCCATCCGTTCATCCATGCATGCATGCATGCATCCATCCATCCATCCATCCATCCGTCCATCCGTTCATCCATCCATCCATCCATCCGTCCATCCGTCCATCCGTTCATCCATCCATCCGTCCATCCATCCATCCGTTCATCCATGCATGCATGCATGCATCCATCCATCCATCCATCCATCCATCCGTCCATCCGTCCATCCGTTCATCCATCCATCCGTCCATCCATCCATCCGTTCATCCATGCATGCATGCATGCATGCATCCATGCATCCATCCATCCATCCATCCATCCATCCATCCATCCCTCCCTCCCTCCCTCCCTCCCTCCCAACGTCCTGTCGTCCCTCCGTCCTTCCGCCCCTCCGTCCTTCCGTCCCTCCGTCCCTCCGTCAATCCGTCCCTCCGTCCATCCGTCCCTCCGTCCATCCGTCCTTCCGTCCCTCCGTCCCTCCGTCCCTCCGTCCCTCGGTCCCTCCGTCCCTCCGTCCCTCCGTCCATCCGTCCTTCCGTCCCTCCGTCCCTCCGTCAATCCGTCCCTCCGTCCATCCGTCTCTCCATCTCTCCGTCCATCCGTCCATCCGTCCCTCCGTCCCTCCGTCCATCCGTCCTTCCGTCCCTCCGTCCCTCCGTCCCTCCGTCCCTCGGTCCTTCCGTCCCTCCGTCCCTCCGTCCGTTCATGGATCATTCAAAAATTAGTGGCAACACTGACTGTATTTGGCGCCATCAGCGGTAAATCTTATTAGCTGATAACAATGAAAAATAAGAGCATCTAATGTTTGTTAGATGTGAGTTTGAAGACAATTTTATTTAATAAAACTTTTTTTAGTAACTTTGATTTTAGGCTGTTATCTTTAGTGCTCTAAATATGTTAAGTGAATACGAACAAAATGCTTAATTAAAATTCAGGTTGCAAGAGGTATCAATGCTCAACAATGCCATACAGAATTATTTGAAGCTTGTGGTAGATAGACTTTAACATATCGTACCGTGGCTAGGTGGGGAATGCATTTCGTAGAGGAAGGGAAGACGTGGAGCAGGTAGACCGCAATCAGCAAGTGAATGCTGTTACAGCACTGCTGGAAGAACCTCCTTGTTGGACAGGTATTGAACTAGCTTGGGAAGTTGGAGTTGCTCCTGGTACGATTCTCAACATATTTAAGAAGTTAAAGACGAGGAAAATCTGCACTCGATGGGTTCCACACAATCTTACACAGGAAATAATGTGGCAGAGGATGGAAACAGCGAGATTACACTTAGAACGCTATGAACGTAAAGGTGAGTGTTTTCTTCGACCTATCATAAAATTAGATGAAACCTGGGTTCGATGCTACCAACCAAAATTAAAGCGACAATCAAATGAGTGGCGACATATTGATTCACCACAGCCAACTAGTTATCGACAAGAACAGGTTCATTGTTGCTTATGATTTTGACGGTGTTCTGATCACTCACTCAGTCCCTCAAGGAGTGAGTGAGTGAGTGACTGAGTAGGGTTTAAGGGCCCGTCGACAGCTAGGTCATTAGAGCCCAGTCCCTCAAGGAAATCGTGTTATTGGTGCATATTACAGTCACTTTTTGGAACATCATTTACGAACAGCTGTGCGTCGTGAACTTCCAAATCTCCTGAATTCTCATCCCATTGTTACATGATGGTGCTCGCTCTCACACGTCTGCATCTGTTGTTAATTTACTTCGCAGATGGAAGTGGGAAATTCTGAAGTATCCTCCATATTCCCCAGATATGCGCCCATGTGATTTCGACCTTTTTGCGAAAATGAAATTACTAGAGGAGTTCGCTTTAGAACCAGACAGGCAGTTATGGCAGCAGTAGAGCAGTCTGTTGGAATATTAGGACAACAACACGCTGTGGATGGCATCCGCTGACTTCCTGACTTGTGGAGGGGAGTTCTTCATGTTGGACATTGCTTCTAAGCACTGCAATAATGTGACTTCTCCAAAAATGTTTTATTTGCTATTAATTCAAATTTTGCCACTAATTATTGAATTACCTATGTAGAACGAAATCCACTATTTTTTTCCAATACACTTTGAATTACTGTTTAATAGTTTTCAACTTCAGACCTCTGAGTGATATTTTTATCTCAATGTCATGCACTTCATTAACTTCCTCAGTCAATAAGCTAGTTGAGGTTTCTAATATTTTATAGAGTGAAACAAAGCTCAAATTTGCAGATGTATAAGACAATTCATTTTAATTTTCTCTACTTATAGTAAGGTAGGGCAAATATTACATTTCATCCAAAAATTCGATGTCGGGATTTCACCAGAAATACAAGTTTTGGGGCCCCTTGAATCCAAAAAAGCATTTTTAGGAAAAGGTCTGTGTGTCTGTCGGTCTTTAGACAGACAACTCAAAAACGAAAAGTCGGTTAAAAATCAAAATTGGTATTTAAGTCTTTCAAGGATGCCACACGAAGATTTTGAAGACAATTGTTCCACCCTTAACTACCCTTTACATGGAAAATTTTTCGAACATTTTGATTTTCTCTAAAATGGCTCTAACAATTTTGATTAAAATGACATATGTTTGTGATATTTTTTATGACAAATGAAATGTATATCTTGAATTTTCTGGCTATAGCCTATGTAGTCCTGTTTACTCTGGATGACTTTTGCCTAGCTGGTAAACCGTAAGAGATAGACTAAATCTTACTATACAAAAACTGTAGACCTTGATAAAACACACAATTATGTCTGAATAATTTTTTTGTAAGTTTTGTAGAACCTATACTTCTGTCAAATGGAACATTGCTATTCATTTTTCTGTATCTTAACCGTGCAAAGTGAACGGAATTTGAAAGCTTTAAACGATTTGACTATTGCTCAAAGCCTTCTGTATTCCCATATTCCCCTTGCACCTATAAGAAAATAAGCGATAGAATAATTTCTGCAAATGTTTGTCTCAACTAACATGAAGAAGGTAGAGAAATGAGAGATTGTAAAAACTGTTAGTACAACAGTAGAGAAAGTCATGTGAGTGCAACACATCAGATTTTTTTATTTCTACATCCTGCTCTGATCTTTCTTGGCATTTCGTCGTAATAGGCAGCCACATACAAATTTCTTAATGTTGATTCTTCTGGTGTTCCAAAATGTGTGTTTCTTAAGAATATTTTTTAACTCTGAACTTTTCAGTTTGTATACAGGTATATCACTCGAATCAAAATGTTGCATAAATCTGCATAATATTCGGAACTTTTTGAAAGCAGGGCTAGTCTGCGTTTACTGATTTCCCACATTTTTGAGGAAATAGAATTCTTCCATCACGTGTAAAGATGCCACTAAATTCAGCAACATACTGTTGCAAACGAGAGCGAACGCTTCACTCAAGACAATAAGTCTAGGACTGAAGTTCATTCACAGTGCGTTCTCATGATATGACAATGCACGAGATTTTTTGTGAAATTTAAAAAATATATAACAAATAAAATAGACAAATTATGTGTTTTAGTAAAATTAATTAAATTGTTTATTTACATAAAAATATTACAAAATGTGAAATAGAATGTTGTATACGATTTATGTGTACTGTTCCGGGAATTTCTGTCTTAGTTTCTTATCTATAAGCAAATATAATTATATATATATATATATATATATATATATATATATATATATATATATATATATAATTTGTTTATTTACATATAAATCCACTTCCTAACAATATAGTCCGGTAAAGCGATCGGGAACGCATATCGATGGTCATACCAATAACGAAGTGGAATGTCGATTTTGCCCTTTAGGATTTCATTTGTTTCTAATTAACAATGACAATCTTTCAGCTGTGGCCAATTCAGCCTCCATTAAAATTCCAGAGTAGGCATTATCCAAATGCAGATCCATTATTATTTCCGATTCCTCTAGCCTTCTATTGTAACAAAGTTTACTTTTTTATTAATAGTTCACATTAAGGGTCATTGCAGTTCTTTGTTAATTTCTACCGGTGTTTGCTATTCTTCGTAGTTTTTTAGGAAATAGAGAATTTTGAGTTGTATATAAACAAACTACACGTGGCGCTTTCGCTTTGGGAACCAAGATTGTGCTAAATTTGATGTATCGATATTATGTATGCACATTTTCGATAGATTGGGCATATACCAATTTCTTTAAATGTTCCCATAGCCAGAAACCTAATGGGTTGATGTCCGTATATTTTAAACATTATTGGTGCCTACTTTTATGCATATTTTCGTAATTTTACTTCAAATGAACTATAATAACTCAAGGCGCAACAGTCATTTCCGGGCTAAGGTCTACCGCCCGACCGCTGCGGGAAAGAACCATAATGATGATGATGATCATGGTGATGGTGATGTCGAAGATGATAATAATAATTACAATAAAATTAATAATAATAATAATAATAATAATAATAATAATAATAATAATAATAATAATAATAATAATAATAATAATAATATATAATAATATAATATTAATAATGAACTACCATTATTATTATTATTATTATTATTATTATTATTATTATTATTATTATTATTATTATTATTATTATTATTATTATTATTATTATTATTATTATTATTATTAAACATGTGATATATAATAAGCTTTATTTTAATTAATTTGTGGTATGGCGATTGTTTCGCGTTATGTCGATAGGTTGGAATCTCATTTGAGTTCAAAACTGCCTTTAAGGGCCTTTTATTTAGTTTCACTTCACTCCTAAGGTCAAATAAATAATGGTAACTAGTGCTTTAGCATCCTAGCACATTTTGGTATACATTTCATTCATTCTTTTGCAAACATTGCGGATAAAGAATGTTACGCGCTAACCCAGAGAAGGAAAAATTTCTGAGTCATTGAGACAGTTGACATATCAACAAGGCTTGCCATTATTCCTTTGTACTGGGCGGAATGCTTTCGTGGTAGCATGCGAAGATCGATTTGGGAGGCACTACGTTTGCTTCGGGGCCGGTCACTTTAACCATGGGCTTTTTGTGGTTTTCCCTGGTTGGCAATGCGAATGCTGCGGTGGTTTCTCTTCCACCACGCATTGTTTCCTATAACTTTGTTTCCCCTTTCATGCTTCAGGTAGGTGCTGTGCAGTGTCTGTTGGTGTCGGACAGATGGCGCACATACTTGCTCTTTGGAAGTTTCTTCTCGGCCCTTCCAGATGGTAGACTTCTCAGGTGGGTCGAGTTTTCTCTTCTCGGAGGAGCCCACCAGTGTGCAACGTTGGAATTATTAGGGACCTCTGCGCGTCTCTGTCGCTCGGCACATAGCCTCCTGTGGTTCCTTCACCTCATCCGATAATTAACTTTATCTTGGCAACATAAAACAGTATGTTTAAGAACACCTCCAAACTCCTTATTCTTCTCGTTTGACTTTTCACTTTATGTTCATGCTAACATACTTGAAAGATAAATAGGAGAGATGTTTATTGTACCAGCATGTCATTCGCGCCAGCAGTTAGTTTTAATCAAGCCCACAAGATGGCACCACCCCTCAAGTAGCATGTAGATCTACTGAGTCAAGAGCGTGATATCACCCGTTCTTTTGCATTCTGGCGGGAACTATTATGTTGGTAGTGCGTTGAGGTCACGCAGTGTTGCTAAGTTAGTGGTTTTCCCATTAAATCTGGTGTTTTTGAACACCTATCTAGTGGGCGAATTGTTCACCTAGTGGCTAGTGGGAATTATGGTGGATTATAAAAATATTTGGGTGTTTTTACGGAAAATTTATTCAAAATTATTTGATTCATTCAATATAAAGCAAATAACTGTAGTAGCTCTTAAATTTCTAACGCCTAAACAGTTTGATTCACCACAGACGGTCTTTCGGTTTATTTCCCGTATTCTTTTGCTTATCTATGGAATGGAATAAGTTAGAAATCAGTGACCATAAACGTCTTTGACTGCAGTTTGTCCAGATCGTCCTGACACTCCATATGCGCAAGAGAAGAGAAATTATTAGGAGAAGTAACTGTAGTGGTGGGGAACAAGCCAGTGATATCTGAACCCAGGCAGTCACATACACAAACAGTGTATGTTTACGTATTGTAGACAATTATTGTGTAGTTATCACAGTCACAGCAAGTGGTATACTAATCCCCACCTTTCCTACTGTGCAAGCGGGCAGGTCTCTGCTGTTGCGCATGTATGGTTCAGGAGTGGGGGAGTGCCACAACGAACTGGTTGGGCTGTGCTTGGTTTGTTTATTCCTCATGGCTGGTCTGAGAGATAGCATATCTCAGATAGCTGAGGCAGCAAAGCTCATATTCCAAACAATAATCATGTGACATCACCTTTGTGTTGTGTGTTGAGATTCGTAAGCAGAAGGCACGCAATTATGATCCTAATGCACATGAACATGAGGCGAGTTCGCGTAGACATATTTCATTACTCTGTTCTAAGGTTCTAGCTTTAAACTCTCTCTCTCTCATGTGTATGTATGTACACACACACACACACACACACACACACACACACACACACACACACACACACACACACACACACACACACACACACACACACACACACACACACACACACACACACACACACACACACACACACACACACACACACACACACACACACACACACACACACACACACACACACACACACACACACACACACACACACACACACACACACACACACACACACACACACACACACACACACACACACACACACACACACACACACACACACACACACACACACACACACACACACACACACACACACACACACACACACACACACACACACACACACACACACACACACACACACACACACACACACACACACACACACACACACACACACACACACACACACACACACACACACACACACACACACACACACACACACACACACACACACACACACACACACACACACACACACACACACACACACACACACACACACACACACACACACACACACACACACACACACACACACACACACACACACACACACACACACACACACACACACACACACACACACACACACACACACACACACACACACACACACACACACACACACACACACACACACACACACACACACACACACACACACACACACACACACACACACACACACACACACACACACACACACACACACACACACACACACACACACACACACACACACACACACACACACACACACACACACACACACACACACACACACACACACACACACACACACACACACACACACACACACACACACACACACACACACACACACACACACACACACACACACACACACACACACACACACACACACACACACACACACACACACACACACACACACACACACACACACACACACACACACACACACACACACACACACACACACACACACACACACACACACACACACACACACACACACACACACACACACACACACACACACACACACACACACACACACACACACACACACACACACACACACACACACACACACACACACACACACACACACACACACACACACACACACACACACACACACACACACACACACACACACACACACACACACACACACACACACACACACACACACACACACACACACACACACACACACACACACACACACACACACACACACACACACACACACACACACACACACACACACACACGAAATTGTCTCAAAACAAATCTAGTGGTTTCTGGTGGTTTTAAATAAGCTAATTAGTGGGAAATCCCAATTCATCTTTGGCAACACTGTTCGCAGACTGTGTTGTGTTATGATTTGCAGTGTTACGTAATAGGTGATGGCTACTGTTCGCCAACGGAAAGAAAGTCCCTGAAAGGAATTTGCTGTCCTGATCCGTTTGGAAACAGTACGACAAGGACAGAGAGTGCATGTGACAAGGAAAGTGTACTACAGAAGGAGTAAAGCTGTTCAGAAAGCTGTTCTAGTATCATAAACAAGTAAGGTGAGGCAGGGTGTCGGACCCATATCTAAACGGCAATTTCCCCCCGCACCTCACACCCCGGGGACCTTCTTTGCTGTAACAAACTGTAACTGTATGGATCAAATGAAAATAAATGTTACTTCCGCTTCAAAATTACCTTCAGGTAAGATGAAGAATTTTCAAATTCTAAGAATTTTCAAATACTTTAACGATAGTTTTAAAGTTTTAATTTGGTACCCTTGTATGTAATTTGGACCACGCGTATTTTAGTCCAGGAGCCCAAAATTACATGATGACTTAAAGTCTCGAAGCTTTTTCAGAACACAACTAGAGAAGCTAAACATTCAAAGAATGTGCGGTAAATGGAATATGATATAAAATTAACCTTGGTCGCAGAAAAGATGGCAGCTAGGAGAAAGCATACCGAAACCTGCTTTGAGAAGTTACTTCAAGCAAGCCAGTATCAATGAAACTAATTGGTCATGTAATAGATTTACCTGCTTCAGTAACAGAGGAACATGCCCATCATCTGCTGCTCTTAAGGAATGTGTGTTATGGGTAAGCAATCAAAATGTTTAAACTTCTCTTTCTCTACAGGAAAGATATAGATATTTTCTATAACTTTTGTCGGTTTGGCATACTTAAAAAAAAAAAAAAAAAAAAAAAAAAAAAAAAAAAAAAAAACAACTATAGTAAATTTATAAACTACACAATGTTGTCATTACTCATCATAATGGTATTTGTGTTATGATCTTCTCTTTTCAGGAAAGCTGTGTAAAACTGTTGTTCTTGTCCTTACTTTTAGCCCAAGCAGAAAATATGTTATGGAACTTGTCCTTGAAATAGTTGAAAGAAATTAATGAAGGCGCATTTCAATGCTGACATAAGATCAGCGGGTATAGAATGATCTGATCACTTTATGAAGCGTCATCCTGAACTGAGCTTAAGGCCACCAGAACTAGCATCTCAAGCTAGGCTTCTGGCTACAACAAGGCCAGTCATAGTCTGTACGTTTTCGATCTGTTGGAGATGCTTTTGGACGAACGCTGAATCGCGGAATATCGAATTTTCAACATGGCTGAATCTTCTCACACATTTGTGCAACGTCCAGTTAAGTCATAGCACGAAAGGGTAAACATGGGGTAAACATCAAATGGGCTTGGGGGCTTTGCAGTGTCGGAGCCGGACAGAAGGTGCAGATGCATGTTCGTTAGAAAGTTCTCGATCCTGACAGATGGCTGCCTTCTCTAAGCCGCCTCAGGTGGGTTAGTTCTCTCCGGTTCCACCAGAGGGAAGCCTCCCCTGAGCATCCTGGCAATGTGACTGGCTCATCAAGCATAGAATCATTAGGGACCTCTGCGCATCTCTGTCGGCTGGGCTGCCTGTGGCCTATAGTCTCCTGTGCTTCCTTCACCTCACCTGTTCCTCCTGCGGGGTGGGTGGCACAGGTGTACCTTCCGTTCCCAGGCTCATTTAAGATATTAGATTTGACACAAATTGTGATTGAAGAGCTTCCAGAATATTTCTTCTGGCCTGGAAAGCTCTAACACTTTCCTTGCGGCCAAATAGAGGCACTTTGAGATTGACACATATAGCGTTGAAATGCAATGCTATGACCCTAAAGCTGACCGTACTGACCCCAGTCAGCAAGGAGACCCTATAGATAGCAAGCCAGCAGTTGTCCCTCTCACGTTGACAACTATCAAAACGACCAGGACAAAAACTCGATGTGGGTCAATATGGAAGATAATGCCGGCGGCATCAAACGAGGGACAGCAACAGCCTATGAAGTTTTCAACGAAGTACTTTCTACAGCTGACAGATTGCATCGTATGCCCACTTTGTCCAAATTGTGGACAACATAATGGAATGCTCTGCGGAAACGGAAGTCTAGATTGGAAGCGAACAACACTAGATTTGTTGCACCTGGTCATTGGTCGGACGGTTCTACAGTTTCACACTGTAAACATTCATCAGATTTCTCCGTATGCACATAATCTCATAAAGGAGAAATAAATAAAATCTTAACAGACAATGTAGTTTTAAACTGTAAACCACTTTCTCTTTATATGTTCATATACCAAATTTGTGCTTCCAAGACTTTCGTTACCAAAGTTATCCTATTGTGCATTGCCTGTTCATTAAAGATTGCTCACACCTTGCAACATAAGAATGTAATAGCCACTTTAATAAATAAATACATGACCAATGTTGAGAAAGTTACTTCAGTGTTCCATTTTGTAATGTTTAATTTCATTCCACTTTAGAACATTGCTGCATTTGTGAACTAGGACGTCAGTGTAATCCCATATGGATTCTAAATTTGGTGCTCGTATGAAACTCGGTGTATAGTTGAAGTAGACAGTTCCAAGTAATGTGAACATTCTAATTAGTGCGACTACGATCTCAGCTTCGTGCATCACTGTGTTATCGAGGGGATCAGCCTTCAGCGATTATTCGAGTTGCAGACGGTTCAAAGGCACTCCTGAGGATTTTGAGCTACTGTATTCAGTTTGAATATATCTGAATCATAATCAGATTGAAGATTGCGGATCTAGAGAGAGTTTGCCATTCGTATTAGAGCACAAAGCACCTGCATGTCTGCAACGGTGCTCTTGCCGTATTTTAATCCTTTCCAAACAAGATTGCTCGGTGAAGAAGAACAGGTCTGTAAAATAGTGCATACCATATTGCGTGTTTGTTTTGTTAGATGATGGGAAATAAAACTCTTACAATAGCGACAAGAGAGTGTTTTATGAAGCTTACACCCACTTAACTTCGCACTTCCTCTTACTTCCTGCTGATGGGATCACAATTTACGAGCTTCCAGAATAAGATCGCAACTCCTACGTGTTCGCATATTTGTGTTAAGAATAGCTCAACTGTTTCCAATCTTAATGTAGAGAACTCGTCGATCTCTGGACATTGTCAAGTTTTGCAGCTACGTAGGAAGTTCAAACAGAGCAATGCTCTTCCTTCACTCCAGATGATAATATTATCGTCCCAAATTCCAGAATTGCTTGACGATTGATGCCCCAGCCAGCTAAATCCAATGGATTGTATGCCCTACAATATTAATATTCTATTGCACCTCTTCCTGAACTTTGCCACAGCGTTCAAAGAACGACGGAAATAGTCAAGAAGGAATGAACAAACTTCTACACACCAAATAGTTTGCAGCTGGTGAAATACGTGCTTCAAGGCACGACCAAGCTTACCCATAGATTTATTGCTGATATCAAAGGAAAAGAGGAACAGAACCGGCATGTTGCAAATTCTATTCACCAACAGCCGTTTTCAGCATCACACCCAGTGGAGAGAGAGCATTCAGCGCTCATCAATTGCTATCAGTTTCAAATGTATGATCCTCAAAGAAGGAATAAGCGTTTGAGGGAATTGCATTGATTGCATTGATTGATAGGAATTGCATTCGGGAAACAGCGAAGATATATTTCACTTAATGGGCATTCTTTAGCTCTGTAAACAAAGCGTAACATTGGTCATAAAGAACGTTGATAGAGGAATTCTACAGACACTTCTAAATTAAGGTCCGGAAGAAAACATCTCATATGTTGTACTCACACGACTTTCTCTACTTCTGTACTAACTATTCTTACAAACACTAATCCAACTATCCTCTTCATGTTTGTCGAGATAAACATTTGTAGAAATTATCTTATTACTGATGTTCTTGTAGGTGCAATGGGAATATGGAAATACAGTAGGCTTTGAGCGATAGCCAAATTTTTTAAAGCTTTCAAATTTCCTTCAATTTGCATGGCCAAGGGATAAAGTGAATAACGACCTTCCATTTGAGGAAAGCTTAAGTATTGCAAAACTCACATAAATAACAAGGAATACCTCCGAAATGGTCCACTCCATAAAAAAGAATGCATTTGGACATAACTTGTGTATTTTAACGAGATCTGCATGTTTTGTAGGTATAGTAAGATTTGGTCTATCTCTTACGGTTTACCAGTTATGCAAAAGTCATCAAGAATAAACAGGACTACATGGGCTATAGCGAGAAAATACAAAATATAAATTTCATTTGACATAAAAATACCTTAGGCATATGCCATTTTAATTAATATTGTTAGTAAAATCTTTGAAAAGAATAAAAATTTTCGAAAAATGTGCAATGTAGAGGGTAGGGTGGAAAACTTCTTCAAAATCTTCGTGTCACATCCTTGAAAGATATAAAACTTGAATACCAACTTTGGTTTTCAGCAGGCTTTTAATTTTTTAGTTATGCTGTTCACGGGCAGACAGAAACACACACACGCGCGCGCGCGCGCACACACACACACACACACACACACACACACACACACACACACACACACACACACGCACACACGCACAGACGCACACATACATACTGGAAATGAAGAACTGGAAGATTCATTACACGTGGGTCAAGGCACACAATGGGAACAACAGGAACGAGAGATCAGATAGACTGGTGAAACAGGCAGCGGAGAACAGAGAACTTCCAGTTTGATGTTTGTAAATCACCCAGTGTTGCTCTAAGACTTAGAGTCTAAGTGAACTGCAAGCAATAAGCATAAGCAAGTGGGAAAGCGAATGGAAAAGCACCACAAAAGGTGCAGAGACAAACTTTTCTACCCAGTGTGAAGAACAGACTGAAATTGAATTTTCCGTTAACTGGGTAAATAACTACCTTCTTAACAGGACACAGGAAAATAAACAGTTATTATTATTATTTTAAAATAAAAGACAGTCCTATGTGTACATGGGAAAGCTGAACAATTGATAGATCACCTAATATTTGGATGTGCAAAACTAGAAAAAGAAAGATAGATTTTCAGAAACAATACGATTATCAAACAAGGAAAATGGACATTCAATAAAATGAAATTAATACAGGACTACACCTAATATCACACATTAACTCAAGACTTAGATAGAATCTAGAGCAAGAAACAGTCAATCATGTGAAATGCTTTAAACTATTACATGTCATATATGAATCAACTAAATTCAGCCATAGAATATAAATGTAAACATAACCCAATTCTGGGAATTATTGTAAATAACTTTGTATAATAATGCATGTAGTATTACCATATTTGTAATGGGACATGCTGTAAATAAAGAGTAAAAAAAGAAAAAACACACATACACATACACAATGGCTGCTCATGCAAAAATGTGCTAATATGCTGCAATATTTGCTTCTTCTGACATATGCCCACAAGTTTCCAACATTCAACATGACAGCTCGCTGTGGATTGATTCTGAAATCCCCTTAATAACCTGATCATCAACTGCATGTTCTTTCACTGCACTGTACAGATATGTCAAATGTTAAATCTATCAGAAATAAAAAGGCACCTGGATTTTTTTAAGTTTGTGTCATGCCCTCTTAAAGTCAGCTCAAAGGTACCATAAAATTTGATACAATCAATTATTCTAGAGAGAGTAAATATTTTGCCTCCTGTGTACTGATGGTATTTCACTGTGTTGTCATGATAGGCATGACTTAATATTGTTGTAATATAAGCATTACCTAATGCACTAAAATCAAGAGGTATATGTTTATTACTTATTTACATTAGTACATTAATATGCCTAGGATATGTCACTATCCCTCTACCCCATGCACTTCTGTTTCAGATAACATAGTGCACTCCAACATCACACCTGCAGATCCACGTGTTTTCATACAACTTCGTATTCAATGCCCTCATATACTCACTTTTTTTCACTGCCTATAGTATTTTGACTTAGATTCAAATTTTGGGTAGGTCTACCTAGGTGTTTAATTCTTATTTTCTCCTCCAAAGATGGAATTAAAAAGGGTCTCTTTAATAGTTCGTCTGAATTTGCCATGTTGCTTGCACAACACAATATGTGGGCTTTCAAAACCAAAATAAATAAATAAATAAATATATATATACAGGATGGAAGGTACTTCTTTGGTGACATGTTAACTAACGATTCTACATGATGAGTGTAACAAACATGTCCAATACAATTATTGTCAATAAAGAATTGCTTCATTGAAAAAAGAATAATTTGTGTCAAATATTTGGAGCCATCCAGCTTCTTGACACATGGATATAAATGGTTTATTATTTCACTAACTGATGCACAAACACTGTGTGAACAATGCTGTAATGTATTTTTATTTCAATTTGAATGCATTTAGTCACAATTTAATCTCTCCTAAATCTCTCTTAGAAATTAAACTTTGCGAGACATTTTAACTTTAAATTGTGACTAAATTCATTTGAAGTAAGGCAGAAATGCATTACAGCATTGTTTACACAATATTTTTTGTGACAGTTAATGAAACAATAAACATTTATATCCATTCATTAAGATGCTAGATGGTTTCAAATATTTGACACAAGTTATTTTTTTCCGCAAAATGGTTCTTTATTGACAATAATTGCATTGGACATATTTGTTACACTCATCAAGTAGCATCCCTGGTTAATGTATGGCCAAAGTAGTACCTTCCATCCTGTATGTATATCCACAGCAGCCTCAAACCAATGATGGATTCAGAGTGGCTATGTGAAAAGCAGCACAGTCACAGTTGGTAAGGATGAAAGCCAAACAGAGCATGTGCTCTCAAAATTTCACAGTAACATACCTTCTCTCTGAGTGAGAACATAGGAGCTGACTTCCATTCCGCACTTGATATGTTCTTTCTAGCTGTGGCAGTTCATATTATTCCAAAGGAATGCTACAAAATATACTTTTGTCCCTTTTGTTTGCATAATAGCTCACACTCTAAGAGAATAGGTGTAATATTGGTGTAAGGTTTACATTACAATTACATTACATTAATTAATAACAACAATGACGACGACGATGATGGTGATGATAATAACAACAATAATAATAACAGCAATAGTACCATAATAACAATAATAATAACAATAATACAACAATAATAACCATGATAATAACAACGATAATACTAATGTACTAATGATGATGATGATGATGATGATGATAATGACGACGACGATGATGATAATAGTAATCATAGTAATAATGATGATGATGATGATGACGACGGTGGCGGTGGCAGTGGCGGTGGCGGTGGCGGTGGCAACGACGACGACGATGATGATAAATCCAGTATATCAAATAGATATTGATTTTGGACACGTCAGCTTATTTAACATTATTTGCATATTATATATACATATTAGTTTACAATTCATTTAAAACTATACATACATTTACAATTCATTTAAATTATATATGGATTCACTGAATAAAAACTGTTTTAATTTGTTTTTGAATCTAGTTTTTGAGATGTTAACCAAGGGTTTAATTAAGTGTGGCAGCCTGTTGTGTAGAGCAATCCCTCGGATACGTGTATCTCTGTCACATATATGCTTAGAAGAGAAGTACTATATTGGTGATAATTTTCATTGTTTGTGTTATGAGTGTGTATTGCAGAATACTCAAAAGAATATGAGGAAATAAATCATTCAGAAAAACTCATTGGTTTCAGCAAAGACACGGCTGACAGATTTCCAAGTAGTGCCCATTTCTGGGACAAAAGCCATGAAACTGCAGAAGTAATACAGCTATTAAAGTCTGTTTATATCTTCACAGTTGGAAGTTTCTCAAAAGGTTTACATAAAGAGTTCAAACTAGTCTTGATCAACTTCAGCATGCCAGTACTCAATTACTCAACATTTACATTTCAAGCAAAAATCACCAAAGGACCTGATGACATTTAATAGGAGCTGGATGCAATCCACACAGCTGATAATGGTAGTAATGGTGTACATACAGTATAAAATATATGGTATATGAAGCTTCAACAGTCATTGTCAATGTTCAACTCGAGTTTATATCAATTGTTAATTCAAGTACTTCACTATATTGATCACATGATAAATAGTATTCTAAACAATTCTTCAGGTATGAGAGAGGTAATCATTTTGCTCTATGTCAATTCTGCAAATAGGTTACATCGTAGCATCAGACCACCCCTGAGAGATAATTTGTTTTTTTTAATTAAAATAAATGCTCCATATTAGATACTTATATGAAAGTGGAAACTAAATAAGTAGAAGAGTCTTTAACTGTTGTATACCCCCCCCCCCTCAAAAAAAACAGAAAATGAACATGTTTACCTAAGGATATAAGGGTACAAAGAATATAAAACAAGAGAAACTAGGAACTAACTTAATTTGTTTTTATTACAACCTTCTACATCAACATACACAATAATCTGCTTTGATTGCAAGGTCATGACAGTAACATATATAGAAGCGAATTTGTCTTCTTTTAACACAGCAAAGATATGCATAAAATAAAAGTGCTAACTTCTGGCAAAATTAGTATATAATGAAGAAAGTTAAGGCAACAAAAATGTAGGTCTGATACTAGGGTTGCCAGGTCTCCCGTATTTCCCGGGTTCTCCCGTATTTCAGCCTTATTTTACTGAGTCTCCCGGCTCCCATACTTTGGACTATTTCTCCTGTACTTCATACACTGTCATGAATCTGTACTGCAGAAGGATATTTTGAATATGCGATATATCGAAGTGGTAGTTCCTTTTTCCCAATGTTGGCAGCAGTATTTTAATTAGCTTTTGGTAGCAGCAGTATTCTTTTCTTGTTGGCTGGTAGAATGTAGTCAATCCTTAAGCATACTTGTGGTCATGTGATGCATGACGTGAACACGCGTCTCATTCACTTGCATCTTTGAATTGAAAAGGAATGTGTTTTGTTTGTTTGTAGTTCTATAAAGCAAGTAAAATCATGGAAAGTGATGGCTGCAATGAACTGAACAAAACTCCACCCAAGAAGAAACCTAAGTACATGTGTGTTCATCTTTCTGTTTGGGAACATACATATTTTTGGGCAGGACCTGTGAAGAGTAATAAGCATTATGCACATTGCTCTTTATGACTTTTTAAAAGAGTGAAATAAGTGTGATTACAAAATCATCATTCTGTAAATATACTCATTCGTTTAAATGTTATGAATAACTATGTGAAACCTAGTTCTGTGCAATAAGCATACATCTTCTAAAATCAATACAGAGAAAAATCGACATATCGACAATATGTTCAGGTATTAAGGGACACGGGGACTGAAATTTCAAAGTTCTGTCATATAAGCTACTGACTTAAAATGTTGTGTAGTCTATAAGTAGACCACTAGTAAGCTGTGTAGCAAGTTTAACATTTATATGATTGTTACTTATAAAGCTATGAATCATTTTATCAATCAATAACATAAAATATTGCTCATTTGCAAGACACACTTGGGACCATTATTTTTTAAGTAGGTTTATAGTGCTATGTGCTTATTTATTGTAATTATGAGTGAGAAATCAGTTATTACTTTTGTACTCATAGCACTATTTGCTAAGATAAAAATTTATTTCTATTTGCACATATTCTTATATAAAAATTAGCCAAATATCTGAACATTTTATTTATTTATTATATTTTTTTACAAAAACTATTTGCCATAAACTGAAAATAATAACTAGGTTTGTTCAAGTGTCTTTGCACAACATACATGTAACTTTTTTACTACAGTTGGGTCAAAACTATTGCACCAGCCTCATTTTATGTGTTGAAAATTGTAAATTTGAGAAAAATTGAGTTTTCAACGTATTTACAGGATACCCGTATTCTCAGAATGACTCGTAGTGTTACAACATGATCTCAAACAGTGAAACTCAACCCTAAAAAGGCTCACCCTGTCACGATACATACTGTAATGCAGTATTTGTTTAAAAAAAAGGCAGTATAGTAATATGTTTCCCAAACTGTTTCAAAACAAGTATCACACTGGGTGCTTTCTACCCGCCCCGTCAACTGCACACCTAAGTATTTAAACGTGCACTGGTGCCTTAAAAATGATGGACTTGGCATTTTATTTATGCACCTGATTTCTGAAGTTCCTAGGTACATTTGTAAGTGAAAATCTGAAATTCATAAATTTTGTCATTTTTGGTCAAAATTTCAGTCCACATGTGCTTTAAGGAAACATTTTTTAAATCTCCCATATTTTTAGCTTGAGAACCTGGCAATCTCATGTATTTTTAGCTTGAAAACCTGGCAATCTCCTGTATTTTAGCTTGAAAACCTGGCAATCTCCTGTATTTTTAGCTTGAAAACCTGGCAACCCTAACTGATACTGTACTCCTTTATACTTCAACAACTTCTAAGCACTCCATATTTGAAATAGAAGGATACAAAAAGTGTGAAAACTCAACTTTTTCTCTTGAAATTAATGGTCACAGATAAAAATGGTATTATAGATTTCCATTCATCTCTATACCTCCTACAAGGGTAATATCCAATGCCTGGCACCTAATATATTTTTTTGTAAATTATGTACTCGTATTCAGAATTAACTGATGTATTCCATCATATTTTACAGAAAACACCTAACAAAAAATAGACATAAAAAGTCTTAAATCTAATAACAGGTGTAAACACTTAAATTCTTGATAGAATAATTGATGCTGAAGAAGTGGAATGATAACAAACACTCCAAGCATGTAAGTTGTGAAAGCTTTCATGGCAGTTGCTTGTATGACCGTCGATACAAAGCATCAATACTTTCCAGATACCACGTTCCAGGGAAAAGAGTGTCTGCTGGACACACTGGTGTGTATGGAGCTGTAACAATACAGAAATTCAAAGATATACTACAACAAAAAACAGAAAAGGAAAGCTAAATGAAAAAATGTTTTAATGGTTATACTCAGTAGTGGTTAGTGAGTATACATTTTGGTTTTCACAAAATTTTAGTCACAGCCCTCAAAATGTGAAAAAGCATTCTTTTTCTTTTTTTTTTTTTTTTTTTTTTTTTTTTTTTTTTTTTTTTTTTTTTTTTTTTTTTTTTTTTTTTTTTTGTTAATGTACCCCAACCTAGTGTTACATTGGATGGTGAATGAATGAAATGACGATCAAGTGAGCCCAAGGTCCATATAGCTTTAAATTACCTGACTTTTGTCTTCTCAGGACAAGAGAAAACCTCGGAAAAAGCTCTCTGGATAACTCACTCTAAGCAAATTCAAATTCACGACCTCTTGGATGTGAGGCAGACATGCTACCACCATGCCACGGAGGCGGGCAAATAGCATCTGCTGCATAATAGTTATGATTATAAACAAATTTATATAACTGTGGATGCGGCCAGTAACAGTAATAACAACAATGACAATAATTTTGTAGGTACAGTAGAATCCTGATAACTTGACCTAATATGGACTGAGAGTGTGTCGAATTAGTGAAATGTCTAGTTTTACGGAATAAATGACCTGTTATTCACAACTCATAACATAATACTGAAAATTACATAAATACACATCCTAGCACAGTACAGGAAACAGAAAAGTACAAGATATTCTAAAATGTAGTACATATTAATATGTTCCACTTTTTACAGTCTCTAACATCTCCAACGTAATTTCCATTGTCATGTTAGCTTTTCACCTTTTGTTCTTGTTCAACATTTTTAGTGGCACAAACACAACTCAACACAACACTAACAGTAAGCCTGGAATCTGAGAAATGGTACTATAACCAGAAATATTTAACTGAAAGCTTAACTTACCATGTACATACGTACTGGGTAAAGCAATAAACCTTCAAACCTTCTAAACAACTGTTTGCGCTATGTATCCACATTATTAGTGGCAAGCTTTTGATTTCGTGACAATGGTCCACTGGCTTCTTATATTCTGACTAGATATCGAGGATCAGCCCTTTTATTATTCAAAGGGAAAATGAAGTAGGTGATGAATATACACTAATTAAAATGTACCTATACTGTTTATAGAGCATAGTGGATCAGAAATTATTACAATAAAGTTTAATGATAAAAAAGTTAAAATGAAAATGTCATCAAGTTGCACGGAATGTTGAGTTATCAAGAGCCAAATTATTGGGGTTCTACTATATAACTTGTCCCACAAAAGAAATTGTATTTTGTGGAAGTTTGTCATTGGTTGCATAATTAAATCTTTCACTGCTGAGATATTTTGTTACATATGCCATTCTTCCTCTAATTCCTTAACCAGTTTTCATATCCCATTTATGAAATCCCATGCAGCTTTGGCAAAGGTTATATAGGACAGACAGGTAGAACTGTAGAGGATCGCATCACATTGTATTAGACTAGGTTATCCAGAAAAATCCGCAGTTGCTGAGCACACATATAATACAGATCATAAAATCAATTTTGCCTCTACAAAAATGCTAGAAAAGTCCTCTGGGTACTACAACAGGTTGATTAAAGAAGCTCTATACATTAAAGCTAATTAGAAAAGCTTCAACAGAGATGAAGGCCTTCAAATCAGCAAAGCATGGACACCAGTCGTTCAGCATGTCTCTCCTCCACAGCACAAAGGAGCATCAGTTATCACCTGATTGGTTCCACACATGTCTTCATCAATTGGAGTTCGACCAATGGGAAGAAAGTAGGCAGTTCTTATCTGCCGCAGGTTAGGTATAAATATCGCGACATCAGTAGTAAATATTCAGTTCCCCTGAGGATGGTGGCAGAGTTAGTCGCTGAAAGCTTGGGTAGTTACCCAAATTTGACCTGGCTGTCAGCCCAAAAAACTATCATCGGTAATCAATGCTGGGAAATGTTCAAATCACTAAGTCTATATTATAACTTTAAATTTCTCATTCCTTTTTTTTTTGGGGGGAGTATTGTATTAGTAAAGCACTAATTCATTTCTACATAAATACGCATGGTATACAACAGCCTTTGTTGTTGATGAGAGCTTCTCAGACAAGCGTAACTTCATAAACATTACACAGCTGGTAACTCAAGAAACTCTAAACAACAATCATTGCTGTGAAAGTTTCAAATCTTACATAATAGCATTCAGTTTACCTTCACAGGTAGCTTCTTAATGGATAGCAATGAAAAGTGTTATTTTATTTTTGCAAAATATTTCATATATTTAAAAAGCACATTATAAACATGTGACTTTCCTGTATGGATTTTAAAATTGCAGATTTGATTTAAAAGTGCAAAATACTTAAAAATAGTGCATTTTTCATACTTTAGTTAAACTTACCTTTATGATTGTTTGTTTCACGTATCGCCATTATTTGGTCAAACTCTTTGGGATGTACCTTCTGACGTATATCAAGCAGTGACTTCAAGTGAACCAAATTGTTCACTAAATTATGAAGATCAGAACCAGGATGTATGTCTGAGGTAATATGAAGTGAATACATACTAGATGCCAGACCAGATCCATATGAGAATAAGCACACTCGCTTTCCTGACAGCTCCTGCAGACTTTTGCTGAATTCATTCACATACAAATTGCATTGAAATCATTAGTTTTATTAAAAAATAAAATAAAACAATGAAATGCAGGATGCAGTATTAGAAACATGTTCTGTTACTCAACTTAAACCAAGAAAAAGCTGGTGAACCTCATATTATAAGCCCCTAGGTGCAGATCTACAGGGTTCTTCATTTAAAACCTAATGGGCAAATGGCATTTCATCTGTGTGTGATTGGGTGTGCCACAGCTGGCTTTGCTCCTACATAAACTCTGCACATAAAACATGTATAACAATCAGGGCAACGAGAAGGCCATATACCAGCACTAATCACTCTATCTTCAAACACTTCCCTAGTTGTATGCATGGACTCCTCTGCTGTATGGGCAGTAGTAGAATCTTGTTGATACCACCCTTATGATTTCTCTTCTTTTGTCAGTTCGTGATAAAATGTAGTCAAAGTGTCATTTTGGTACCTCCCTGTATTTATAATCTGCTCGTAGAACATTGGACCGATTATGCATCTAGCGCTAACAGCACATCAAACTCCAACTCTCCGATCATAATGAGGGATTTCTTGAACACAATGTGGATTTTCAGAGGTCCAGTACCGACTGTTATGGGTGTTGTCACGACCATTTAGGTGGAACCATGCCTCGTCAGAAAAGAACAGAAGCTGTGGATCAATTGAACCGTCATTCACTGGTGAAAGAAACCATTCACAATAATGCATTCATGATACTGGGTCAATTTGTTTTAAAGCATGGACACTTGTACATGTATACGGTTTTAGTTTTAGACAAATCCTCATACATTGGAAGAACAAAAACTGAATAACAGAAATGAAATTGGAAACATTACAGTGGCTCAACTTAATCGTGTGAATCTGAATGTGTTCTTCTGATATAATGCTTGTTTAGCTGAGGGTGGACAACATTTCCAGCATCTTCTATAAGGTAAGAGTGTTATACATGCTTCACCCATGGAGTTTATGTAGGAGCAAAGCCGGCTGTGGCACAAACAATTGCACACAGGCAAAATGCCATGCACCCATTAGGTTTTACAAGAAGAACCCTATATATCTTTAGTCCAATTCTGCTTCAACAGATGGACAAGGCTGTGCGACAGATATAATTAAGCAGAACAAGATTGAATGTACTGGATCAACATGATTAAGTCTTAAGGTTCTGCTTTCGTGATCATTAATTCCTAGGTTTTTCACATTCTTCTTTATTGGAACATGTGCCTTTCTTTTCATTTCTCAAATTAATAATTTCATTCAATCTGTTACATTTCACATATATGCCTGAAAGGGAAGCTGAAAGGGGCATTAAATGTAACTAAAAGTATTGTGCAGAATAAATAAGTAGCAAAATATTGTACATATTCATTTGGTTTATAAAATAATTTAATTTCCTTCCAATTTTAAGTAAGCATAAAGAGTGCTAATGGTAGTAGCACCGAACTGTTACTTCATTCTAGCAATACATTGTTCTTCCACACTAGCTGTGTGTAGGTCAAAGATTGGAAAGGTAGAATAAGACTGAAAAGTGCAATACCATTGCCAGGATTTGAACCATGGATCTTCTACTCTACACATGGCTACTAAGCTATCATGGCAACATGCCAGTACAACAGTCAGTACAATAGTGGAACAATACCAAAGTCACTGTACTGCAAGTGAATCATGCATAACACATGTGATCTGTAGCCAGGCCGCAAAACGACCACTTGTTATAAAGTACATGTTATTTACTTTAAAAGGAAAGTCAGGATTTGGGTTGTAGCACAAACATGCTAGTATGCCAAGAAACTGCCTCCAATTATTCTGTAGTGCAAACTAATTGTGTTTCAACATAACACAGTAATGTCTGAAACTGTGTTTTCATTAGCTTTTATTAATTCTGAATAAATACTGTTTCAAGACCACGTGAATTTCAAGCAGTGGTTAAAATCAAATAGTAAAAGGTAGGTTTACCTAATTAACAGTGACACAAGGCCTGCATAAAGTGAGGGAGTGTACATGTTGCCAACTCTTTTGGCAAACAGAAGTGAAGGTTCAGTTTTTTCCCTAAAGACATCCTTGCTGATATCCAGAAAGGTTTTCTCTACATCTCGATCAAAGTAAGTATCTTCCAGTTTTCTCATTCTGCAACATTAAAAAAACAAAATTGTTAATACTGGTAATATAGTACGAGTTATTCTTTCAACATTATATTGCATTAGAAGAGTATTTTTACAAAAACTAATAAAATATGTTGGCTGTTGAATAAAAAAATTGATAGCTCAAAAGAACATAGTAAAAGTAACATAGTAAAGTAAAATGGATCTATATATGTGATTACTGTGTTTGCTAAGGACTAGCTCTACAACTTGTTCTGAGTCTAACAATGTGATTCATGAAAACTGGAATTGTATAATGCTTAATAAGTGTCATTTAATTTATTTGACAGATGAATTTTAATGATGAAATTTCAAAAGATGACAAAATAGCATATATTAGGCTGAAAACAATGAGGTTAAGGTTTGCAGACACATTAGCTAGTGACATCTGATTTATGCAAGAAAAGCAAGTTCAGTTAGCTCACATATTCAAGCAATTAAAATGTTTCTTTTAGTTCTGAACCTTAACCCGATTATTTTCTCTCAGTAGGCTTTACTGCTACAATCTTACGGTGTTTGAATGGTCTTATATGAAAGAAAAGATGTGCACATTTTGTAACCTATAAGGCTCTCTTCCTACATATTCTGCTAAGAATGAAAGTCTAACACCAAAAGATAGGTACTGTGTGCTATAGCCTTTTCAGTTTATGTAAGTCAGCCGTGGTCTCGATATCTAGTTGGTACTTGGTCACAATATCAATATAGTATGTACTTTGCTGTGATGCTGATGTGATATTTTACTCTTCTTAAGCATAAATGTATTACATAAGCTACAAGGTTTTAATTTTGCTAGAGCCAGTAACAAATGTTAGCAGATTTCATGTGATTAGCTAAAGTCAACCTCTGAATTTAAGAGTTATACAGAGAAACCCAAAAACATCCACACTGCTGCACAGTGTTTTTCTACTGTGCACATGGAAATATGATAACATGCAGCTGCTGTACACAAGGTCACGTGGTTGACTAGTTTTTCTCTGCTCTGAAAGTGCAGTACTGAGCTGACAGTGATCTCGTGTGATTGAGTTATTGCCAGGGTATTTATTATTTTGTCCTGTACTTAGTCACAATGCGTATTATGGCTCAGCATTTGTTTTCTACTACACAATATGTATTTATTTATGATTTGTATGTGTTGACTTAGTCAGCTTGCCAAATGAAAGTGAGATTTGCAGAAAGATTTCCAGATGTAAAAGTTCCAGGTGGTACAACAATCCATGAACTTTAGAATAAAGTTCAGGCCACAGGAAGAGTTCAGGCTCAGAAATCTAAAAGACAGTGTACAATTCTTGTCAAAGAAACATTAGACGACATCAGACATCGTTTGGAGAATTCCCCCCAAAAATCACTTACGCGTCTTTCACAACAGATAGGCATTTCTTATGGCTCTGTGCAAAGAGCTACTAAACTGCTGGAGTTAAAACCATATAAAATAGCTGTGGCACATGTTCTTCGACTAGGTGATCCTATAATTAGGCGCACATTTTGTGAGTGGACTCTCAATAGTGTATACAATGGGAAAATTGACCCACATTTAATATTTTTCATGGATGAGGCTTGGTTCCACCTTCACGGATGTGTGTGTACACAAAATAATCATTATTGGAGCTCTTAGAAACCTAATATTGTTCATCAAATACCCCTTCATGATGAAAAAATTGGTGTATGGTACGCCATTAGCAGAGAAAGAGTTATAGAGCCAATTGTTTTCAAGTCAACAGTTGACGCCTGTACATAGTGAATTCAATGTTGCCCCTTGTTTAGAGAATTAACTGACAGGGAGCGTGATTTTACCTATTTTCAACAAGACTCTGCAACAGCTCATACAGCCAATCTTTCGATGAGAACTATTGAAAGTATGTTTTAGGACAGAATTATAAGTAGAGATTTGTGGCTCCCTTGGTCTCCCAACTTAAACCCCTGCAATTTATATCTCTAGGGTAACCTAAAGCATAAAGTGTATAAGACAAACCCGCACACCCTAGAAGAATTAAAACAAAATATCCACCAGAAAACTGCCAGCATTTCTCAACATGAACTACGGCGAGTGATGGATAGTTTCCTAATGAGGTGCCAAAAATGTATGGACAATGATTATGGCCAGTTTCAGCATCTCCTTTAATAACATTGGCAAGGTTTTTTATTATGGTTTCATCTGCGCTGTTCTATGACAGTGGCAGTTGGTAATGAGCACCAATACACTTTGTGACTAAGTACAAAACAAAATAATAAAGCACGCTGGTAATAATTCAACCACATATCACCGTCACCTTTATACTGTGCTTTGACAGCAGAAAAAAACACGTCATCTGTATAACCTTGTGTACCTCAGCTGCTGTTATCGTGTGTCCGTCTGCACAGTGGAAAACCACCACGCAGCAGTTCTTATGTTTTTGGCTCTCCCTGTAGTAAGACATACAGGACTCACATAGAGATTCAGACAAGAAAGGATGAAACATGAAATGGAAACAAAGACATGGATATGTTAAAACTGAAAATTCAGAACTTAGAAGAAAGATTGGAAAATATGGAAGTTGGATACTGGAGGTACAATCTGGTGATTTCAGGAATTGAAGAACAACAGGGAGTGGGAATATATCAGGATTTAAGAGATCTACTATTGAACAGATTAAAAATAGAAACTACAAGATTTGTGATGTATTTAGAATCAGGAAAACACTAGAACCAAAAATCAAGATTATTGACCATTTATGTCAATAAGGGCTTAACATATACATAAACAGTGCAAATTAAGGAGTTAATTGAACAGAGAAGACAAATAAGAAATGAAGGCAAGAGGGTATATATCAAAAACATCAGGCTGTATACAATTGACCAAGCAAGGGAGAAAGAAGGCAGATCAAACAACAGTCATTGAACCAAGAAAAGCAAGGTAGTGATCAAGCAGTAACAGGAAACGGTTCACCCAATGCATTGGCTTGTGAGGAGACAACTGGTCAGCATACTGTGGCACATGTGAGTCCAGTTACAAGAGTGGCATCAAAAGAAGGAAATGCAACACAGATGGAAAATAATGCAAAAGCAAGGAGATTAAATGGTGGGCAGTGCAGCGAGAAAGAAAGAGGAGAGTCGAAGGAGGAGATGATAAGAATGGACAGTCTGGAGGAAGCAAAAAAATGTGAAGAAAAGAGTGAACTCTATAATAGCTCTTCAATGGCTACCATCCTCAGACAGGCAATGGACCTCTTCATAGACCTCCCAATTGGCTCTATGAAGGGCTGTAGAAATGGATGAACGCACACGGTGGTGACGAATGTTGCGAAGTAATTCTCCCTTTGGGCAATATCCTAGTACATGTCCAAGGGTTTCCACTTCTTTGCAATTTGAGTGCCGACATAGTGTTGTTCGCTGATTTCTTCCAGGTACAGATCTTACTGCTGACGTGTTACATGACATTTTGATGTCATTAGTCCATTCAGAACATGATAGGATTTTTCTGTTGCTCATCCATGAATTGGCTCTGAGTTTCTCTTTATATGTCTCAATCCCCTTTCCCTTGTGAGGTAGCTTACACCATGCATCAAACGATTTAAGTTGTAATTGTTTTTGAAGCCATCGTCCTGATTTTGACATGATTTCATCATTAATGTCAATGTTCAAATTGAAAAGGGCTTCTCTCTTCTCTTTCTGAGTATCTCAACACAAGCGTACATGATCATCTTGTATTTGTGAAAGCTTCTGAGCTGTATTGAAATGTTGTATATAAGCCTCCCAACCAGCTTTGATTAGTCCTATTCCTCAAAGATTACGTGGAGCGTACATCATATCATTAGGGCAATCATGTGGTAGCCCAACTACTTCTTTGACAGATGTTCTTATTAATTTATCAATATCTTCTAAAAAGGAGGACGGAATCTTATTCACAAATTGATATTGGAGAAAGAGCAAGGGTTACCATAGACAATATAACCAGGGTGTTTGACTGCTGAGATCTAGGATAAATTCTAAGTGCTCCAAATAGAGGACATTGTGACAGGTGTAAACAAATGAAGTCAATAAACTCAATCCACATTCATCATAAATAAGGGAGTCCCCTTTGATATGGTGAGTCATCACATGCAGTCAATGTCACTCACTATACAATATGTGTATAAACGAAATTAGTTCAAATCATACGAAAAATATATGAGCTTTTTACTAAATTGAAAAACCAACAAATTGTTTAATTTTAGCTAAATTATAAAAAATAATTGTTAAATAAAAATATAACCAAGTCATGTATTTTTATGTGAGTAGAATTTCTATACAAATCACTGTATTCTGGTTTGGAATTCTTGTCTGTTAGTCTTTTATCTCTAAGCTTTTATTTATTTAAATAAACATCCATTCCTTATTTATAATTTACTTATTTTAATTTACTACTATATAATGTTACAGGCATGAACATTTTACCACATTTCACTCTTTGTGCTCTTGATGTAGATAGACACATACCTAATTGATTCCAACATTTCTTTTTAAAATAAATATTCTAGTTTGTTTGTTGTTCTGATCCATACTTACTTAAAATGTTCAAGATCTGGATATTTCACAGTCTGCTCCTCTTTTGGTGTGCGCATAAAGTCATTAAGCACTAAGCGAGCCAATGATTTCTGCACCAGCTTGCAATATGGAGAATGGAAGATCACAGCATCAAGATTCTTCAGGTCAAATTGCTTGTCACTCATTCCTACTATTATGAAATATACACAGAAAATCAGGTTATAGTTTGAATAAACACACATTAAACCTTGCATTACCAAGAACTACTTTCTAGTAGTCCAACCTAGAGGAAGCAACTTAGTGAAAAATTCTGCTTCCTTCAAATGAAAGCTGGTGTTCATAAACTTACCAGGATATAAAAATATTAAAATATAAAGATAAAGAAGTGATTTCTACTAAAACAGGTTAATGCATATGTGCACATATACGTTTAAGTTAGTCCTAGAAATAGGCCTTCTAAATAGAACAACACTGCAGTATTAAACACCATAAAATATTATTTTAATATAAGAAGTGCTTGTTTACTCAAATTAGAAGTCATCTTTGTAATAAATACAGTGTCAGTAGAAATGATGATGATGGTGGCGGTGGCGGTGGCGGTGGCGGTGGCGGTGGCGGTGGCGGTGGCGGTGGCGGTGGCGGTGACGATATTTGAACAACTAATATAGTTCCCTGAAAAGTGGCTTCAAAGCACTTTAAAACATATTTTATACTACAAAATTTAGAATCAGAACTGAAGATCTCAATGCCATAGCTGGGATTTGAACAACAGATCTGCCGCTTTACACAGGGCTGCTCTTAAGTATGGAGCTAGCATGGCAACCTACTGGTACACATTATGATTGATTGGCCTTATGTATGGAAAATATTTTACATAATGTTTCATTATGAAACTTTCACCTACTTTGTCACCTCTAGCCTGCTAAAGCTGGGTCCTAAGCTACAACCATAATTGTCAACATATTATTCAACGTGAAGAAAGTTAAAAATACTCAAGAGATCTACTTTGTTTTACTTTGGAGATTTAATTCAGTTGAGTTGCCTTCCATTCTTCATTCAGCATTATAATTCTTTACAGAACTTTGGTTTTTATAAATTATGGGTACATAAAAGGCACAATTGTGTCAAGTTACAAAATATAGCAAAGGTGCACATGAACAAGTGAAATATTACAGTCACATTAGTTTTATGTAGGTACAGAACATGTGTAGGTATATAGTAGTGCTTTTTTCACAGTTACAAATACATCATAAGATACCATTCAGATATGCGGCTAGAGAGTAAACTGCATGATGGGTATTGTAGTTTCTTCTTAATGAGCATTTGACTTTTAATACTCTTCATATGTTTTGGAAATTTACTGTACATTTTACTTCCTATATGGATAACATTATTTTTAAAAACATATGTGCTGCAAAATGAAACAGTAGGCTGTTGTTTTGGTATGCATTATACTGCTGCAAGTCTGCTTTTATTTCCAGGCATTTTATGCAGTAGGCTATTTCTGCAACGAAAGTGTGAATAAATGACCAAGGAATGGAGGGTACACCTCGCACCTCAACTCAGTGCAGATGTTTTGTGCTTACCACCCCCCAAGAGGAACGGATGAGGTGATTGACCCACTGGAGGCAAAAGGTGACAGGCAGACTGGCTGACAGAGATACACAGAGAAGGCCACTCTGGCAGAGCTGGGGAGAACTCAGGCCACCTGAGACTGCTCAGGGAAGGCTGCCATCCAGAGGAAGTTCTCATCAAGCAAGCATCTGTGCCATCTGTGTGGCAGCAACCAATACTACACATCCCGTAAGGCTATTTGACACATGAAACAGGAGGTGAAATATTAGAAAATGAGGGAAAGGAAATGCATGGCAGAAGAGAACCCACCACACATTTGTCTAGTCAACCAGGGAAACCATGAAAATTCTATGGTCAGAGTGGGCAGCCCCAGGAATCAAACACAGGACCTCTCAAATGCAAGCCTTGCATGTTAACATGGAGCATCTTTCTCGGTGCAATGAAGGTACAATAATTTCACGTTTTAAATAACAGTCTGCATGAGATTCTTTCTCTTCTTACTGATTTCTTTTGGATCTTCAAGACCCCATCGATTTCTGAATTACCCCCCAAACTTAGCAAACATTCAAAAAAGTGGAAATTATGCTGCTCTTAGCACATGCAAGTTTATTTTGTTCTTCTAACATTCCAACAACTAATAATATTTTGAACAAAGCTTACAAAATAACAGTTTCATGCAGGTGTGTTCCAATTGGTGAATGTAGGTAAAACCACGTTAACACATCTATTCTGTAATATTCTTCCATCCCGAGACTACTGGAAAGATGTACACCATAAACTTACTGAAGGTTAGACACTGGATATTTCTTTGTTTCTCCTGAGAAACAGAAATCCAATGCATGTGTTAAGGTCTAGTCAGAGTGATACATCATTGAATTGACATAAAAATGTATAGTTCACATTCCAGCAAATTCAACAGTGACGTTTGCAAATTGGATTTAACTTTCCAACCTCAACCAGTTGAAAGGAAAATTCAAATATTAAATTGTGTTGTTAAAAGTACTCAAATCTGAACACAAACAGATATATATATATATATATATTTTATTCTTTATGGTTTGTCACTAAGGTATAATTTAAATGAAATACGTAATCCTTAAGCATTAAAACTAAAAGGCCACAATACTTACCATTCTCAAGGAGCTGCTCATTCTTCTGACAAAACAGTTGATAACAATTATCCAAAGCATTTAAATAGCATCTGATAGACATCCTTCCATCAACTATTGGATATTCTGATGATAATTTTGGTTTGTAAAAATCATAAGCATGTTCCATGTATGTTGCACGTACACCTTCACATGCAATAAAATAAAATACATGTAGTTATTGGGTTTTAAAATCTTTTGACCTGTTAAGTGAATCATAGTGATTTATTAGGGCAAATAACACAGTGCAACAAATTTGAACTTTCTGTTTTGCCAGGAGATGAAAGTAGGTGTTCTTTACCAATTCACATATGCTGATTATGAAAATTAAATTAGAAAAGTTCCATCGCATTCCAATTTTTGTGGAAAAGACATGACATATGAACCACTTGGCCTATATTTCATTTAACTAGCAATATGTATTCAGCCCATAAAAAGCAAATTAGCAACTTTAAAGACACTTGGAAATGACTCTATTACAGTAGATGAGGAAATACAGATCATATAATAACACTAGTTTTTGTATTACAACCCCCCCCCCCCCCTCAAGGAAAGTGATAACACTGAATAAAGCATACAATGTACTCACAATTTAGGAACTTTCCCTAGAAACTTTCCGTTTGCAGGTGAATGGTGAAACTTCTTGTAGGAGCATCCAGCAGCTTTGGTGACCATCTTCCCTTATATTATCTTTCCATGGCAGCTATATCTTGATGAAATCTCTCACCTTGTTCATCACTCACATCTCCAAGATTAGGTGGAAAAAGTCCAAATGGGAATGAAGAAAATGTACGAGGGGTAGTCATAAAGTTTTAATAATTACCTCGAAAAAATAGTTAATTAATTCTTTGTTTGTAGGTAAATGTCTGAAGTCCTGGTACACATTTAAATCCCTATGCCACATCACCGTAGCATGCCGCTAGAGGACCCAAAACAAAATGGCACAGATCATTGATAAAGTGGAGTATCGTGCGGTAATTTGTTTTCCGTATTTGAAGGTGCAACAATCCATGCTGAGTTGGTAGAAGTTTACAGCAATAATGCACCATCATATGACACAGTGGTCAGGTAGTGCACATGCTTTTAGTGTGGTCAAACAAGTTTGGATGATGAAGAATAAAGCAGCAGACCATCTCTCTGTGAAGAACCGGGAATTTTAAAAGATGTGGAGTTCCTGGTGCTCAAAGACCAGCGTATCACAATCCATGCAATAGTAGCCAAACTTAAAATTAGTTATGGGTCAGTTTTCAACATCATACACAACACACTGAACATAACAAAGGTCGCTGCTCACTGGGATCCGCAACTGCTCACACATATTAAAAAAACCTGCCTATCTGGGGCAGCAGTGGAAATGTTGCAGTTCTGTTGTCCCAATCCAGATGCTTTTTTTAGCCGCCTACTCACCATGAACAAGTGCTGGGTGTATCACTATGACCCTGAGATAAGGGAGCAAAGCAAGCAGTGGTAACATGTGGATTCACCACTGTTGAAAAACAGGAAGACCCAACCATCATGGGACAAGGTGATGTTGAGTGCTTTTTGGAGAAGCCAAGGTGTGGTGCTGACAGATTATCCTCAGAAGGGGCAAACCATCACAGGAGCATACTACCAAAATCTCCTGATGAGTTTACAGGAGGCTATAAGAACGAAGTGGCACAGGAAGCTATCCAAGGGTGTGCTTCTGCTTTGTGACAATGCCCCAGCTCATTCTGCACAGGACAGTCACACATACTGCTTCTTTAGGCTATCAAATTTTGCCTCACCCCCGTATTCCCTTGATATGGCACCCAATGACTTCTTCCTCTTTCCTCGGATGAAGAAACCATTGCATCGCAGGCATTTCCAGAATGACTACAAGATGATATATGAGGTGGAACTTTTCCTGGACAGCCAAAATGTTGACTTCTACAACCAAGGGCTCTGTCAAGTCATCCATTGTTGGGGAAAATGTGTGTTGCGTTGAAGGGTGAATATACAGAGAAGGGCTAATACCATCACCAAAACCCAATTTCACATGCAGCGGTGGTAACAGCACACTGTCTTTGTTAACAAGGAGTTCATATGACATATTTTTTTCACCGGGATTGAAGCTCTCTCTCTTTCAAACGCCACTGTTTGGCTGTGTAATAGTCTTTGCTTGCCCTACTATCCCAGTGACACAAAAAACAGCAATATTTTGATTTGCATTCCTAGAAGTACTCCTAGAACTTTGAGATCACCATAGATTTCCCATTTGTGATTCAAATAGCTAGTACATTTCAGAAACAGTTTCATGTTATCATAGGTTTCCTTCAACTGAACTGAATGGACCACTGGTATGGAACGTTTCTTGTTTCCATTATGTAAGAGAACAGCTTTGAACTGCTTTTTGAGGAACATATACATAGGTACAATTCTTATGGGTTATAAACCATGCCAAATTCTTTATGCAACCCATAAAATTGTCATTACAGTATACCAAAACCTCTGTCAATGAGAAAAAAGTGGGTAGACCACGCTGTCGTATACAGAATGATACGCTGGCATTTGCTTGTAGCTAGTTTCTTTCTTGAAGTTGAGGCCCAAGTAACACTGGTTTCTTTTTGAAGGATTTAGATCTTTTACAAGATCGTTCAATACTGCCTGTGATAATGACTGTGGTAGTAGCTGTGATGTAGATGTCATGTAATTATGATCTCCAAGATCTTCTTGACCTGTTCTATTGTCACTATGGTTGTTTGCTTCATCTTGTAGTGTTCATTCTGCTGGTGGTTTTGGAACAGGGAGAGACTCAGAATGCAGAACTGGGTGCATGGCATATTCCAAATTTTGATAAGAAACTGTGTGTTTTGATTTACCTGAGATTCCTGTTACTTTTGTTAAACAAGAGCAACAATCTGCAATGTGATCTCTAGGTTCCCTCCACAACTGCGACAAGGCAAATGGCATAGATGGGTAAGTTCCATGTAAACTTAAATAGCAGGAGCAATGCGAGCAAGAGTTCTGTGGTGCCCAACACCTACCTTCATAAGCCTTTGATTAAAAATACAACTCGCACACCCTTTTGACAAGTGGAGAAATGAGATATCATTGGGATTTTGTTACAAGCTCATCAGACATATAACAGAAAAGGTTTGGTAAATTAATACATTTCCTACACATTGCTGAGCAGGAAAACCACTCCAACACGCATTAACAATATTATTCACATTAGGATATTCACATACACTGCAGAAATAGGCAGTGAATGATCTCATTAGCTACTAACTGATGCAAGTGCAACTCTACTTTACGTCATTCTTTATGCAGTGGTGATAAAATAAACAGAATCTGATTAGTGCTGCACCAGTAAAAAATCATGCAGCCTTGTGCAGGTAAAATTGCATCTCCAGAGAAAGGTTTAGGTTATAGCAAAAAGTGGTTTTCATTATCATAATCAGAGCACTGAGCTACATAGAAATCACATATTTTTGTTCCAAGGCAGATTTCATTTTTACACTGCGTAATTTAAATATATTGTGATAAATGACAAAACTAGTTACTTTTTATTTCACTAATTTTTCATCCAAAACTGAATCAGAATTTGCAATTCACAATCTTCCAACCCAAAAGTGTTCTGTTGTATCATAATATTGACACAAGCTTTGCTACTCAGCTAACACAACACACTCAAACAATTAATAACTCTCTAACTTAAACTGACTGAACTAAAAGCTGCTCATGCTGACTTGCTTATATAGCCAAGAATCAGACACTGGTGATTTTTCTGGAAATTTACATTTTACAAAGCTTCTCATAACAAGCTCTGTACTCAAAAGCTTCTAGAACTGTGTGGAAATAGCCTTTGTTCTTATCCACCTTATCACATGTTGCCTAGCTACATCGTGGTGTGAGCTAGCTGACCCTGAGTCTCCCTTGATGTGCGGCCACTGCCATAAAACTATTTGTAATGTCAAACAGTTTTCATAATTCAGAGTAATTGCTGTCTAAAGAGAATATTAATAATATTACCTTATGGAGAACAATCTATCATTGATTATCTTTTGTTGTTTCTAATATTCTACTCTCAAGAATTGGAAAAATACAAATTTAAACATTCACCTAGATCAAGCTTAGTTATCAAAGGTATGACCTACAGTATATTAATTGGGAATCACTGTTTGTCCAATTACCTTCAGTTAGGGACTGTTGTTAGTGTTATATCTAAATGCTTGCATATTAATATTTATTAACCTTTATCTGTTTTATGTTTAAGTGTTTATGAGTTTATTCTTGGGTGTATGATTATATTGTACTTACCCTCCATGTGACTAAATACAGGGAGAGCAAAAAACCTCTGAATAGGCTGTGTGGAGGTTCTGCAACCTCTGCACTTGCCGTCTACCACCATTAGAGAAAGATGCAGATGAAACCACACAATGTGTTTAAAACTACTTTTAAAGTCTTTACTTACCAGCTTTATGAAAGGAGATGCTGAAACTGGCCACCGTTGTTGTCTGTAAATTTTTGGCACTTCTTTAGGAAACTACCCATCACTCGCCATAGTTCACATTGAGAAATGCTGGAAATTTCCTGGTGGATATTCCTTATTACTTCTTCTTGGGTGTGTGGGTTTATCTTGTACGCTTTATGCTTTAAGTTACCCCAGAGATAGGAATCACAGGGAGTTAGGTCGGGTGACCAAAGGGGCCACAAATCTCTATGAGCTGTTGCAGTGTCTTATTGAAAAAGGGCAAAATTGCACTCCCTGTCTGTTAATTCTCTAAATAGAGGGGGCAAAATTGTATGTACATATGCATGTATGTACAGGCATCAACTGTTGAGTCAAAAAAAATTGGGCCTATAAGTCTTTCTCCACCACATACCAATCTTTTCATCATGAAAGGAAACTTCACAAACAATATTAGGTTTCTCAGAGCTCCAGTAACAATTATTTTGTGTACACACACATCCATGGAGGTGGAACCAAGCCTCGTCTGCAAAAAATATTAAATGGAAATCTGTCTGCAAATCATACTTTCACTTGATGAACTGACTGAGTTAACACATACAAATCATAAATAAATACACAATGTGCAGTAGAAAATATATGCTGAGCCATAATACACCTTGTTTTTTGTTAACATCCTCCAACATAATGTCATATCGGGCGGTCTAATACACTTTGTGACTAAGTACAGGACAAAATAGTAAGTCGTTCATAATAACTGAACCACATCACATTACCATCAATTCAATACTGCAGAACAAAGCCACATCAGAAGGGCAACCTTGTTTGCACAGCATTCCATTATCATGTTTCCACAAGCCCAGTGGAAAAACACTGTGCATCCTGTTTGGAGGTATTTTGCTCTCCCTTTATTTGATAATATCAAACAGGAAAGAAGAAAGACAGAAAGGTTGTATGTATCCAATAACTGTCAGGAAATTATTAAAAATCTTCAAAAATTTTGTTGTAGTTGAACTAAAGCAAGACACATTTTTAGATTAAAGTTAAAACTGTGGTACTATAGCATTTCTGGGCCTTGGCTCACCAATCCTGTTGCCAGCCTCATACCCACATATATATAGATGCTCATCCAGCCAATACAGAGCGATGATGTGGTGAGCATCAGGCTTAATTCCGTCACAATATTGACTTTCGTCACTACAGACTGTTACCTATTGTAGCTTCTTAAATACATCACAATACTGAATGGGTGCTGATCATATTGGGCCACATTGAGCCATGCTATGAGTACCACCATTAGAACATACCCCCAAAAAACTAAAAACTAATAAAGTGTGTATAAAATATTATACTGTTGGTTCCCTATGGTTAATAACCTTCTAATCTAGTCTTTCATTCTTTTAATTTTTTTTTTTTGTGTAAATGAAATGAAACACATAAAATAGTTTAGAACTAAAAAGATTCACATGTTAAAACAATTATCAGAACAGTAACTCAGGTACCTCAATGCAGCTCTGTCAAAAATAATTTGACTGGAAGAAACATCAGAAATCCACACAAACAATAACAAAAGGAGATCTAATGCAAATTCAAGTGACCTCTGATTCTGCCAGAAAAACCATCCTATGCCTCTCACAATACACAATTACTAACTGTACTGCCTGTACGAGAAATGAATAGAGTGAATCAACATCCGGCACTTTCCCAAAATGTTTACAGCCTTATAGCACATCATATCTTTATACATAAAAAAAACCAATACTAAAGAGTGAGAAAATAAAATAATAAATACCTAGCACATTCTAAAGGACATTTATAAAAGTGTGACAGGTAACAACTGTTTAAAAAAAATCAGAATATCTGAAGAACGGTAAGACATAACTACAACTTATTTGTAGACAACAAAAGCAGTTTTTCAACAGAGGTCGAGAACTGCTTGGTTTCTAAATTATAGTAGCACAAGCTTTTACATTACTGGAAATACCAGATTTTTCTATTGCACAACCATGATTATAGATGGTTTTATATCCCAAAGAGGACTTTTATGTTTATATTTTGACATGTATGTGTGAGCTTGCATGTGCTGGCATTCCATTAATAATAGTCTCCTTTTAACTTCTTTCCCAAAAGTCTTCTTGAAGTTCCCATTGGCTAATGTATCATGAACAATTCTTCCAGAACACCTTTTAATATTAATATAATAACTAAGTTACTGTCAGTACCTCTCTTACCTCTGTCAATTACAAGAGGAGCATTTGGTCCAAGAAGCATTGCAACTGCTCCTGCTCCACCAGTTGGACGAGCATTGCCCTTTGCGTACACAGCAATGTCACCAGCCACTATCAATGCCAGACGGCCTGCAATATTCAAGAGAAATTGATCAACATTTCTATTGATCAATTTTAATAGTTTGTGGGGAATAAATTTTAAGAAGACACTGAGCAGGTCCTACTAAACACAATAAAAAATAAATACAGCCTGGTTTTTAAAAGAAAATATTTGACAGCCATCAACTTCTCCACATGGAGGGTTGCTGTGTTGTTGAGAAGCAGATAGAAAGTTATACATACCCCCCTCCTTAACTATAATACTCAAAACATATAGACAAGCGTTCAGGTTTATCTCACCTGAGCGAAAACTGCAGATGTAATCTGTATCAGTCTACTGTAAGAACAAAAGTAATTTGTTCTCAATACAAATAAAGGAATGTGTTCTCATATGAAGTAACTGTATCTTTGGGTCTTCACAGTTACGATTTTGAGTAGTTAATTTACACCTGAATCTCTCACTCCCTCTCTCTCTGTCAAAATTGTAATAGATCCTTGTACTTTCAAGCATACCGTCACTCCCTTTGACATGGTATGGCTGGCTTTAACCAAGATCTATTGAACCACACTATTCCCTTCAAGTTCCTATCTTAAAAACAAAGCCATTAGCACTACAATAACCAATCTTTCTAATATTAGTTTTCTGTTATTTAATTTTTGAACTTAAATCCCAGATCATGGTGGACTTTTTTCAAACAGCTAAGGCTTTCCTCAAATAACTCTGCTTCTTTAAGAGTAGAAAGGAGCTTACTTGTGGTAGAATGTTCCTTTCATGTGTAAAAACTATAGATGTGCCTGTGCACTTTTGTAACAAGAGATGCTCTTGGTCTCTCTTTCCTAGTTCACAAAGACCTGGCTGTAATTGCTTCTCTCTAGAAATTCTCAAAACAGTCACCTCACTTGTTTGAAAGGAATAAGAGGTTTGTCATGATGGAGCATATTCTCCTCTTCCTGCTCAAAGAATTCCCTAAGAGAACAGGCAAATTCTCTAGCTTGGCTGTGCCAAATAACATCCTGACCAGAAGCTGATCTTTCCCTTGGGCCATGAATCTTCAGTCTACCTCTACATCTTACAATGTAACTGAATGCCCAGGCAATCTCGGTTTCTTGCAAACAACTAGCAATAATTGACCTGAGAAGTGCATGATTCATTAATGTAACCAATGTCTATGTTTACATTTGTTTATATTTCCATACCAACAGCCTTCCCCTCTTACCATCTACTCCCCTTGCTTGACATCTGTCATGTATCTTCTTTCAAAAATCAGATCGTAGAATGACGGTTAATCCAGGGCTTCATTGGTGATACAGTAGTACAGTGCAAGTTGACATTATGTAGTGGATATCTTTCTCTAGCGGGAGGAAGATGACAGTTTGAAAGCATCATCCCAAGCAGTTCCCCTTTGTCCGGTCTCTTCAACTCATTCAATTTAATTTCCATTGTCATGTTAACATGTTTCTTCTCTTCTTGTTTGACATTTTCACTGGCACAAACACAACTCAACATAACACTAACAGTAAGCCTAAAATCTGAGGAGCTGCACTGTAACCAGAAATATGTAACTGAAAGTTTAACTTACCACATACATACTGAGTAAAGCAATAAACCTTCAAACCTTCTAAATAAGTGTTTGTGCTATGTATTCACATTATTAGTGGCAAACATTTGATTTCATGACAATGATCTGCTGGCTGTTTACGCTCTGACTTGGGTTCAAATCAGGCTCAGACCGATGGCTTTTAAGTGTGCTTAAAAACGACAGCTCCATGTCTATAGATTTCTGACATGTAAAAGAACTCCTATGGGACAAAATTCCGGCACACCGGTGATGCTGATATGATCCTGGCAATTGACAGCATCATTAAACAACAAAATAATTTAATTTAAGGTTCTGACTAGACATTGAAGGTCAACACACGGTCAGCCCTTTTGTTACTGTGTGGGTGGATGTGGTAGGTTGTATACATACACTAATTAAAATATACCCATACTGTTTATACCACACAGTGGATTATAGAAATTATTACAGTCAAGTTTAATGATAAAAGAATAAAATTAAAGTAAAACAAATTGTTGAGTTATCCGGAATGTCGAGTTATTGAGAGTCAAGTTATTATCAGGATTCTACTGTATTTATTATGCTGTGCATTTCATTAAAGTCACTAAAATTATCATAATTTTCACAGAGCAGACACCTGTAGAATAAAAACAGCTCATTCTCTTGTTTGTGATAAATTACAATATGAATAAGGGGCCTGAGCACAGATCTTTGAGATACTCTGTATTTTATTGTGCTAGTTCTTGAAAGCCAAGTTTTCACCTCACAACCTTCTGGATCAAAATATTGTATTTCAATGGGTTTTTGTATTATCCGTTAACAACCCAAACCAATTTAACACTAATTCCCTTGTATCATGTGTGGTTAATTTCACTAATAACAATGCGTGATCAACCAAATCAAAAGCCTTTATAAGGTGCAAGCAAATGCCTATTCCTAGCTATTTATTATCCAATGCATAATATAATTTTTAATAAAATTTATTAGTGCAGAATTTCTTGACTTCTTTTTCCTAAAACCATTCTGACTATAATTTACTACTTTAAATCTATCCATGAACCTTACTATTTTTCAAAAGAAAGTAGTTTCTAGGCTTGTAGGCCATGGTCCAGTTGATGAATAAATATCTGACATTTCGCCCATCAATCACCCTCTATTTGTTAATCAGCCAGGAGTTCTCTGAAGATACCCAACGCAGTCTTGGGTGAAATATCAGATATTTATTCATCAACTGGACCACAGCTTACAAACCTGGAAACTACTTTCTATTGCATTAATGCTGGCTGTGAAAGCCTAAGCATGTATACTTACTATTTTTCTCTGTATTTGAAGATACAGTGATGTTGTAGGTCTATGTTACTGATAATTGGTGACTGACCTTTGCTCTAAATGACTCAATTGAGCTGCAGCATGTAAGATATGTATATATCAATGAGGTAGTTATGAGCAGAGAGATAAGCAGAGGTAAAATCCAACTTCATAATGCTTAATATTCATCTAAATGACCTGAAAACCTACATGGCTTACTGTGTAATTCAAATTACTTACCATCCCAAGCACTTGATTCAATCCATGCCAGTGCATTAAACAATGCTGCTGTTCCTCCATAACATGCATTCACATTATCAATCCCTTCTACATCCTTATTACCACTTCCCTCAAAAAGCTGCATGAGTACAGACTTCACACTCTTAGACTTGTCCAATATGGTCTCTGTTCCCACTTGCAAGCATCCAATTCTAGAATATGCTGCAATGTTATTAATATGAGGTATTAGATACAAATACTGATGTCACGAACTTCATGAATTTGTAATAATTTACTAGGGTAATGACTAATTACTACATTTCCATAGCAAATTCAAGTTGATTTGAGTTCTGATTCCAGATTGAATACTGCATGGAAAAGCAGATTCAAATCAAACTGAATCACTGGATCTGATCTGCTTATTAGTGGGATTGGAACAAAATCTTGTTGCATGGATGTTATTGAATCTCATTTCCAGATTGAATTCAACATGGAAACATGGAAATGGGAATGGACCCAAGTCGAGTTTAATTTCACATAGAAACATAGTAAATGGATACTCATAGAGAGGATTAATTGCCTTGCACAAATTGATGCTGTTTATTTCAATGTCTCCTGCACTGCTACCTCTATAGGTTAACATACTGTAAGTAGATATTAGCAAAGAAGTACAAACTTGCCCTATGTCTATAAAGAACTAATTTATAATCATTGTCACTGCCATAAAATGGTTCACCACTGGTTAGTGAAGAATCACTTTGTAACACATCTTGCTTTGCCACATACCCAGCCGGCATTTAACTTATCTGTTACTTTCATCTGTTTTTATCAAGAATTTAACTTCTCCTTTAATATCCTAGGTCCAAAATAATGATGAATGAAACAGATGCTTTAGACGATGGGTGGGGCTTAAAAGTATAAAGCACATATTTAAAAGTAGTTTTCAGAGAAGTAAAGTATTACCTAATAATAAATACTGGAAGTTTGTACTCTAAGCAAACCAAAAGAAGAAATGTCATTCAAAAAAATTGCATACCACCCAAAGATATTTGACAAATTCAAAAAGATTTTTAGAGAATACAACATATAATTGGCTCCAATCATCAGATATAGTGTTAAAAGTTTATTTGGCTTAAACGAATAAGCCATCTCAGAACCTGAACAGCAGAGCAGGGGAGGGACGGCAGGTGGAGTGAGGCAAGAATATGTTCCCGTGGAGTGGCCCAGTTGAGGTAATTTTGCCCATGCCTGCCTTAGATGCTATACTTCGTAAATGATTGCTATGTATCCTCATACAGGTAATAATTAATTTGGGCATTCTGTGTGTAGTTTAGCGTGTGGCTTTATTAGGCACCTTTATGAAAGCATTTAGAAGAGGTGGAAGAAATGCATGCTACTTGATAAAGATCAGTGCACGAAAGTGAGCAAAAGCAATAGGTGGAGTGCATAAGTGGAGAAGTAGTATTTTAACTATAAGATGATTTAGGTTACTACCAAACACCATTCATGGAGTAGAAGACGTTAAACAGAGATAGGTTAGCAAAAGTAAATGAAGGCATTCAGAGAAACAGGCGAGTAAGACAGTAAATTAACACACACAAGTTTGGACTTCAAATGAGGCATTATGGTGAGGAATTTGTTTGTGTAGGTCATCAAGGATATCTTACTGGCATCTCATCTTATAGTTGCCTTCAAAACATCTATGGTGGGCATTTTCATTTCCCTTGAAGGGCATGCCTAAGTCTGCAATAAGTGGACTGGCCTGATATGCTACGTTTTTGTAAAATTCAAAGACGGTTGTGTATGAATTCTGAAACTGTATGCAGTGCAGTTCTTTGAGAAGAGGCACTACTGGGTTTAACTGAAGATTTTGCAGAACATCCTGCTTGTACCTAGTGTGAGTATTGGCAGCAGATACCCTTTCTGGAGCTGCATTGGTGAACTGTGGTCAGAGGGGTTTTGTGGATGGCGTGTGCTGTTTCCAAGAGGAGGAGGTTGCTATGTGGCATGTGATAATGTTCCCTAAGGCGTCCGCAAGTCTTCACTCGAATTTATCTTATGCAGGCACGCCATTTCAGGTCTATGTCTATAGAGACGCCAGGATCCCTGGTGAAGGTAGACATCTAATTTTTCACTGAAAAATTATAATGATGGTAGGCTGTGCCTTCTATGATTGAGACCTTTTGCGAATATGATTGCTCAGCACTTATTTGCATTGAGCTTAGTTCTCTGATTAGTAAGCCACTGGGTACTGTTTTGTAAGCATCAGTGTATTAATTGCATTTGCAGGACTGGGCCATAGCGGTTGTGCCGTCTGTGCAGAGGAAGGTTTTATTTGAGTTGCAGTTAGGTACCTATGTCATTTACATAAATGTTAAATAGCAGGGGTGCCAATAAAATGTCCTGGAGAACCCTGCTCTGATGGATCTCAGCATAGAGGATGACTTATTTACTACCGAATTGAATGAACTTGCTGATAGACATTTACAATTAGTTTTAGGTGGATTTTTGGAAGCTGGGATTAATAATTTGAGGAACATGCCTTCAAGTCATACTTTCTTGAAGGCTTCCCTAAGGTCAAAAATAGTTTTCAAGTGTATTTTTGTGTTTTATATCCTTTTGTGATGTGCTCAGTGGTTAGGGATGCTGAATAGTCGAAGAGCATTAGCTGAGCAAATCAAACTGCTCATTGTAGAGTATGTTGTTGCCTTTAATGTATGAATTGGAGACCTTCATTATATCAATTTAAAGGACTTGCATTAGTATACTAAGTAGGCTTAGTGGCCTGTAATTGTTTGAATTATTTGTGAATTGTTACACTTTTGGAAATTGTAGGAAGTGTGCAATGTTCCATGCTGAGATGAAAAGCTGTGCCATTGCTGGTAAGATGTTTCAGTAGTTTACTTGCTATGCTCTTAAGCACATATTACAGAGGTTTGTTTCCAATCTCTGATAACGAGTTACAAATGTGATTACTGTGGTTCTGCGTGTGCAGCAAGGTTAAGCATATGTGAAACAAACAAACCAGTTCCTATGCTACCTTCATAGCAGTATGATGTGTGTAGTTGCCATTATGCCTAAGCAAACTGAACTATATTGGGAAGGCTACATTATTGCCCTTTCCAATGCACAGTATAGTTGTTCTGCTATTATTGAAGCATGCAAGAAGAAAAATTTTGTTGTGTCTAAGTACAGTATTAGCTAAATGTTGAATAAAAAGGCAAAGGGTTGCATGGTATTAACTCTAAACGGAAGAAAACAGGCTAACCTATGATCTGTTACCAGACACTTTCCAGAGATGATAAGGAAGATCAAGGCCCTCATCTCTGGCAGTAATCCAGCCACATAAGGAACCGTTGCAAACATTGAGAATATCCCTCAAAATGTTAACACCATTATAAACAAAGATTTAAACATGGAGAAATGTCAAAGGTCGAGTTCATAAGTTGCTGCCATGTTACATCTTTGAATGTCGCACCAACAGCAAGCAGCTCTATGAGCATGAGCATCGTGAAACGGGGGCAAGGGGGGGCTGCAGACCCCCTTGGAAGTTGGTGAACTTAATGTGCAGCCAGTCACTGACTATTAAACTATTATTTTAATTTTGATGTAAAGAACAATTTTTATTTAGCACAAATTAATACGGTTATCTGCAACAAATATTACAAATTTTGACAGTAAAATGATTTAATATTACATGATTGCGAATTTCCAACATGTGCCCCCTCCCAGAAAAAGTCTGCCGACACTCATGTCTATGAGAAGCATCTGGCAGGAGAAAAATGGAAATTTGTGGTCACATTACATGAGCCATATGTACGACTGCCAAGCTCTAAATGGACAGAAGAGAACCTCCCCCCTTCAATCCTTAAAACTCATAGTAGTTTCCTAGAAAAGGTAACACAAATTAAATCCAAATTGAACATTCCTAACACCAGAGAAAATCTACTTATAAGAGAAAATCCATTGGAATTATTGCAACCTACCTTCAGTTTGGAATTAATAGAGGAAATAAGTAAATCAGACACACCAAAAGAAATACAAAAACTTCTAGCTCTGGAAACAATCAATACTAGGTATCCCACAGAAGAATGGCTGCACATATATACTGATGGATCCTCCAAGGAAAACCTTACTGGAGCTGGAGTTACATGTTCACATTTTTCCTTTTATCATTCTGTTGGTAGAGACACAACAAATTATGATGGAGAAATAGAGGCTATACACATTGCTCTCCGACAATTATTAAATCTTCCCTTAAATAAATTTAACAAGGTAGTAATTCTTTCAGATTCTAAAGCTGTAATTCAGGGAATATGTTCAAATACTACAAAGAAGTCAACAAAAATTAGAGAATGCTACAAAATGTTAACACAACTCCAAAAAGTTAATAAGACTGTTCATCTCCAATGGATTCCAGCACACTGTGGAGTCATGGGGAATGAAGCTGCAGACTCACTTGCAAAGAAAGGCACAACAATAAAACAAAAGTCTAAATTCAATATCTCATATTCCTCAATAAAACGCTTGATCATTAAAAAATTTTCTCATTCATACCTACAAGAAATAGAAACAAATGCCAAAGATAAAAAATGGATTACACTACTTTCCAACCCAGATATAATCCCCCAGAGACCAAGGAAAACAGCAGTTGCAGCCTTCCGACTATTGACAAATCACGACTGCTTAGCAAGTCATCTCTACAGAATAGGTATCTCAGCCTCACCAACATGTGTCCTGTGTAACGATCCAGCAGAAATGAACGAAGACCACTTGAAGACCTGTGAAGCATTAAGATCAGAAGAAACTACAGTTCAAAAGTATTGGAAAGCACGAATGCTAATGGCTTCATTGCCAGATGCAAGGCACTAGAAAACAACAACAACAACATGAGCCATATGTGTATCTTAGTGACTGCAACAAACCCTGTGCAATTTACTACTGACCAAGGTGTGGAAAACATTTTCAAAAATGGTATGCAGAATGCAGAGAAAGTTTCTCAAAGAGATTTATGGTCATCACTGGTTACTGCTACAAAGGGAGACTGATAATTCATAGAGTTGCTAAACAGGTCAAGATAAATTCCAAGTATTATCTGGATGAAGTTCTCAACCTAATTTACCACTGTGAAATCTTGGCTCTATGGGAGAAACCAAAACAATGTCTGGGTGCACCAAGATAAGGTGTCCAGTCACAGCTCTGTTTCAACTGTTGCAGTCTTGCAAAAAATGGAGCGGGAAACTGGAATACACACTATTCCATTCAGCAATATGCCAGTGAAATCTCCTGATGCCTCTCCAATGGATGTTTTGCTTTGGACTCCTGAAAAGGACAGTAGGAAGTAGGTGTTCTTGAATAAGTGATGGTCTTTGGAAAGCCTGTAAAGAGGAGTGGGAACTTCTGAATATGATTGCAATATGCAAGAGCCTTCTCTAGTGGAAACTGAGGTGCAAGGTAATTGCTTGGATGAAGGGAAAACAAAACAGAGCAGGATCGGTGGTGGAGACATGACTTTTTGTAAAGTAGGAACAAAGTCAAAATTGTTATCAGAGATAGGAAACAACCTCTGTAACTGCATGTTTTGTAACCTCTGGTGGTAGGTTTAATATTTTGTAATGACATTCTAGTAGAATTACTAAAGTACCTTAATCATATGAGAATGTAGTGTTGGAGGATGTGAAAAATACATAAATATCTGATTAGTAAATTGTATGGTTGCCTGAAGATTATTTGCTTTATATTGTGATCTATGTCCTTGAGATCTACTCACTGTGGTATTTCAAGAGCAAAAACAGACATCTTGTTCCACATATTAAGCGGTATGCATTGCAGTTAAACAAATCATTTCTATGGACTTTTTTGCATACATTAACCCTAGTATTAAGTTAAACCCGTGGCACTACAGTCCATGTAGGACCAGGGCCTGCCAACCCGACTGCCGGCCTCATGCCCACATACGCAAGGTAGAGGTGGGCATCATCCAACTGATACGGGGAGGAAATGTGGTCAGCATCTTGACACCCCCAGCCAGAAAGTTTGCTTTCATGACCAGGGCCGCTTACCTATCACAAGCTCCTCAATTTCCTTACGATGCTGAGTGGGCACCTGTCCTATACCCAGGACTTAAAATCCGCATCCCCAGGGGTGGGATCGAACCTGAGCCGCATTCCGTGGCAGGGAACCAAGGCATGACGCCCTAGCCGACTATGCAAGTATTGCCAAGCCTTATTTCTTAACACCAGAACCCCGGTAGCAGTCATTTTGACCGTTCTTGATATTTAAATAAGTTTAGCTCCGCCGGTTGTTTAAAACGAATCTTGGCCTTTCATGACTTTTCCTGATATAACCTTTAGTTTTATATAGCATGATAATTTTTGGCATGTCATCATTTGCGTGGGTGTTTTTTCATATTTGACCATGAACCCCAGAGACGGTCATTTTTGACCGTTACAATTTTGTTAGGCTTTCGCTCGCATTATCGTTGGATTTCTCACTGTCCCTAATCTGCTTTGTCAGTCCTCATGCCAACTAATCATTATAGTAATCTACGTTGTGAATCTATGCCTCCAAGATGTCTCGTGGTTTGAAACCAGATGAAATCATAGCTGTATTTCATGATATACCAGACAATGTATCAGAAGGTGATCTTTTTGAAGAGCCTGGTAGTGGTGAAGATGGTTATCAACCTCCAGCTGATTCAGAACAATTGGAAAATGAGTCATTCAGTGAAAACAATTTGAATGGTAAGTTTTATTCTGCATGCTTTAGAATTTAGATATTGCATAACATGAAACTGTATTCCTAATAGGTGCATTTATGTAGTTATTCATTTCCTTGTTTGTACACAATATAAATATATTTTGATTGTTTATCTGTTTATTTATTTTCAGATAAACAAGTTCAGGGTAACATTTCCTGTAATTCTCGTGCTGCGAGGGAGGTAAGAAGGTATGGGCATAGCTCGATACAACCATCATTTGAACATGACTTGCAGCACTGTGTAACCCCATTCAATTTGACTACGTCACAAGCGGCAAGTGAAAATAGAATGCCTACTAGTAATGCTACAGCTTCAGGTAACGCAACCACTTCAACACAACCAATAATAAGAAGAGGCAGAAAAAGGCAACATGAAGAGGAAAAACTTCCTGTACTTATTAGAGATAATGGTACTGAGTGGCAGATCATCGATCCAGGTCACAATCCTGGTAGAACAGAGCAGCATAATGTTGTGAAAGAAAAAGGAGGTGCTAATGCTTATGCTAAGAGACATGTAAGGGACAGCAGCCATGCATCTGCTTGGAAGTTGTTCATTGATGAGTTGATTCTTCGACATATCAAAAAACGTACAGAGATTGAAGCAAGAGAGAAGAAAAATGATGAGAAATGGATTGTTCCCTTGGATGAGCTGGACACTTTCATCAGCGTAATTTACTTGCGGGATGCACTTGAGTGCAGAAGCCTTGAACTAGCTGAACTGTGGTCCAAAAAGTGGTGGGCACCTATATTTTCTGATACCATGGCAAGGGACAGATTCGTGGAACTGATGAGATTTTTACGATTTGATGCCAGGTCATCCCGTTCTGAAAGGCTAAAGACGGATAGGTTTGCACTGGCTTCAACTATTTAGAACAAATTTATTGAAAACTGTGAGGCTTGCTACATACCAGGTGCATTCCTTGTAGTAGATGAACAACTTTATCCTACAAAATGTCGCTGTCTATTCATTCAATACATTGCCAATAAGCCTGATAAATTTGGTATAAAAACACTGGATGCTTGGAGATGTGAACTCAAAGTAACTCTGCAACGCTATCCCATACCTGGGGAAGGATAATCAGTGGCCTCAGAACGAATCTGTTTCAGAACATGTTGTAATGTTTCTAACAAATCCTTTTCTAAAAAAGGGACGAAAGGTCACCACCGACAGCTACTTTAATTCACTATCACTAGCTAAAAGAGTAAAGGAGTCGGGCACTAGTATCATAGGAACTGTGAACAGATCGAGACGAGAAGTTCCTGATCACCTAAGAAATTCCAGAGCTCCTCTTTATGATACCATTCTCATGCAAACAAATTATGGTATTTTGCTAACCAGTTACCAAGGAAAGCCACAGAAGAATGTAATTATAATGAGTACAATTCACAACTCATCTGCAATATCTGCAGCCTCCAAGAAACTTCCTAAAATAGTTGAGTTTTATAACAAGACTAAATATGGAGTGGATGTGATTGATCAGATGGAACGATTGTTTTCCTTTCATGTTGGTACACGCAGATGGCCGATGCATGTTTTTTTACAACATACTGGAAATACCTGCCATCAACGCTTGGATAGTGCTTCGAGAAATAAAAGGCAAGGAACTTTCACGCCACAGGTTCATCTTTCAACTCGCTGAAGAGCTAAGAGAAGCCTACTTGGGAACTAGACAACGTTGTAAACAGACTAATCCAACCGAAGAACATCCAACCCCTAATCGCCAATGACAGTGTCAAATAGGTCATAACTGCACACAGAACAAAGCAAGCAATTCCTTTCATATTTGCAAGAAACTAGCATGTGGAAAATGCACAGCAGAAGTTAGATAAGTTCTTACGTGTGTAAAATGCAAAGCATAAGTGAATGTTCATAACAATGAAAAGAACTGTCTGTGTAAGTACTAACATAGTTGTCATACTATAATAGGTTTACTAATATAAAGATGTGTGTTGGAATATTACTTCTTCTATTATGCATAAAGTTGAGTTCACATGTTCATAATCCCAAGTACCCTTAGTTGTACTATTACACTATATTACGCCTTTCTGAGAATTTCAGCTAATTATTTTTTATTTGAGTAAACATACTGTTGAAAGACAGAGATAAATAAGGAAGACCTGTTCATCGTACGGGGTTTTTATATACTACTAAATTAAATATATTTTCTCCTAACTCTCCATTACCACAAGATTATTACAGAAAAAATTTAGTATAGAAAACTCGTACGTATGCCCTAGAAAGGCAATTTTCCAATAATTTATACATACACAGTGATAACATACTGAGCCTAGTTACCTAATAATAATAACATCAAAATGGTAAGAAATAAGTTGTAAATTGTACACCGAAAAGGCAAAGAAAACCAACGGTCAAAAATGACCGCCACCGTAGTTAATGGTAGCTAGCGAGCGCCGGGGTTCTAGTGTTAACTTAGATTACCAAGGGGGGGGGGGGGGGGTATACTTAGTGACCACCACCAGTAACAAAATGTAATTTTGAAAACAAACTTGTTTTAAGATTTGGGTATTATAACTTGTCATGTTTATAAAGGTAACATTATCACTGTTTAACTATTCGTTTTTACATTTTTTTACATGAATCACATTATACCGATAGGGCAGTACTTTAAGACCATCTTGACATTTCATTGTTTCTCAAAAAGGCCAACAATGAAAAATTTGAAGCAAATACACAGGTCAGTAGTAGAAACAGCAATTGACAATAACTATTAACTGCATGCCTTTAATCAAAAAATTAAAAGAGAAAATTTAAAAAAATACAGAAGGTGGGCATAAAGTACTCCCTCCTCCCGGTAATCCGAGGGTGAGAGCTAACCTGGCACTTACGTGTCTCCTAAGGGGGCGGGTAAGGGGGCCCGGCTTATCACATCCAATCGCGTTACAAATACACCATGCGACTATCACGTGACCAGAGGTGTGTACTACTTGGCGTATTGTTAGTGGCCGAGCGCTGGGATCGCTTCTTATCTTGTTTATTAGAAGAGTGAAATAATAGTAAGTTGCCGTACAGCCAGTGATAAAACACAAATAGATGATCTCTCGCGCCTGCCGATATATGAGACGTTGCTGTCCTGAAGATATGACTGTATCTGAACAGAGTGTACATACCCTGTCTCGCCGTGTTTGTGCGATAAGCTCACGTAAACAGCTGGGCAGTTTCACATTCTTTCCGATACACCTCATGGCTTTGCCAAGTAGTACTCACCCTTGTTGCAATATGTGCGTGTATTCCCGGCTTCTGCCTTCCGCGTGTTTTGCCGCTCGCAACAATATGTTGTTTGATTGTTTAACAAGTGCAGAGTGAAAGAAGGTGACTTACGGACGAATTACATACCTACAACAGTTTATCTGGAGGGATTGTAGTTTTATTATTTTATATAGTTTACCGCTGCATATTTTAGTGTTTTGTTGCATTCGTAACAGATTTTAGTGGTCTTGGTTACGCTGTTTTGTTTAAACATGGCTTATAGCCCTGATAAAGCGAAAAAGCATGTATTGGGTACAGGAATAGCCCTAAAAGGTCAGGCCGGGAGATGGTATGTGCCGTAAGAGAATTTGAAAAAGAAAAGGAAAATGGTGGACCTCTTATTATGGTGGAACCACTGGCCACGGACAGCGAGAGAAAAAGCGGCAACGCCGTGACAGAGCGGCCGGCAGACAGCTGTAACGTTAAGTGCCAGGTTAATTCTCTCAGGGTAGGTACAATATATGAAGGAATAAAGAGTTTTATTAATACATACGAATGTTGTTTCTTCTCATAAGTTTGGAGACCACAGTAAGACAAAGGGAATATATGTCTTCCTTATCAGTGCAGAATCCCATTTGCTGTTGACCAAGTCCAAGTGTGTATTTACCTTCGGAAGCCTCATCATATTTCTCCAATTCTGCTTGGTCTACATACTGGGAAGGAAAAATGAGCTCTATTGCTAGTATACCTACATCTTTTGGATGTGATTCCATTTTGAACCTATGAAACAAAATAAAAAACAAGACATATAGAATGAATTGTATATTAATTTACATAAAGTAATCATTCAGATTTAATCCAGATGAAGTTTCTGGCAAAAGAATGAACCTCTGAGGCTTTTAGTTTAAATATTAATGTGTTGTGATGCGTCAGAATTTTACATTAATGTTCAACATAAACAATGGAGTAAAGATTGTCGATGTACAGGGAGAGCAAAAAATATCCGAACGGGCTGAGTGGTGTTTTGCCTGTCCGCTTTCTCGGCGCTCGTTGCCGTCTGCCGCTATCATAGAAAGTCGCGGATGAAACCATACAACATTTTAAAACTTCTTTTAAAGGCTTTAGTTACCAACTTTATGAAAGGAGATGCTGAAACGGTCACCGTCGATGGCCATACATTTTCTACACTTCTTTCGGAAACTATTCATCACTCGCCATAGTTCACGTTGAGAAATGCTGGCTATTTTCTGAATATTTTCAATTAATTCTTCCAGGGTGTGTGCGTTTGTCTTGAACACTATATGTTTTAAGATACCCCAGAAGCAGAAATCGCAGGGGTTAGGTTAGGGAACCACTAATAATTCTGTCCTGGAACACTTTCAATTGTTTTCATCTAAAGATTGGCCGTATGAGCTGTTGAAGAGTTTTATTGGAAAAAGGCAAAATCACGCTCCCTGTCTGTTAATTCTCTCTTTTAAAAAAAGGACCAAAATTGTATTCACGTATGTACGGGCGTCAACTGTTGGCTCGAAAAAAATTTGCCCTATAAATCAGAACCTAATATTGTCCATGAAGTAATCTTTCGTGACGCAAAATTTGGTATATGGTGCGCCATTAGCGGAGAAATATTTCCCAAAGCTTCAATAAGCGATTTCTACCTCTGGGGTAACTTAAAATATAAAGTGTAAAAGATAAACCCACACTCCCTGGAGGAATTAAAACAAAATATCCGCCAGCATTTCTCAACGTGTACAACAGCTAATGATGGATAGTTTCCTGAAGAGGTGCCAAAAATGTATGTATGGACGACGGTGACCAGTACAGCATCTTCTTTCATAAAGTTGGTCAGCAAATCCTTTAAAAGTTTAAAAATGTTGTATGGTTCATCTGCGCCTTTCTATGATAGCGGCAGACAGCAATGAGCGACGACGACGCTGACAAGCAAAACACCGCGCAGCCCGTTCGGAGATTTTTAGCTCCCCCGGTAATTTAAGTTGTTATGCCTGAAGTCAGTCAGGTATAAACATAAATTGAGACTCGTTTCAGAAAGAAAACTATCCGTATGTACCAGAAGTACCAGAAGGTCTAGGGATAAAATACGTACGGGTGAAGGAAGTGTATACAAAGTGAAAAAAATTTTCCCAGTAGCTATTTTAACTACAGTATAGGTCAAAACTTGAATAAAAAATATGTAAATTTTAATAAAGTGAGTTGCTTAATGGTATATTATGCAACGAGACTATAATGGTAGTAATTAAGACGCGAGTTTCCTAATTTTCATACGAGCGTCTTAGTTACCATTATAGTTAAGTTTCATACGACCATTTATGCTCGACTATATCTAATTTTATGGTTGAAATATTGTAAAATGTACATCACCAGGGACAATGACCTACATATTGCATCACCTGATATTTGGAGTTTGCGCAAGCGCTAAACGATCGATTCGTTTCCAGCACGTCACAGCTGCATGATGAAAATGATACGTTTGGAATGCTATGTAACATTGCAAAATAGAAGGCAAATTGAATATATTGATTTTCAGGCGAAACTTTATTTCATGTATAAGTTATTTATTGTACAATTAGTGAAATTAATTTGCGGGACTGTGCTTAGTGCAATATTCTTGGAAGTTGATGCTGTATTGAGGTTAATTTGTGTGTTTTGTATAAGTTGCATCTTACTTAGGCGGAGTAAGTTGCATCTCACTGTCAGTAGCGTCCGACATTTTAGCGTTTCTAAACTCGCGCTCGTTGCGTTTCGAGAATTAATCGATATTGCGCTTTGCCATTGCTGCATAGGAATTGTCTGATTGGTGAAACACCTGTCATTTAATGAAAGTTTGAACTCAAGGAGGTCCATTAAAGGATCGCTGTCAGACTTATAATTAATACATTTGGGTATGGTCGAGCATAAACGTTATAAAAATATCTTCTGCTCTTGTAAGGCGTGTTCTTACAAAATCACAGAGAGAAGAATTTATGCCTTGTGCTCTGTGATGCTTGTGATAAATGAACCCTTTAAACTACGGATTTGATGTTTCAATTGCATTAAGAAAATGCATACAAAAATGCACTGTGAGAACGTTATGAAGGGAAATTCCCAAATTTAATATTTTGTCAGCGATTTCCTAAAACATGGTTCATAAATATGAGCAGGCCCGAATTTAGGACCTCTGACGCCCCTGGGAAAAAAAACATTTGCTACCCCCCCCCCCCCCCCCCAACTTGCAATACATATATTATTTAAATGTTCACAACATAGAGAATGGTTTCACTAGTTTGGATACTTAAGTATGAGTGGCAAACACCATAAATGAAGTTATTAAAGTTTAAGAAAGAACTTACACTAAAGAGACATCAGCCCCTATTAGATATCAAAACATATGTTTAAATAACAAGAGGCTTCCTCCTTGCCCTGTCATTTGCAAACAAGTTTATTAGTTCGTTATAGTCCATTTTCACCGGTAAGTCAGATTCAATTGCAAGAACACCAAGATAACTAAGACGATCCTTCATTTGTGATGTTCTTAAGTAATTATTTATGCGTCTAAGAGCAGAAAATGATTTCTCAGTTGAGCAGTTGGAAGCAGGAGTGCTCAAGTATATTTGTAGAGCTATGTTTAAGTTTGGGTAAACACTCTCTAGACAGTTACCTTACAACTGTGTAGGAGAGTGCGTCGCATTTTCATTCTTTTCTATGTAGCTTTTGAAGTGTAAACATTCAAGTACAAATGCTGAATCTTCAAGATCCAAACTGTAGACTTTCTGAAGTCTGGATGATGCTTCCTGAATTTCAAGTGGACTAAGCATCTTCAGATTTGTCAAAAACATAAATGGTTTACTGAATTCCTTGTAGGAAGAAACTCTGTTGTTCAGTTCTTCAATCAATTTATCCAGAATCAAAAGGAACTTGATGTTTCATGTCTATGCTTTTTTTTTTTTTTTTTTTTTTTTTTTTGCAGCTTTCCAGTAATTTTGCCGCCCCCTAAAATGTGCCGCCCTGGGCAGTTGCCCGGTGTGCCCTTACGTAAATACGGTCCTGAATATGAGGTATACAGAGCAGCAATGAAAGGAATTTAAATGCAGAATAAAGCTGTCTCCCACGTGTCTTGGCTGCTTGCTGTCATCATGTGTGTATAAACACACTCCACTGGGGAACTAAATCCGGAAATGAGCAGCTTGGCGAACTATGTACACAAAAGTCACATGGTGCAGTGACATTTACTCATAAGCAGATGCCTGAAACGTGACCATCGGGATTTTTTGCATTCCTTGTCTGAAATCAGCTGCTCAACTCTACCTTACTCACTGTACTTAACCTTTATGTAGTGGACTTCTAGCAGGGCTGCTCATACAGTTACCTACAACACACATTTCGTACACCTGAAAGCAGTGGCGTAAATCACAGCCGCGGCGTGGGGAAGGGGGGCAATCTTTAGGGGCCCCCAGAGTGCCTTTAATAGTTTTCTTAAAAAAGACATTTTATTATCAATTCAACCATGGAAGATCACTAGGAAGAAGCGCTGGAACAGTGCAGTTCAGTGATGCCATACTGGCAACGGAAGTGTACCATGTAAGCAGTGGCGGATCCAAGGGGGGGGGGATAGGGGGGTTGTATCCCCCGCCCGAAAATTTGGAAACTATTAAGGACGTAACTAAAGAAAAAATCTGATGTGTTGCACTCACATGACTTTCTCTACTCTTGTACTAACCATTCGAATAAACTCTTATTCCTATATCTCCATGTTAGTTAAGATAAACATCCGTACAAATTATCTTACTGCTTATGTCCTTGTAGGTGCAAGGGGAATATTAGAATACAGAAGGCTTTGTGCGACAGTCAAATCTTTTTTACCTTTGAGATTCCGTTCTCTTTGCACGATTAACATATAAAAAAATGAACAATGTTGTTGCATTTCGCTGAAGTTCTAAGTTTTCCGAAACTCACACACATAACAAGGAATATCTCCGAAATGGTTCACCCTACAAGAAAATTTACTGAGACATAAATTGTGTATTTTAGCAAGATCTACATTTTTTGTAGAGTATAATTTGGTCTATCTCTAACGGTTTACCAGTTATGCAGAAGTCGTCCAAAGTAAATACGACTACAGGGGCTATAGCCAGAAAATTCAAGATATACATTTCATTTGTCATCAAAATATCTCAAACAGATGACATTTTAATCAAAATCGTTAGAGGCATTTTCAAGAAAATCAAAAGTTTCGAAAAATCTTCCATGTAAAGGGTAGTGTAGGGTGGAGCTATTTTCTTCAAAATCTTCGTGTCGCATCCTTGAAAGACACTAAACTTAAATACCAAGTTTGGCTTTTAACCGACTTTTCGTGTTTGAGTTATGCTGTCCACAGACTGACAGACACACAGACACACACACAGACACACACACAGACACACACACGGATTTTTTTCTAAAAATGCTTTTTTTGGATTCAGGGGGCCTCAAAACATATATTTCCGGTGAAATCTCGACATCGAATTTTTGGGTGGAATACAATACTTCCCCTGCTTACCAGTAGAGAAAGTAAAAAGTATTCACATTAATTCATAAACATACTCAAAGAATCTGAGCGTTTTCTACGTTAGTTTTCTCCATTAAAATAATAAATGCATATCTAATGAAATATCTAAATATATTATAATAATGCCCTGCCATCCTAATTCAGAGCAGAGAGATTTGGAGCGGTTAACAATAAAATATGTTTCCCATAATCTCATTCCAAATCATATGAACATTTACGGCATTACGATAACACATACCGCTCCGCAGTTTCAGGAAACTCCTAGATTGCTTCAGTAGTAACAATGGAGGACTTATATCATCTTTGAATGGGTGTAATGAAATTATTTTCCCCTTGATACACAAGGCGTTGAAGGTTTTCTGCATTTACCTGTAACTACAGCAACACCAGAACGTTCGTTCTCAACATTATGGTATCTGAAGACCTATTTGAGGAGCACCATCGGAGCAGACATATTGAAAGGACTAGCGTTAATGTATACAGGATGGAAGGGAAGTCATTACATTCCTTCTAATATATGCTTCATAGAACCGTTGCAAACAAAAAAGTCTAACGGCATTTTGTTCTTTGATCAGCCGATTTCGAAAAAATAAATGTTTTTTTATCCAAACTGGATGCGTAATTCCACAAGAATGTACGAAGATAACAGTTTGTTGCGTGTAAGATGCATAGGGTGACTCATTTCTGACATAGCTTCAGTAGTAATCACGGGTCATCACACAGGGTTTCGAAATAATTAATCACTTAAAAGACGTGAAGGAATATTCCAAGCAGCTCTTTCATACGTGAGGTAAGTCGACAACGTTGCGTTGAGGTTGGTCAGGGAATTGACCTGGTTTGTGGATGTAAACAGGTCGGGCACTTTTGCTTTCGTGCAATGTTTTGGGAGCTAGCGCTTGTGATTGGCCTACACTCCCACACTAAACACGGCAGGACAAGGCAGGGTATTTGTTTGTGTTCTCAAGAAGCACCGTTACTGTGTTTGTTTATGTACTGAACTAGGGAAAGTGACACAATCTGTAATTGTATAACTGTGTAAGACAGTATTCTGGTATACGCATACGATGCCATTTCCAGATTTTCTAATTGTAGCACCTCATCCTGCACTTTCTTCCTTAAAAGTGTTGAAACAAGCTTACCTCCAAGTGCGTATGCTCTCAAAAGCATTCACAATCATATAGATATTCACTAAATCACGGTATTTTATTCAATACGGTTGTTATAAAAGCCGAACAAACTACATAGCATGTACGACTAGTACCCATGTGAAAATGTAATCGATTGGCAAATAAATTGGATTATTTTAGAATTTGGTCATTCGGTATAAACATAGATCATTATATGCTGTCGTTCTAACCAGTTGTTCAGTGTTCTTGCTTCTGAACGATATCTGAGTTACTACAAATAGAAATTTGCTTAGTTTAACACCTGAGTTACCCAGAATATTGACAGATAACAATTTTGTTTCACCTATGTGCATTTAGCAATACGCTAGGTTGTTTGTTCCAAAAAGAGTTCATCATTAGGTGAGTTTATTTCACTTTCATGCTATTCTATGTAAGTTAATACGTAATGTTTTAATGTAACCATTTTTAAGCTTTATTGGTAAATAGGGCCCCAACATTTATTTGCAGGGGGCCGCCAAAACCTTAGCTACGCCACTGCCTGAAAGAGCAAATACGGGAGTCTGTACAGTAGAGTATGAAGCTGACATGTAAGGTCATAATAATTACCCCGTTAAGGTCGTTTGGAGACTTCACCAAAGTGTTGGGGAAGTAGTTACATAAATAGCAGGCGCGTAACGTCAATGGATGTGGGTGATGTGTTGCATACCCTGCCAGTTTTCCTTAGTTAACTTTTCCTATTAATTATATATTAATCCAATTGGGGTAATACTTGCTGAAGAGCATGTTTCAAACAGCAATATGCTATGAATTAGTTTCATGCCAAGTGCTGAAACCGAGCGGCTTGCCTCACGCCAGTCACGTCAAACGATGTGCGCGCGCAGTGGATGCAACGCAGTGAAGTACATCTCGCTTGTTAATATTAATGAGGTTTAAAGTTAAGTTTTTCACTATTTTGTTTGACAGTGAAGGTTAATTTCATATTTTTAGCTTGTTCTGTACGTATCAGCGCGCAACAAGCAGCATTTTGAACAGCAATGTGTGTGAATGTGTAAGAGAAAATACGCCAGGAAACCGAAGGCAGGGTATGCACATAGGTCATGTGCTTCCGCGTGGTTCACTACGAGGAAAACACGTATTATAGAGAGAACGCTGTATTTCCTGGAAACCGACTGCTCGAATATGGAATCAGAATGCTTGTAATCAACTAACTGAGAATACAGAAAAAAAAATAGGGGAATGGTTTTTTTTTTTTCGTTGCCAGTTGGTGGATTATAAAGTTCTGTAAAAAAATTTATTTTTAAAAATTAATAATTTTTATTTAATAAACCAAAGCGTTACAATTATTTCCGTTCCCAACATTCTTTTGAGAGTACTTATCTAAAATAACATTATCAAAATTATTAATATTTTGAAATCATGATCGTGTGAAGCATTTTAGGTACGCTGCCAAAACAATAGCTAGAAAAAATAAGTTTAAAGGTGTTGAAGGTATTACAACGAAAATTTAAATGTACATTACCCCTTATATGTATTATGTCTGATATAAGTTTAAACAAAATCCGCTAATAATTATAGAATTTAGAATTTTCACCTATGTGTACCCTTAACACGAATTCAAAGTGCATACCCAAGTCCACATGTCACACTACGCCATTGATAAATAAAGTGCAATTCTGCATACTTTTCAAGAGAATTTTACGGCAGGATGAGGCAAATCTTTCTTCTCTGATAAACTAACACAAAGAGAATTTCATCTATGAACAGATAATTTTACAAACAAAAACTCCATTACTGTTCAGACACGAACCCACAACCCTGTTTGAAAAACCACAATAATCAAAATGTCATCTAGTGGATTTTGGGGGTTTCAAAGGGTAATCTGGGGCCACATTTCCTTGAGAACGTAACGGAGGTGCAATGGCTGTCATAACTAGATAGAAATAGTCACCTGAATACAACTTTTGTCAGCAAGATGGATCCACAGCCGCTACAGCTCAAGCCACAATAACAAGCTGCACCAGTTAATATACAGGATGTCCCAAAAAACATCGACAACGCTTAGTATGTTGTACGGGACGGTAAATTGGCCGGTTTTCAAATAGGAACCCCTGTCCGGAAATGCACGGTTTGGACGCTGTAGCGCATCGAAGTGTGAGATGAGTGTACGTTCACATTTCGTCAATAAACCCAGCATCGAGCTGTCTACATTACAAACGGGTTTCGAACTGTATACCTCCTACCATTGTAGAACCTATTTCAGCGGTGGCGAGTCTCATGCACATGACCCAATACGTGCGGTTGTCTATGATGTTTCAATCCCCCCGTGGACTCGACCATAAGGTCCTCTGTTGACGTTACAGGAGTGCCATACACCACACGCTTCATACAACTCCACAGAAAATAGTCGAGAGGTATCAAATCTGGCGACCATGCTGGCGATGGAACTGGCCCACCTCTAAAAATCCATCGATTTGAATATGTGACGTTGAGGTGATTCCACACAATTACACCAAAGTGTGCTGGAGCTCAAGTCGGCCATTTCAGCAGCTGTGTGCTGGTACGTGTCACACTGCTGTTAAAAACGTTACTCTATTAGAAACTACACAATTAACACAATAGGATGTGCACCAAGGGCTCTATGGAGGAATTTAGCGCATGCGCAGGAATTTTATTATGCTCAGGTCGTTCATCCCAGTACACAGACAGCTAAGGTGTTGCACACTTTCCGTACTAAGATACCAAAACGAATTTTAACAAATTGTCACAACCTTTCACTCTCAAACTTCGATGCTCTCCAGCGTCCAAACCGTGTATTTCCGGACAGGGGTTTCCATTTGAAAACCGATCAGTTTGCCATCCCGCGCAAATTCTATGCGTTTTCGGTGTTTTTTTTGGGATACCTAGTATAACGTCCTAAGAGAGCAATTTTGTTAACATAAAGAATAAAACAATACTTACACTTCAATCTCGTGATCATAACGTAAAATTTTGCATTTTGTGTGCGTGAAGTAATTATATTACCTAAAAAATAAACATTTTCTACCGACTTAAAGGTCTCGCTATCTAGTCCTCAAGATTGAGAGGTGGAATTTCAATAAAAGGGTTAAAGAAACTGAAAACACGAGTCACTTTTTCCAAATTCAGCATCACTGGATGAAACTGGATGAAATAAATATTATTATTATTATTATTATTATTATTATTATTATTATTATTATTATTATTATTATTATTATTATTATTATTATTATTATTATTATTATTATTATTATTATTATTATTATTATTATTATTATTATTATTATTATTATTATTATTATTATTATTATTATTATTATTATTATTATTATTATTATTATTATTATTATTATTATTATTATTATTATTATTATTATTATTATTATTATTATTATTATTATTATTTATATTATTATTATTATTATTATTATTATTATTATTATTATTATTATTATTATTATTATTATTATTATTATTATTATTATTATTATTATTATTATTATTATTAAACTTCCACATCTGAAAATCTAATATCAAAAGCTACACTAACACATTGGCAAACGAAGATGTTATACGGGGTGTCTATAAATTATTGGGCGAACTCATAAGGCTATATTTTCACCAATACTTAACATAAATAAATTCTCATGCCGCCATTTGAAGGAGGGGAGTTTGATGTTTTGTGCTATTCACCTAATTTTCATCTGTCAACTAGTGAGAAACATATACACTGTTTTGGGTGAAATAGCTGCTTTATGAACAACCGGTGGAAGCTGGTGTGTGCCTGAATGTGTGCGAAAAGACAAGGCTGTAGTAGTTCGTCGGGCATTTAGAGGACAATTTGGACACCCTGCACCTCCCGTGTTGTCAATCCGAAGATGATATGAACAATTTTGCGACAGAGGATGTATCTGTCATCAACGGAAAGAGTACGTAGGTTGGCCAAGTGTAAATGAAGAAGCGATTGTCACAGTCCGTGGAAGCTTTCAACGGAGCTCTAAAATCAGTCAACATTGGGTCTGGAATTCTCCTATTGGGAAATCTATCCCTATACAAGCGTTGCGCTTCACGTGTGTTGCAATCGGCTTTGGCGTAAGCAAGAAGCATATCTAAATACTCCTGATTTGTGAGTACTGCCATAGTTCTGAATACATTTAACGCACCTGAAGCACTGACAGAACCTGCTGTTGTGCACGGATGTCTCTGGGGTAGTTACCTTCCTAGCCTTGGCAAGGAATGGGCTGTTGTGCCGTTGGGTTAGTTAGAACGCAAATGTTTATATTCATCGTATTTTTACTCTTTCAAAAAGTAAATAACTTTTTTCAAGTAATGTTTTCTTTCATATTTATTTGAGCTGTTTAGCTGAAGCAGAAAGAGGTGCTTCGAAGTGTAAGACCTTGTTGGCTGAGAATAGAAGATATTTTCTTTAAAATTCTGCACAAAGAATTTATAGTATATTGCAACTCAAAGCCCATAATCTGAAGTAAAATAAAGAACCGAAAATAAATCACAGTATACCTAAACAAAGACAGACAATTTCAACAAAACAAAAAGAACAGTATTACAATGATGCATTCTATAATTGCAGGTACTTTTCAAGTGCATTATATTGTTAAATAAATAGTAGTTCATTGTCATAAATCGACACAATTATTTATTTTACAACTGAAATTTATCTCATTAAAATACTTTTGAGATCATGGTTTTCGTTTACTTTCTTTAATACGTATAGTAGTAGGGGAAGTATTTGCATTTCATCCAAAATTTAGATGTCGAGATTTCACCGAAAATATCTTCTTTTGAGACCCCCTGAGTCCAAAAAAGCATTTTTAAAAATAGGTCTGTGTGTGCATAACTCAAAACCGAAAAGTCGGTTAAAAACCAAAGTTGGTATGTAATTTTAATATCTTTCAAGGATGCAACACAAGATTTTGAAAAACATTTCTTCACCCTAAACTATCCTTTACATGAAAACGTCCAAAATTTTGATTTTTTTTAAAAAATGACCAACAACTTTGATTAAAATGCCATATGTTTAAAATATTTTTATGGTAAATGAAATGTATGTCTTAAATTTTCTGGCTATAGCCTATGTAGTCCTGATGACTTTTGCAAAACTGGTAAACCGTAAGAGATAGATCAAATCTTAGTATACAAAAATGTAGATCCCGTTAAAACACACAAGTTATGTCCAAATGCATTTTTTGTAGAGTGAACCATTTCGGAGATATTCCTTGTCATTTGTGTGAGTTTTGCAGTACTTCAACTTTTCTCAAATGGAAGGTCGTTATTTACTTTTTTATCTCTTGGCCGCGCGCAAAAAAAAAAAAAAAAAAAAAAAAAAAAAAAAAGCGCAATTGGCCTTTATATAGCGACCAGCTTTAAAAGATTTGACTATCGCTCAGAGCCTACTGTATTACAAAAAAAAAAAAAATTATTTTGTTGTTCAACGACGCTGTCAATTGCCAGGATCACATCAGCGTCGCCGGTGTGCCGGAATTTTGTCCCGCAGGAGTTCTTTTACATGCCAGTAAATCTACTGACATGGAGCTGTCGTTTTTAAGCACACTTAAAAACCATCGGCCTGGACCGGATTTGAACCCGCGACCTTGGGAACAGTAGGCCAGCGTCTAACCAATTGAGCCACCCAGGCCGACTACTGTATTACCATATTCCCCTTGCACCTACAAGAAAATTAGCAATAACACAATTTCTGCAAATGTTTATCTCGGTTAACATGAAGTAATAGATAAAGGAATAAGAGTTTGTAAGAATAGTTTGTAAATGAGTAGAGAAGGTCATGTGACAGCAGCACATCAGATCTCTTATGCTACTGTACACAGGCTAGGTCACAATAGTGTATGTTTTTGCATATTATGGTGAATTTTACGTCATTAAGAGCCCGGCATTTCTTATAACAGTCTAGGAGTTGCCTCTTTGCTCTTTTATTCCTTACCTCAAGACCGTCGTATGTTCGTATACTTGGCCGGCAAGTTTAATATGGGTAACTAGTACTTCACTTAGAAATGTGATATCTGCGCCGGTTTTCCGATGGACTTACATTTCCAAGGCTGTCATTTCTATTCGCCGACAGCGGGAACATAATCTCGTTGTACGCCGTCCATCTTAATACCTGTATTTCTCTGTTTAATTACACACAATCTATAGAAGAGCACTTGAAAATTAGCAAGCTTATCACTTAAAAAATGCATTGGCGTAATTAATTTTATAACAGCAATGTGCAGCTCTGAGCCGAAAAAAAAAATATCTGATGTGTTGCACTCACATGACTTTCTCTACTCTTGTACTAGCCATTCTTACAAACTCGTATTCCTGTATCTTCTTCGTGTTAGTTGAGATAAACATTTACAGAAATTATCTTATTGCTTATTTCCTTGTAGGTGCAAGGGGAATATGAGAATGCAGTAGGCTTTGAGCGATAGTCAAATCTTTTAAAGCTTTCAAATTCCGTTCTCTTTGCTAACATATAAAAATGAATAACGTTGTTCCATTTGACGAAAGATTAAGTTTTCCAAAATCCACACAAATAACAAGGAATATCTCCGAAATTGTTCACTATAAAAAATATTTGGACATAAATTGTGTGTTTTAGCAAGATCTACATTTTATTGTAAGATTTGGTCTACCTCTTACGGTTTACCTGTCATGCAAAAGTCATCCAGAGTAAACAGGGCCACATAGGCTATAGCCAGAAAATTCAAAATATACATTTCATTTATAATAAAAATATCTTAAACATATTGCATTTTAATAAAAATCGTTAGAGCCATTTTCAAGAAAATCAAAATTTTCGAAAAACTTTTCATGTAAACAGTAGTTTAAGTTGGAGGAATTTTCTTCAAAATCTTCGTGTCGTATCCTTGAAGGACATTAAACTTAAATACCAAATTTGGTTTTTAACCGATTTTTCGTTTTTGAATTATGCTACCCAGACTGACACACACAAACACACACGCATACACAGGCGCGCGCGAACCTTTTTCTAAAACCTTTCTTTTTTTTTTAATTCAGGGAGCCTCAAAAGATATATTTCCGGTGAAATCTCGATATCAGATTTTTGGGTGGAATACAATACTTCCTCTACTTACTATAAGTAGTAGAGAAAGTAGAAATCTGATGTGTTGAAACAACTATTTTTACAAACTCCTATTCCCCTATCTTCTTCACGTTAATCGAGATAAACATTTGCACAAATTACCTTATTGCTAATTCTCTTGTAGATGTAAGGGGAATATGGGTACACAGTAGGCTTTAAGCGATATTCAAATGCTTTAAGACCTGGTTGCTATGTGATGACTTTGAAATTCCGTTCTCTTTGCATGGCCAAGAGATAAAAAGATTAATAAAGACCTCCCATTTGAAAAATTCAGGCAAATAGTAAGGAATATCTCTGAAATATGCATGATACATAAATTGTGCATTTTACCAAGATCTACATTTTTTGTGCAGTAAGATTTTGTGTATCTCTTACGATTTACCACATATGCAAAGGTCACCCAGGCTGCAGAAGCCTTAGAAAATTCAAGGTATACATTTCATTTGTCATAAGAATATTTTAAACATATGGTATCCTAATGACCGCCCATGTAGCGCAGTGGTAGCGCGCCTACCTCTGGCGCGGAGGACATGGGCTTGGTCTATGGTACCGGCGTGGGAATTTTTCCCCCGCTGGGAGGTTTGGCACGGGGTGCACTCAGCCTCGTTTGGTCCCGGACGGGCCAATGGAGAAACTACTTGATGAAGAAGTAGCGACACTAGGTCTCGAAGGCCGCATAACTGGCCGGAAGGGCTCGGGGCACTGACCATGTCCCACCCTCCAGTACTACACCCAACTCATGACGCCATAGTGGGCAAAGGTAGGGGACGCAGCGGCCGGGTGGTAAGCCTTGATCTGCAAAGGACTGTTGCCGAAGGGGTTATTTATTTTATAATAATATTTTAAGAAAAATCATTAGAACTATTTTTGAGAAAATCAAAACTTTTTAAGAATGTTACACGTAAAAGGTAATCTGGGGAGGGGGATTTTCTTGGATATCTTCTTATCCCATCTTGGAAAGACGCTGAACTTATATACCAAGGTTAGTATTTAAGCAACCTTAGTTTTGAATCATGCTGTTCATAGTTGGAGACACACACAAACACACACACACAAACAAACACGGACCCTTTTACAGAAAAGCTTTTTTTAGATTCAAGGGGTTTTAAAACATGTATTTCCAGTGAAATCTCGATATCGAACTTTTTTAATGGAATGCAATATTTCCCATATTTACTATACGTAAAAACTAGTGTTTCCTATGTCAGTAGATTTACTGGCATGTAAAAGAACTGCTGCGGGACAAAATTCTGGCACACCGGCGACGCTGATGTGATCCCGGCAATTGACAGCGTCGTTAAACAACAAAATATTTATTTATTTGGGTACCACACCAGATCAAGTTGATCAGCTCTCCAATGCGTTTGCCTTTTAATACTTCAAAAATGATTGTAGGAGATCCACATTTCCCTGGATTCACTTGGACTGCCTGTTGGAAATTTAAACCAAATGACTTACTGAGCAGAAAGGCACCAGTAAGACACACTAACTGATGCATAAAATGTGGACTGTGTTGCTTTTTTCTACGAATACGCTGATTATTCCTGGCAGACGAAAAGGTATTTTCAAATACTAGTCTTGTGCATATACTAAGTGTCCCAAAAAGCACCAACAACGGTTAATATGTTGTGCGGGATGGACAGTTTTCAAATAGGAACCCTGTCCGGAAATGTACGGTTGGACACCGGAGAGCCTCGAAGTTTGGGAACGAACGGTTGCGACAATTTGTTAACATTCGTTTTGGTATCTTAATACGGTGTGCATCCCTTTAGCCATCTGTGTACTGGGATGAACGACCTGAGCATTATAACATTCCTGCGCATGCGCTAAATTCCTCCATAGAGTCCTTGGTGCGCATCCTACTGTGTCACTTATGTAGTTTCTAACAGAGTAACTTTTTTTAACAGCAGTGCGACAAGTACCAATGCACAGCTGCTGAAATGGCCGACTTGAGCCCCTGCACACTTTGATGTAAATGTGTGGAATCACCTCAACGTCATATATTCAAATCGATGGAGTTTTAGAGGTGGGCTAATTCCATGGCCAGCACGATCGCCAGATCGGACACCTCTTGACTATTCTCTGTGGAGTTGTATGAAGAGTATGGTGTATGACACTCCTGTAACGTCACCGGAGGAACTTATGATTCGAGTCCCCGGAGGATTGAAACATCAAAGACAAACGCACGTATTATGCCATGTGCATGAGGCTCACCACCGCCGAAATAGGTTCTACAATGGTAGGAGGTACACAGTTCGAAGCCCGTTTGTAATGTAGACAGCTCGATGTTGGGTTTATTGGCGAAATATGAACGTACACCCATCTCACACTTCGATGCGCTACAGCGTCCAAACCCTGTACTTCCGGATAGGGATTCCTATTTGAAAACCGATCAGTTTGCCATCCCGCACAACATACTAAGTGTTGGTGTTTTTTCGGGACACCCGTATATTGGCTAAAACGTACTTCTAGGTTTGACCCTCAATAGGTTGCACAAAGGCAACATATTGGCCGCATATTTGTTCCAATATGAGGATGGATTTCCGGTAGAGGAAGAGGCGTGTTAAGGAGAATAATGGGAAATTTAAATGGCCGTCAATATATTTCTGTATTAGAAAACAATGTTACCAAGTGCGGCATTTTGTTTGCAAATGGTGCTCTTCAGTTTCAACAGGACTATAATGGCGCCCACACAGCACTCTGTGTTCAACAATGGTTTGCAAACGATGAATATGACGTTCCGCTTGCTCCTTGGGAGCCTAAGAGCCCGGATTTAAATCCTATAGAAAATGTGTGGGCAGCGATGCAGAAATAGATAACAGAGCTATTGATCACAACAGACGTCACATAAGGATCAACGAGAAGGTGGAAATTATCTAGAACAAACTTGGGAATTTGCAGGAATACGTGCAGAATCTAGTTAGTTCAGTACCACGAAGAATGTATGCTGTTTAAGGAGCGGATGGGGGGGGGGGGGTCGTAGATTAATTACAATTGAGCGCAATCGTGGCTAAGTTTGGAAGCAGGTTTCCCTTTTGCATCCCAGCTTAAAAATACTTTTATGCGCTTCCTGTTTGTGAATCTAGGGATCTACATAGGTAGGCGTACATAGTTATATTTGTCTCACTAGATAAGGGCCTTTCTCTATTTTGCGGTGGCTCCGAGAATCTTCTCCGTTCTATAGCTTCACATTTTAATAAGTGGTGTTTCGCTGTTTCATTGACTTTTAAATACAAGCGACAAATGGGTTCCATTTGGTATAATCCCATTATCCTTAGATGTTTTCTGCATATTGCATACCCAGTTATATAGCTTATAATTCTTCTAAGTTGTGGCTTGGTTAGCCTAACGAGTGAGTCAGTTTGTCCTCAGGCTTATTATCTGCCCGTAAAGTTTGTTTGTGGGTTTCATTACGAAGCTGTAATGTTTTTGATTTCTGAGATACTTATTCCATAGAAAGGTTCTGGTCCTGTGAAAGAAAGAGACGCTCATTTCTTTGCTAAGACATCAGTCTTTTCATTACCTGCAATACCCGTATGACCAGGTACCCACCGTGACTCTGCATTGTTGCGGGAGGAAAGATTTAATATTTTGTGATAAAATTCCCACACTCAAAGCGTTGGGAACTGAGAGCTTTAAGTGCAGCCTGGCTGTTGGAACTTATAAGGGTATTTTCCCCTACAAGTCCTTTTTTCAGCAATGGTGTGCACTTTCAAGTATAGCAAGCACCTCTTCTTGAAGGACAGTGGCGTATCTATCTAGGCTTATGATTTTACATTCGCCTGTAGATTCGTAATAGGTACCTGCTCCAGTTCTTCCATTTATGACTGAGCCATCATTATAAATTACTAAATGCTTCTTAGGTACTAAATGGGGTTCTTCTTCAAAGCTGTTTCTATCAAAAATACTTACTTTGAAGGGTTGAAAAAATAAAACTTTTCTATCATGAATTCAGATTGCATTGAGTCTAGGATCATCCGTTTTTGTAAGAATGAAGGGATTGCCTATTCTACAACGGCTCTTTCTGTACTATACCGCTCGCAAAAGTTAAAGGCATGTGAACGCTGGCCAATGCTCAAGCAGAGCGCTGTTGCCAAGCGTAGTGCGTGTACCGGCAGAGGGTCTGTACATAAGGTTGTGTGAGATGCATGCACCACATTCGGCAGCGCTGGTAGGAGGGGCAAGCGTAGGATTCGCTGGAGTCCACAGTACGCCCCGCCTCCATATGCCTTTAAGTTTTGCGAAGATTATAGTAAGCAGAGGAAGTATTGTATTCCACCCAAAAATTCGATTTCGAGATTTCACCGGAAATATACGTATATTTTGAGGTCCCCTGAAGCATTCTTAAAAAAAGGTCCGTATGCGGGTGTCTGTCTCTGTGTGTCTGTCGGTCTGTGGACAGCATAACTCAGAAACGAAAAGTCGGTTAAAAACCAAAGTTGGTATTTTAAGTTTAATGTCTTTCAAGAATGCGACAAGAAGATTTTGAAGGAAATTGCTCCATCCTAAACTACCCTTTACCGGGAAATTTTTTATTTTCTTGAAAATGGCTCTAACAATTTTGATTAAAATGACATATGTTCAAGATATTTTTATGACAAGTGAAATGTATATTTTGAATTTTCTGGCTATAGCCTATGTAGTCCTGTTAACTGTGGATGACTTTTAAATAACTCGTAAATCGTAAGAGATAGACCACATCTTACTATACAAAAAATGTAGATCTCGCTAAAACACACAATCTATGTCCGAATAAATTTTTTGTAGAGTGAACCATTTCGGAGATATTCAATGTTGTTTGTGCCAATTTCGGAAAACAAACTTTTGTCAAATGCAACATCGTTACTCATTTTTATATATGTTAACCGTGCAAAGAGAACGGAATCTCAAAGCTTTAAAAGAATGGACTATCGCTCAAAGCCTACTGTATTCTCATATTCCCCTTGCATCTACAAGGAAATAAGCAATAAATAATTTCTGCACATGTTTATCTCGACTAACACGGAGAAGATACAGGAATAAGAGTTTGTAAGAATGGTTAGTACAAGAGTAGAGAAAGTCATGTGAGGTGCAATACATCAGATTTTTGTTTGGACGATTCTGTAGGCTGCTAGCCTAGCCTCAGCTATGATACATAAATCTAAGGAAGGTTTCCATAACGAAAGGTGTGCTTCTAAAAGCATGCCAGCCTTTGGAGACTCTTTAGTTTCCTTCTTATTTTTGTTTGTAAGGTATTTGGCTACCATGCCAAGACTCCTAGGTAATTTGTGGTTTTACCTCAACCTCATAGAGCCATCGGCACATATGTGGTTTTAGACCCCAATTCTTACCTATTAAGCTTGTGATAGACATGAGCGTCCAACTTGCTTTATTGGTAATGTTTAACCCTGGGTACTTCAACCATCCTGAAGTCCCTATCGTGACATGCTTAATGTTCAGGTTAATACCTGTTTACTTCCTTTTTCTGGTAAAGGGGACTACAGTGGTCTTCTTGGGGTTGATCACAACAGACGTGATATAAGTGATCAACTATATGAGATGGTGGAAACTACTTAGGAATTCACAGGAATACTTGCAGAATCTAATTAGTTCAGTAACATGAAGAATAGATGCTGTTTAAGGGGAGGCATCGGTGAAATTTGGACAAAAATGACGAAAAATGCACTTTTTCGTTTTTTGCCTTAAAATTATGTCTGTACCTTGTACTTTCAGAATCTACCGTCGTTTACTCCTCATCACCATTTAAAATGGCGTTACGCCATGATTTAAATACCCATGGCGTATGTATGTTGTCATATACTTAAAACTTTAGTCATTTTTCTCTGCTTTCTATTTTTTCACATTTTTCAATCTTCAAAATGCATCTTCTAATACAGTTCTTAATAGATTGCTTTTAAATTTTGCACACATGTTTTTAGATAGTTGTTTCATAAAACTTGGTATTTTAAATGCTCTAGATGGAGTAGTTTAATTGTTATCGAATTTTTATTTTGAAAATTATTAATAATTTCAAAAAATGGACATTGAGGTATTCAATATTTTTTTTCTCCAAAACTGTTTGACATAGCCAAATAAAAATACCAGGTTTTGTAGACATAATCTAGGGAAATATATGGCCAGAGTTTAGTTTACTTAGAACAAATAATATTTTATAAGAAGCGTTTGCTATACTACCCTAAAATTGCAGCAAAAAAACGAATAAAAGATTTGTTTGCAAAAACTATCTTACATAGAAAAGTGAAATTTGGTGAACCTTCTAGTTATGCTTTGGCACACATACATACAAATTTTCACATCATTGTGACAAAAATTGTGGATTTTTGTCATTTTCACAGATGCCTCCCCTTAAGGAACGGGGGGGGGGGGGGGGCGTGAATTAATAACGATTGATCACAACAGACGTCACATAAGGGATCAACTATACGAGATGGTGGAAAGTACCTGGGACAAGCTTATGCCCTCACAGGAATACGTGCAGAATCGAATTAGTTCAGAACCATGAAGAATGTATGCTGTTTAAGGAACAGGGTGGGGGGTCCTATAGTAATTACTAGAACATTAACTTACTTGAGTTCCATGACCTTTTTTTGGTGTTTCTTCCCTATGTTTGTCCACTTAAGGGCTCTCGGAGTTTAGCTTTACCCCGACGAGGTTAATTTATACTAATACTTAAAATTTAAATATAGCAGCAAATAATCACTATAATACAATGAAATTTGTTACGGTTGTAGTCTAAGAATTTATGCATTTAACTACTGTATAATAATTAAATTGCGCTCACATAGTTCCATTTAAAACGGGCATAAAGCACACTGTTAATCCTGAAACAAAATATTCCATCTCATACTTCAGGTACAGGTAGAAATTTCAAGCTACAGTCAACAGACTTTTCCCTGAATAACGCAAGGCATAGATTTGTGTGCTGGAATAAATAAGAATCCTATAAAATTTGTATTTTGCACATAAAAATTGCTTAATTATATATAAGCGTGATATTTTGGGTATTTAGATGTGTTTCCCCATATTATAATTCAGATTAATAAAAAAGTTAGCCTAAGAAATTCAAGAAACATTAAAAAATTAGAAAAAATGTTAAATCAATATATATTATGGTTTTTTAAAAACGTGCAACTAAAGTGTGAAAAATCAATATTTCCGGAAATCGCGATCAAAGATGAGGTACCTAGCATTCTTTTGATATTACACGCAGTACTTTCATAAAATGTCTGCTCTATGTTCTTGCTCACTTAGGTTTTTCTCATCTTTTCTTTCCTTTTTTTAGTTCTAGCTTTATTTTCAAGTAACTGATCTGCCCGTTTTGCCTCTGAGAGTCGACATACCTTTTTCTGACTAACCTTTATAACCATCTTTGCTATTACTTTAAACCTACCACTGCACCTATCATTATAAGAAATAACGTTGTCATATACACAAATTTTCAAAGTTTTTGGCCCAACCTGCACAGTTTTTAAATAATTTCTCATAATGCAACATGGAGGCTTTTATTCGGATTTTGGGTTCGACCATGCAATCACTTTTTGAGTAACTCATCTTGAGAAAGCTCCTTAAATGCTGGCTGAATTCCCAAAAGAACAAGCAAACAAAGAGGCAGAATAACTTGCACCAAGGCCAGAATTTACTGCATGTTTCTAAGTGAGTCAGAAATTCCAAGCTTTGTAAGTAAACAGAGCGAAATGAGGAAGTATGCAGTGACTCAGGAAGTGGGCATGCCCTTGCATCGGCATTTTTTAAATTGCTGGAGTAAAGGGCTTTAACCTATATACATCATATGTATAATTTTAGAGCTGAAGAATTATACAACTTTTTAACATCAAAAACAAAACATCGAGTTTTTAAACCAAACGACCTCCAAGTGCCCTTAACAAAAAATGCTTTAGGAATCCTTTGGCATGCTCGATATATTTAGTGTAAACGAACGGGATGACTCAGGCGGTAACGCCTGTGGCCCGCATTCGGGAGGTCACGGGTTCGATCCCCTGGTCGACCTTCTTGTCGCATGGGTTCTTTTCAGAGGTTTCCCGGGTCGCCAGGCAAGTGCTGGGAAGGATTTCTATATCCTCCGTATTTCCTGTCCCTCCATTTCGTTACATAAATAATTTCATTTCACCCTTTCCTTCAGGGTTAGAAGTGCCGGCGAGCGTCGCAGCAGCAGAATGGCAGGGGAAACAAATGCGCTTGTAAGGCAATCCACTGGTTTACGGGCCCCCATTGAATAGCATAAGCGAGAGGGGGGGCGAGGGGGGGGGGCTAAACCAGCCTCTAAGTCAGCTTCTAATTGGGAAAATGTAGGGACCCTGGCACCTGTTCTGTCGTGGCAACGTTCCGGCCACCCTTTGGATCCATTCGCCTTATCCATCCTCCTGCAGGGTGTCCCGTCAGGGGCTTAGACACAACAGATCGCCTTTCGGTCGAGGTGCTAAGTATCCCTACGCAAGTAATTATTGAGTTATATTTAGTGCATATAGAGCTTTAATTTACACCGGGTTCTTTTGTAATGAAATGGCATGATTATACATAAATATGTGTAATGTGGAGCTTAAGTTAATAAAAATATACCAAAATGGATAAATTTGCTTTATCTCTCATCCCCTTACCCCCAAGAAATACAAAGTAATACGCAAAACTGGACCCTTTTCCTTATTTGAAGAGAATTGGCAATATGGCTTTTGCTCCTTTCCTCAACGACAAATTAAGATAAGACTCATTCTTAACTATATTTTTAATGCATCTAAAACTGTCTGGGCCTCTAGATCGCGAAACAAACAGTAAGTGCATGTTATTAATGAAATACTGTGGTCATGTAAGTTTTCCACTTGGAATGTGGTGCTACTATTGTATGACTGTATTCAACATAACTTATCCTTTGCAACGTGATTATCCTGTTTTACACCTGTTTTACACCTGTTTTTCACGTAATTCTCCACTTGAATTGTGATACCACTATTGTATACCCTGTTTTTCACGTAATTCTCCACTTGAATTGTGATGCCACTATTGTATACCCTGTATTTCACGTAATTCTCCACCTGGATTGTGAGGCCACTATTGTATACCTGTATTTCACGTAATTCTCCACCTGGATTGTGATGCCAATATTGCATACCCTGTATTTCACGTAATTCTCCACCTGGATTGTGAGGCCACTATTGTATACCCTGTATTTCACGTAATTCTCCACTTGAATTGTGATGCTACTATTGTATACCCTGTATTTCACGTAATTCTCCACCTGGATTGTGATGCCACTATTGTATACCCTGTATTTTACGTAATTTTCCACCTGGATTGTGATGCCACTATTGTATACCCTGTATTTCACGTAATTCTCCACTTGAATTGTGATGCTACTATTGTATACCCTGTATTTCACGTAATTCTACACCTGGATTGTGATGCCACTATTGTATACCCTGTATTTCACGTAATTTTCCACCTGGATTGTGAGGCCACTATTGTATACCCTGTATTTCACGTAATTCTCCACTTGAATTGTGATGCCACTATTGTATACCCTGTATTTCACGTAATTCTCCACCTGGATTGTGATGCCACTATTATATACTCTGTATTTCACGTAATTCTCCACCTGGATTGTGATGCCACTATTGTATACCCTGTATTTCACGTAATTCTCCACTTGAATTGTGATGCTACTATTGTATACCCTGTATTTCACGTAATTCTACACCTGGATTGTGATGCCACTATTGCATACCCTGTATTTCACGTAATTCTCCACCTGGATTGTGAGGCCACTATTGTATACCCTGTATTTCACGTAATTCTCCACTTGAATTGTGATGCTACTATTGTATACCCTGTATTTCACGTAATTCTCCACCTGGATTGTGATGCCACTATTGTATACCCTGTATTTCACGTATTTTTCCACCTGGATTGTGAGGCCACTATTGTATAGCCTGTATTTCACGTAATTCTCCACTTCAATTGTGATGCCACTATTGTATACCCTGTATTTCACGTAATTCTCCACCTGGATTGTGATGCCACTATTATATACCCTGTATTTCACGTAATTCTCCACCTGGATTGTGATGCCACTATTGTATACCCTGTATTTCACGTAATTCTCCACCTGGATTGTGATGCCACTATTGTATACCCTGTATTTCACGTAATTCTCCACTTGAATTGTGATGCTACTATTGTATACCCTGTATTTCACGTAATTCTACACCTGGACTGTGATGCCACTATTGTATACCCTGTATTTCACGTAATTTTCCACCTGGATTGTGAGGCCACTATTGTATACCCTGTATTTCACGTAATTCTCCACTTGAATTGTGATGCCACTATTGTATACCCTGTATTTCACGTAATTCTCCACCTGGATTGTGATGCCACTATTATATACTCTGTATTTCACGTAATTCTCCACCTGGATTGTGATGCCACTATTGTATACCCTGTATTTCACGTAATTCTCCACTTGAATTGTGATGCTACTATTGTATACCCTGTATTTCACGTAATTCTACACCTGGATTGTGATGCCACTATTGCATACCCTGTATTTCACGTAATTCTCCACCTGGATTGTGAGGCCACTATTGTATACCCTGTATTTCACGTAATTCTCCACTTGAATTGTGATGCTACTATTGTATACCCTGTATTTCACGTAATTCTCCACCTGGATTGTGATGCCACTATTGCATACCCTGTATTTTACGTAATTTTCCACCTGGATTGTGATGCCACTATTGTATACCCTGTATTTCACGTAATTCTCCACTTGAATTGTGATGCTACTATTGTATACCCTGTATTTCACGTAATTCTACACCTGGATTGTGATGCCACTATTGTATACCCTGTATTTCACGTAATTTTCCACCTGGATTGTGAGGCCACTATTGTATACCCTGTATTTCACGTAATTCTCCACTTGAATTGTGATGCCACTATTGTATACCCTGTATTTCACGTAATTCTCCACCTGGATTGTGATGCCACTATTATATACTCTGTATTTCACGTAATTCTCCACCTGGATTGTGATGCCACTATTGTATACCCTGTATTTCACGTAATTCTCCACTTGAATTGTGAGGCTACTATTGTATACTCTGTATTTCACGTAATTCTACACCTGGATTGTGATGCCACTATTGTATACCCTGTATTTCACGTAATTTTCCACCTGGATTGTGAGGCCACTATTGTATACCCTGTATTTCACGTAATTCTCCACTTGAATTGTGATGCCACTATTGTATACCCTGTATTTCACGTAATTCTCCACCTGGATTGTGATGCCACTATTATATACCCTGTATTTCACGTAATTCTCCACCTGGATTGTGATGCCACTATTGTATACCCTGTATTTCACGTAATTCTCCAACTGGATTGTGATGCCACTATTGTATACCCTGTATTTCACGTAATTCTCCACTTGAATTGTGATGCTACTATTGTATACCCTGTATTTCACGTAATTCTACACCTGGATTGTGATGCCACTATTGTATACCCTGTATTTCACGTAATTTTCCACCTGGATTGTGAGGCCACTATTGTATACCCTGTATTTCACGTAATTCTCCACTTGAATTGTGATGCCACTATTGTATACCCTGTATTTCACGTAATTCTCCACCTGGATTGTGATGCCACTATTATATACTCTGTATTTCACGTAATTCTCCACCTGGATTGTGATGCCACTATTGTATACCCTGTATTTCACGTAATTCTCCACTTGAATTGTGATGCTACTATTGTATACCCTGTATTTCACGTAATTCTACACCTGGATTGTGATGCCACTATTGCATACCCTGTATTTCACGTAATTCTCCACCTGGATTGTGATGCTACTATTGTATACTCTGTATTTCAGGTAATTCTACACCTGGATTGTGATGCCACTATTGTATACCCTGTATTTCACGTAATTTTCCACCTGGATTGTGAGGCCACTATCGTATACCCTGTATTTCACGTAATTCTCCACTTGAATTGTGATGCCACTATTGTATACCCTGTATTTCACGTAATTCTCCACCTGGATTGTGATGCCACTATTATATACTCTGTATTTCACGTAATTCTCCACCTGGATTGTGATGCCACTATTGTATACCCTGTATTTCACGTAATTCTCCACTTGAATTGTGATGCTACTATTGTATACCCTGTATTTCACGTAATTCTACACCTGGATTGTGATGCCACTATTGTATACCCTGTATCTCACGTAATTTTCCACCTGGATTGTGAGGCCACTATTGTATACCCTGTATTTCACGTAATTCTCCACTTGAATTGTGATGCCACTATTGTATACCCTGTATTTCACGTAATTCTCCACCTGGATTGTGATGCCACTATTATATACTCTGTATTTCACCTAATTCTCCACCTGGGTTGTGATGCCACTATTGTATACTCTGTATTTCACGTAATTCTCCACCTGAATTGTGATGCCACTATTGTATACCCTGTATTTCACGTAATTCTCCACCTGGATTGTGATGCCACTATTGTATACCCTGTATTTCATGTAATTCTCCACTTGAATTGTGATGCCACTATTGTATACTCTGTATTTCACGTAATTCTCCACCTGGATTGTGAGGCCACTATTGTATACCCTATATTTCACGTAATTCTCCACCTGGATTGTGATGCCACTATTGTATATCCTGTATTTCACGTAAGTTTCCACTTTAATTGTGATGCCACTATTGTATACCCTATATTTCACGTAAGTTTCCACCTGGGATGTGATGTCACTGTTGTATATCCTGTATTTCACGTAAGTTTCCACCTGGATTGTGATGCCACTATTGTATAACCTGTATTTCACGTAAGTTTCCATCTGGGATGTGACGTCACTGTTGTATACCCTGTATTTCACGTAACTTTGCACCTGGGATGTGATGTCACTATTGTATACCCTGTATTTCACGTAAGTTTCCACCTGGAATGTGATGTCACTGTTATATACCCTGTATTTCACGTAAGTTTCCACCTGGGATGTGATGTCACTGTTGTATACCCTGTATTTCACGTAAGTTTCCACCTGGGATGTGATGTCACTGTTGTATACCCTGTATTGCACGTAATTCTCCACCTGGATTGTGAGGCCACTATTGTATACCCTGTATTTTACGTAATTCTCCACTTGAATTGTGATGCTACTATTGTATACCCTGCATTTCACGTAATTCTCCACCTGGATTGTGATGCCACTATTGTATACCCTGTATTTTACGTAATTTTCCACCTGGATTGTGAGGCCACTATTGTATACCCTGTATTTCACGTAATTCTCCACTTGCATTGTGAGGCCACTATTGTATACCCTGTATTTCACGTAATTCTCCACTTGCATTGTGATGCCACTATTGTATACCCTGTATTTCACGTAATTTTCCACCTGGATTGTGAGGCCACTATTGTATACCCTGTATTTCACGTAATTCTCCACTTGCATTGTGATGCCACTATTGTATACCCTGTATTTCACGTAATTCTCCACTTGCATTGTGATGCCACTATTGTATACCCTGTATTTCACGTAATTCTACACCTGGATTGTGATGCCACTATTGTATACCCTGTATTTCACGTAAGTTTCCACTTGAATTGTGATGCCACTATTGTATACCCTGTATTTCACGTAATTCTCCACCTGGATTGTGATGCCACTATTGTATACCCTGTATTTCACGTAATTCTCCACTTGCATTGTGATGCCACTATTGTATACCCTGTATTTCACGTAATTCTCCACCTGGATTGTGATGCCACTATTGTATACCCTGTATTTCATGTAAGTTTCCACTTGAATTGTGATGCCACTATTGTATACCCTGTATTTCACGTAAGTTTCCACTTGAATTGTGATGCCACTATTGTATACCCTGTATTTCACGTAATTCTCCACCTGGATTGTGAGGCCACTATTGTATAGCCTGTATTTCACGTAATTCTCCACTTGCATTGTGATGCCACTATTGTATACCCTGTATTTCACGTAATTCTCCACCTGGATTGTGATGCCACTATTGTATACCCTGTATTTCATGTAAGTTTCCACTTGAATTGTGATGCCACTATTGTATACCCTGTATTTCACGTAATTCTCCACCTGGATTGTGATGCCACTATTGTATACCCTGTATTTCACGTAATTCTCCACCTGGATTGTGATGCCACTATTGTATACCCTGTATTTCACGTAATTCTCCACTTGCATTGTGATGCCACTATTGTATACCCTGTATTTCACGTAATTCTCCACCTGGATTGTGATGCCACTATTGTATACCCTGTATTTCATGTAAGTTTCCACTTGAATTGTGATGCCACTATTGTATACCCTGTATTTCACGTAAGTTTCCACTTGAATTGTGATGCCACTATTGTATACCCTGTATTTCACGTAATTCTCCACCTGGATTGTGATGCCACTATTGTATACCCTGTATTTCACGTAATTTTCCACTTGAATTGTGATGCCACTATTGTATACCCTGTATTTCACGTAAGTTTCCACTTGAATTGTGATGCCACTATTGTATACCCTGTATTTCACGTAATTCTCCACCTGGATTGTGATGCCACTATTGTATACCCTGTATTTCACGTAAGTTTCCACTTGAATTGTGATGCCACTATTGTATACCCTGTATTTCACGTAATTCTACACCTGGATTGTGATGCCACTATTGTATACCCTGTATTTCACGTAAGTTTCCACTTGAATTGTGATGCCACTATTGTATACCCTGTATTTCACGTAATTCTCCACCTGGATTGTGAGGCCACTATTGTATACCCTGTATTTCACCCAAGTTTCCATCTGGGATGTGATGTCACTGTTGTATACCCTGTATTTCACGTAAGTTTCCATCTGGGATGTGATGTCACTGTTGTATACCCTGTAATTCACGTAAGTTTCCATCTGGGATGTGATGTCACTGTTGTATACCCTGTATTTCACGTAAGTTTCCATCTGGGATGTGATGTCACTGTTGTATACCCTGTATTTCACGTAAGTTTCCATCTGGGATGTGATGCTACTACTTCACAGCTTACATTTAACAGCACACCACACTCCTAACATGCTCTCACCGTAACCGTAACGTATAGTTCAGCGATGTCCAACGTTTGGGTTTACCTCCTTCCACTATACGCTGACTTTGCCTCTCTTTAACCCCCAGCCGTGCATTGTGTTGCAGTGGTGGATTGGTTACCTTTATATGGCATTTGATTTAAGAAAGCACTTTCGCATCTTTTGCGATTAACATCTGTTCATTTGTAACTTCTTTGGTACTGCTTACGTTCAACAAGACAATCAATATTTGACATATGCGTAGTAGAAAAAGCAATAACCGAAAAAGTATAAAATTGACGAGTTTTATGTTTGTGCATAGAAATGTTCCCCTAACATTCACTCATCAGTTGGCAGTGACATTTTTTAGATTCTGCCATTTTAAAGTCCAGCACAGGCCTTAAATGTCATGTGCGGTAAATTTAAACGCCCCTTTTCCGCAGTATTTGAACAAAATATGGGCCAAAAACGGTTCAAAAACAAACAAATTCAGCGGAGAGACGTGGTTAAACTATGAACCTTAGAAGAGAGACTACTAGACAAGAGAGAGTTGGTGTGACAAACAGGTAATTTGACTTATGATCATTAAGTATATGTTCAAAAAAAGTTCTTTTTCTCCACTTTACATTTTAATACACCAACTGCTTCATGCTCATTACAATAATTGCTGCTATGCTCCTAGAATTTTCCCCACATGTGCTCCATTTATGTAACTTCAACCAGTCTTTGGTTTCAAAATCTGAAAATGGTTAGCTATAAACAAATTAAATACACAAAAAGTTTTAAACATGTTTTCGATGTCCATCAAAGCAAAGAAATTAATTACTTTAAGAATAATTATTTTTATACTGCCAGAGATTCAATGCGTTTGTTAGACAGTTAGAGTTTATAAGAATAACAAAAATGTTGTGGTATTTTAGCTTTGATGCGCATGGAATATTTTTAATTTCTTTACTAGTAAGTAGAGGAAGTATTGTATTCCACCCAAAAATCCGATGCCGAGATTTTACCGGACATTTTTTGAGGCCCCATGAATAAAAAAAAAAAAAAAAAAAAAAAAAAAAAAAAAAAAAAAGCATTTTTAGAAAAAAGTGTGTGTGTGTGTGTGTGTGTGTGCGTGTGTGTCTGTCTGTGTCTGTGTGTCTATCTGTCAGTTTGTAGACAACATAAATCTAAAACGAAAAGTCGATTAAGAACCAAAGTTAGCATTTAAGTTAAATGTCTTTCAAGGATGCGACAGGAAGATTTTGAAGAAAATAGCTCTACCCTAAATTACCCTTTACATGGACAATTTTTCGAAAATGCTGATTTTCTTGAAAATGGCTCTAACGATTTTTATTAAAATGACATATGTTTAAGATATTTTCATGGCAAATGAAATGTATATTTTGAATTTTCTGGCTATTACCTATGTAGCCCTTTTTACTCTGGATGACTTCTGAATAACTCGTAAACCGTAAGAGATAGACAAAATCTCACTATACAAAAATATAGATCTCGCTAAAACACACAATTTATGTCCAAATAAATCTTATGGAGAGTGAACCATTTCGGAGATATTCCTTGTTATTAGAGTCAGTTTCGGAAAACTTCAAATGCAGCTACGTTGTTCATTTTTACTTTCTCTACTGTTAAGTAGAATGAAGTATTGTACTCCACCCAAAAATTCGATATCGAGATTTCACCGAAAATATATGTTTTGAGACCCCCTGAGTCCAAAAAAAGCACTTTTAGAAAAAAGTGTGTGTGTGTGTGTGTGTGTGTGTGCGTGTGCGTGTGCTTGTGTGTCTGTGTGCCTGTCAGTCTGTGGACAGCATAACGCAAAAACGAAAAGTCGCTTAAAAACTAAAGTTGGTATTTAACTTTAATGTCTTTCAAGGATGCGACACGAAGATTTTGAAGAAAATAGCCCCATCCTAAACTACCCTTTACGTGCAAACTTTTTCGACAGTTTTGATTTTCTTGAAAATGGCTCTAACGATTTTGATTAAAATGGCATATGTTTAAGATATTTGTATGACAAATGAAATGCATATTTTGAATTTTCTGGCTATAGCCTATGTAGTCCAGTTTACTCTGGATGCCTTTTGAATAACTCGTAAACCGTAAGAGATAGACAAAATCTTACTATACCAGAAATGTAGATCTCGCTAAAACACATAATTTATGTCTAAATAAATTTTTTTGTATAGTGAACTATTTCGGAGATATTCCTTGTTATTTGTGTCAGTTTTGGAAAACTTCAAATGCAACTTCTTGTTCCTTTCTTTATAAATTAACCGTGCAAAGAGAACGGATCTCAAAGCTGTGAAAGATTTTACTATCGCTCAAAGCCTACTGTGTTCCCATATTCCCCTTGCACCTACAAGGAAATAAGCAATAAGATAATTTCTGCAAATGTTTATCTCAACTACGCGAAGAAGATATAGGAATAAGAGTTTGTAAGAATATTTAGTACAAGAGTAGAGAAAGTTATGCGAGTGTAACACATCAGATGTTTAGGTAATATTAAGGTATTTTCGCATTGTGAATAAATTGAATATTCAAAGTAATGATTTTATACCAGTAAAAATATAGAACATTCAAATTTCAGCCTTAAATCCACAAACTACAGTTGAAATTTAATGTTGGTGCAAACATAATACTTGTTTAAGGATACCCATCTGTGTAAAAAGGCTAAAAATTTCAAAAATTGTCAAAAATGGATTTTTGTTTTATCAAATAGTATAAATCTCCTGCTTTATATTGATATGCTTTTTATAGCCTTACGGCCTTTTCAACTATGTCACGTGGCCGCCTAACTGATTGCTTGTAAGTGGTCATGTCCATTTAAATCCATACAGTTCCATTATCCTTGCTATGACTTCAAACTTAGTTTTTCTATGTTTTTATTTTTAACACTATTTGCTCTTTAAAATGCTTCACACGATGCAATTTTCAGTACTTATGCATGAAATTTGGTGTACCTGCTTAGAAGTAACATTAAAAAGAAATGATGAGATAATTTTTTCATAACGTGAATAACTGCTAATTAAATATTAAAGTTTACATTTCGAAATTTAAATGAATAAAATATGAATTTAAACTTTAAAATTTATTTTTATCCAAACTAATAACAAGATTAAGAAATTATCTCATCAATTTGCTAACATTCTATTATAGGACATAACTGAAAATTATTAAGTTTCTCAAATCAAAATTGCATCATGGGGAACCATTTATACAAATATTAGAAGAAATATAATAAAATATTAATATGTCAGGAACTAATCTGACTAAATGTGTGAAATTTTGCACAGTTACTCCTCACCATACAGTGGTTGTTTTGTTAAAATTTCAAATCAATCCAATAAAAACTGTAGATTTTCAAAATTTCACAGATGGGTATCCTTAAACTAGCTAAATGTGTTATGTTTCTTTTACTCACGAAGTGCTTCCTTTTGCTGCTTCGTCTTTGAACATTTTTCAGCGCCGAGTGAACTAGTTTGTTATTCCAAGAGCGAACCTCCTTGCCACATACAACAGATTTAACTATTATCAGCAGACATCACTTGTAAGAACACAACAGAACTGTGACCTAAGATGGCACAAGATCCATTCATTGTGCACAACGGAAGTTGGGGTAGGGCAGTGCCCTAAAGAACCATTTCTAATTCTGTACGATATGAGATGCACTCTTACACAACAGCATGGGTGTTAACTTCCAATTGCACCAGACCCATATACACGAACGCCGTTACAAACTTTAATAACCATCATCCAATGTTACTAGATATATTTATCTTTACGGATATCCTTGCTGAAATGCTTACGATGTAAACTTTACATAGCCTGTAAAACCTTAAAAATACGCAGTTTCTTAAATGTCTACGTATTTCTATAGACAAATGAACAAATATTTAAGTAACATTGCTCTTCCCATAGAACTTTTCATTCACGTGAAACAGTGATGTTCCTGCAGCAAGCTTTGAAAATGCCGTTACTGAGAATCAGTTGGTTCATACCCTACCACAAGAAAAAAGTAAAACTTTACTTCAAAACTACTACTAAAAACGTGTCTACCACTGTTCCACTGGCACAAATATTTGCACTGCGAGGATCTATGCTATAGATCTTGCAGTCTCTGTCCGATTGCTCTTACCACTGAGCTAGCTTTGCAACATGCCGGTACGACATTGAATTCCTAAACTAACTGACATATTTTACCCGCTAAGCCACCAGGAGATATCGCGTGTTTTGCCCGGTAAACCACAAGAAGATGATCCATATTTTAGCCGGTGCCAGTGGACGTTTATTGCTATAGCATATTGCTGATTGAGATCTTGGAGTGTCAACAGATATTGCTCAGAACAACAGCGGTGGTTGTAATTGTGGTGATGGAGTGTCAGTTTAAGGTTAGCGATGAGGTGATTGTGGTACTGGAGTGTGAGTAGGCGATAAGCGATAGTGTTGGTGTGATGATGGTGTGGTGGTGGTGGTCGTGGTCGTCGGTCGTGGTCGTGGGTCGTGGGTCGTGGGTCGTGGGTCGTGGGTTGTGGGTCGCGGTGACGGTGGCCTTGGCGGTGGCGGTGGTGGCGGTAGTGGCGGTGGTGGTGGTCGTGGTCGTGGTCGTGGTCGTGGTCGTGGTGGTCGTGGTCGTGGTCGTGGTGGTCGTGGTCGTGGTGGTCGTGGTCGTGATGGTCGTGGTCGTGATGGTCGTGGTCGTTGTCGTGGTCGTGGTCGTGGTCGTGATGGTCGTGGTCGTGGTGGTCGTGGTCGTGATGGTCGTGGTCGTGGGCGTGGTCGTTGTCGTGGTCGTGGTCGTGGTTGTGGTCGTGGTCGTGGTCATGGGTCGTGGGTCGTGGGTCGTGGTCGTGGGTCGTGGGTCGTGGGTCGTGGGTCGTGGGTCGTGGGTCGTGGTCGTGGTCGTGGTCGTGGTTGTGGTCGTGGTCGTGGTCGTGGTCGTGGTCGTGGTCGTGGGTCGTGGGTCGTGGGTCGTGAGTCGTGGGTTGTGGTCGTGGTCGTGGGTCGTGGTTGTGGTCGTGGTCGTGATTCTGGTCGTGGTCGTGGGTCGTGGTCGTGGGTCGTGGTCGTGGTCGTGGGTCGTGGGTCGTGGGTCGTGGGTCGTGGGTTGTGGGTCGCGGTGACGGTGGCCTTGGCGGTGGCGGTGGTGGCGGTGGTGGCGGTGGTGGTGGTCGTGGTCGTGGTCGTGGTCGTGGTGGTCGTGGTCGTGGTCGTGGTGGTCGTGGTCGTGGTGGTCGTGGTCGTGATGGTCGTGGTCGTGATGGTCGTGGTCGTGATGGTCGTGGGCGTGGTCGTTGTCGTGGTCGTGGTCGTGGTCGTGGTCGTGGTCGTGGTCGTGGGTCGTGGGTCGTGGTCGTGGTCGTGGTCGTGGTCGTGGTCGTGGGTCGTGGGTCGTGGGTCGTGGGTCGTGGGTCGTGGGTCGTGGGTCGTGGGTCGTGGGTCGTGGGTCGTGGTCGTGGTCGTGGTCGTGGTCGTGGGTCGTGGGTCGTGGGTCGTGGGTCGTGGGTCGTGGGTCGTGGGTCGTGGGTCGTGGGTCGTGGGTCGTGGGTCGTGGGTCGTGGGTCGTGGGTCGTGGGTCGTGGGTCGTGGGTCGTGGGTCGTGGTCGTGGTCGTGGTGACGGTGTCAGTATGCTTTGATTGGAGATGGTGATTGTAATAAAGTGCCAGTAGGTGATGATCAGGGCCCGGATATTTATGACATTTCAGTTTTTGTCTGTGACTTTTTCCATAGAAAGTATAAGCGAAGAACGATTTTATCAATGGTGGTTTAAAACTATGCAACTCTCGTGGGTCATATTCATTTTTGGCTTTTTTTAACGTATGTTGTCACTTTCTTGTCATTTTTCATATAATAGTCACATTTTCTCTTAAATTGTCATATTTTTGTCACATTTTTATATTTCTCTTCCAGTTTCGCATAAGTACTTACAGTCGTCCCAAAGAACGACTTTTCGTATCTAATTCTTGTCTGTAATACTTCTTACAATTATTTTTCTTAGAAGTGTATGTTTCTGCGAGTTTGGAGTGTAAGTTGTATAGAAAGAGACAGGCGCATAAGAAATGGCAGATACAAGGAAAGCATGGACGGTTCAACTCTAATGATAGGACTTATTTCAAATATGCCCCAATAACATCATTCGATGTTGAGAGGTCTTTGTCCCATTACAAGTCAATGTTGTGTGCAAGTAGAAAATCGTTCCTTTTTTAAAACTTTAAAATGTATGTAATTTACTATTGTAATTCTTCTTTGTGGTCGGCCTTCAAAATATGACATTTATTTCACTCTGTGTAGAGCTGAGAATTGCCTCTGGATTGAACAACTAAATAAATTCAAAATGCAACAACAAAATTAATATTATTTATTTATTGTTGAGTGTGCTAAGTTTTTAAAGTGGATTTTTAACATAATGTTAATTTAAGCAGCATTAAATCTTTGAAGCTTTCCAAAATGCAGCCCCCTCCCCTCCAAAAAAAATTTTCAGTCATGTTTATCGTCATATTTTCTAAGCTTTTATCGGTCATAAGTGCTTGCATATTTCTAACATCTTTAGGTTATAAACATCCGGGCGTTTGTGATGATTCTGGCAATAGAAATTGTACGATTGTGGCGATGGAGTGTCATAGGTAATGGTTAGTGATGGTAGTAGTTGTGGTAATGCAATGTCAGTACATGATGGTTAGCTGTGGTGGAGACTGTGGTAATAGAGTTTCTGTAGGAGATGGTTATGGCTGTAATTAAGTGATTATGTTGTGATTATGGTGATGGAGTATCAGCAGGTGATGGTTAGCAATGGTGGTGACTGTGGTAATGGAATATCATTACGAGATGGTTATGGCTCTTGTGATAGTGCTGATGCTGTCTCAGTAAGTGGTGGTTATAACGGTAGCGAATACTTGTGTTAGATAATAGCACTGGTGGTAATGGTTATGGCTCTGATTGTGGGAATGCAGTGTTTGTACATTTTTGCTATGGTGGTGGCTCTGACCATCGTGTTTAATGTTGAGCTAATTGATCAAGGTGCTTTAATAATGTTGGTGTTGTGGTGGTTGTTGTGTTGGTTGTGATTGTGATAATGGAATGTTGATAGCTAGATTTATGGAAGTGGGGATGCTGATTGGGATGATAGTCGTGACATTATGGGAATGGGTGGTGGTAGTTGGTGATATTTGTTATTACAGTAGAGACTGTGGTGATGGGGTGGTGGTGTGACAGTACTAGTTATGACGATGGTGATGGTGGTAATCGGCGTCATGTGACGGTATTTAGGCTGTGGTGATGGTAGGTGATGGTTGTAATGGTAACAGCGGAAGATGGTGGTAGCTTGTGGTGGTACCTAACTGTGATGAATGTAATTGGGGTAATGTGCTGGTAAGTGTACATTGTCTTTAGTGACGTTGGTGGTTTTCGTAATGATTGTGATTAAGTAGCTGTAAATGGTTGTGTCTGTGGTGATGATTGTTCTCATGTAGAGATGGAGTATTGGTAAGTGGTGGCGATGTCGATAGCCATGGCGTTCACAAATGTCCGTGGTGATACTAGACACTGATCATTTTGTTATCACTGGTGCTTCTGACTTTGATGTAGGAATGGTCTTATAAAATGATCTTGGTGTTTGTGGCGGTCACCTGTCTTTTTTGGGTGCTAATCACCACTGCAGTTGGACGCCCTAAAGCTCACTACAACAACTTCTATTACTACTACTGCTGCTACTACTACCACCACCACCGCCGCCGCCGCCGCCGCCGCCACCACCACCACCACCACCACCACTACCACCACTACCACCACTACCACCACTACCGCCACTACCGCCACTACCGCCACTACCGCCACTAACGCCACTACCGCCACTACCGCCACTACCGCCACTACCGCCACTACCGCCACTACCACCACTACCGCCACTACCGCCACTAACGCCACTACCGCCACTACCGCCACTACCATCACTAACGCCACTACCGCCACTACCGCCACTACCGCCACTACCGCCACTACCGCCACTAACGCCACTACCGCCACTACCGCCACTACCGCCACTAACGCCACTACCGCCACTACCACCACTACCGCCACTACCGCCACTACCGCCACTACCACCACTACCGCCACTACCGCCACTACCGCCACTACCCCCACTACCGCCACTACCGCCACTACCGCCACTACCGCCACTACCGCCACTACCACCACTACCGCCACTACCGCCACTACCGCCACTACCGCCACTACCGCCACTACCGCCACTACCGCCACTACCGCCACTAACGCCACTACCGCCACTACCGCCACTACCACCACTACCGCCACTACCGCCACTACCGCCACTACCGCCACTACCGCCACTACCACCACTACCACCACTACCGCCACTAATGCCACTACCGCCACTACCACCACTAACGCCACTACCGCCACTACCACCACTACCGCCACTACCACCACTAACGCCACTACCGCCACTACCGCCACTACCGCCACTACCACCACTACCACCACTACCGCCACTAATGCCACTACCGCCACTACCGCCACTACCGCCACTAACGCCACTACCGCCACTACCGCCACTAACGCCACTACCGCCACTACCGCCACTACCGCCACTACCGCCACTACCGCCACTAACGCCACTACCGCCACTAACGCCACTACCGCCACTAACGCCACTACCGCCACTAACGCCACTACCGCCACTACCACCACTACCACCACTACCACCACTACCGCCACTACCACCACTACCGCCACTACCACCACTAACGCCACTACCGCCACTACCGCCACTACCGCCACTACCACCACTAACACCACTACCGCCACTACCGCCACTACCGCCACTACCGCCACTACCGCCACTACCGCCACTAACACCACTACCACCACTACCGCCACTACCACCACTAACGCCACTACCGCCACTACCGCCACTACCACCACTAACGCCACTAACGCCACTACCGCCACTAACGCCACTACCGCCACTAACGCCACTACCGCCACTACCGCCACTACCGCCACTAACGCCACTACCGCCACTACCACCACTAACGCCACTACCGCCACTACCACCACTACCGCCACTACCACCACTACCGCCACTACCACCACTACCGCCACTACCGCCACTACCACCACTACCGCCACTACCGCCACTACCGCCACTACCTCCACTACCGCCACTACCGCCACTACCGCCACTACCGCCACTACCGCCACTACCACCACTACCGCCACTACCGCCACTACCGCCACTACCGCCACTACCGCCACTACCGCCACTACCGCCACTAACGCCACTACCGCCACTACCGCCACTAACCCCACTACCGCCACTAACGCCACTACCGCCACTACCACCACTACCACCACTACCACCACTACCGCCACTACCACC
>CM060964.1:39944590-40119590 GCA_030765045.1 Tenodera sinensis | reverse complement strand
CAAATATGGCTGATGCGAGGAAGAGACGGAAAATGCACAGCCGTCTTCCAAAGCAAGAAGATGTCAGACCAAGCACTTCATGTTGTTTCAAGATATATTTATACATTTATAAAAGAGAAATGTTCATAATATGTTTCACTTTTTTTAAAAATTTAGGTGAAGGGTCACTTCAGTCACTTCACCTGGGGAGACGCCGCTGCTTAAAGCCAATGTCGAGTGAGTGAGTGAGTGAGTGAGTGAGTGAGTGAGTGAGTGAGTGAGTGAGTGAGTGAGTGATTAGGGTTAGAGTGATTAGTGAGTGATTAGGAACAGATCTGCTATTAACTTAAAAACTGCTGCGTCTAGCTACAGGGATTTTAGATTGGTCACATAAAAGGTTATTTTACTGTTAAATTAAATATGGGCAGAGAAAAAAATTTCAGCTGTGTGCCTGTCAACATTTTAACGTAGAATATACATTTTAAAAAATCGGGACACACAATTTGCTTCATACAACTATTTTTGTGAGATCTACATGTGTTTTTCTTTAATAATAATTTGTCCCTCTTCAGTGGTTTTATAGATGTATAAAACTACCAGGAATTAAAAGCTATTTACATCGTTTTACAAACAGTTAAAGATGGATCCTTTTACTATGGCAAATTCCTAATGCATTAATTAAATCGTTAAAGAGATTTTGAAAAAGAAAACAAATGAAAGATAAGTGAGTTATGGAAAATATATTGAAAATCTTAATTTTGTATTCCGTTAAAATATCTAAATTAAACATGTTCTCCTTTTCTATTTAAGGATACCCATTTGTGAAATTTTGAAAATCTACAGTTTTCATTGGATTGATTTGAAATTTTAACACAACAATCACTGTATAGTGAGGAGTAACTATGCTAAATTTCATACATTTAGGCAGATTAGTTGCAAACATATTAATATTTTATTATATTTTTTTAAATATTTGTATAAATGATTCCCCATGATGCAATTTTGATTTGAAAAACTTGATAATTTTCAGTTATGTCCTGTAATAAAATGTTAGCAAATTGATGAGATAATTTTTTAATCTTGTTCTTAGTTTGGATAAAAATAAATTTTGAAGTTTGAATTCATTATTTTTTTCATTTAAATTTTGAAATGTAAACTTTAATATTTAATTACTCAGCGGTTACTCACTTCATGAGAAAATTATCTCATCATTTCTTTTTAATGTTATTTCTAAGCAGGTACACCAAATTTCATGGATAGGTACTGAAAATTGCATCGTATGGAGCATTTTAAAAAGCAAACAGTGTTAAAAATAAAAACGTGGAAAAACTAAGTTTGAAGTCATAGCAAGGATAATGGAACTGTATGGATTTAAATGGACACGACCACTTACAGGCAATCAGTTAGACGGCCATGGAACATAGATAAAAAGGCTGTAAGGCTGTAAAAAGCATATCAAAATAAAGCAGTTGGTTTATTTTGATATGCTTTTTATAGCCTTACGGCATTTTTAACTATGTCACGTGACCGCCTGATTGCTTGTAAGTGGTCATGTCCATTTAAATCCATACAGTTCCATTATCCTTGCTATGACTTCAAACTTAGTTTTTCCATGTTTTTATTTTTAACACTATTTGCTCTTTAAAATGCTCCATACGATGCAATTTTCAGTACTTATGCATGAAATTTGGTGTACCTGCTTAGAAATAATACTAAAAAGAGATGACGAGATAATTTTCTCATAAAGTGAATAACTGCTGAGTAATTAAATATTAAAGTTTACATTTCAAAATTTAAATGAAAAAAATAATGAATTTAAACTTTAAAATCTATTTTTATCCAAACTAATAACAAGATTAAGAAATTATCTCATCAATTTGCTCACATTCTATTACAGAACATAACTGAAAATTATCAAGTTTTTCAAATCAAAATTGCATCATGGGGAACCATTTATACAAATATTAAAAAAATATAATAAAATATTAATATGTTTGCAACTAATCTGACTAAATGTATGAAATTTAGCACAGTTACTCCTCACTATACAGTGATTGTTGTGTTAAAATTTCAAATCAATCCAATGAAAACTATAGATTTTCAAAATTTCACAGATGGGTATCCTTAAAGAAGAGAGAATAAGAAAAAATGCGCTTTCGACGTGATTATAATCAAAACACTAAACTTCTAGATCGAATGAACGTTTTCTCCAACGCAAGCTACGAGTGGAAAAAATAACCACAGATCTCAACTTTTCAATATTAAAACTATCATCCAGTTCTTAGGAGAACTTCGATCAAGAATTTGTATTAGAATAGATGTTCTCAGTGTACGACATGAAATTTACCTTTTGTGTTGCGTGGCTGGTGGCCTCAGAAAGTTGCACAGACAATCCAACCGTCTGTTTCACTCGACAGCAGGCATGCAACTAAGGCGGTGGTGAATCGCTGGAGTCGAAATCGTTTCAAAGGAACGCTTCCCCCTTAGAAGTGTGAAGTAATGTTTCCTCTCTTCCTTCAGCTCCAAACAAAGCACGTCATGCCCTGATATTGAAATAATGACACGAAAGTAAAGTCGCACAAATGTTCCACGTTTGTGATTTAATTAGCCATGGTAGTAACTCTAATAAAGGTAAGAATAACTTACTATATTACTGGTATTATTAAATTACTCATTTTCATAAATGCGGCTAATATTATGTTGTAATTTGAGAGAATATGCTTAAATACTCTAGGTCAATTATACTGATTCAAATTTTTTGACTGCTAGTTTGTCATTTATTAAAAATTAAGATTAAATATCTTATACTAAGAAATACCGCACATAAAAATAACGTTTCGGCTTCTTAAAATTTTGTATACAAAATTAGACAGTACAAAAGTAGTAAACTTTTCCGATGTAATCGATTAATGTAGATTATATTTCTAGCAGGAAAACAAACGCTAATTGTTAACAATAGGATGAGGCATAAGCATCCATACTATCCCATTTAGCATTAACATGAATCACGAATATTGCGGTATGTAAGTAAATGTAAGTTTTAAGTATTTGTAAGCAAATATTGCATTAGTTTTCCTAAAGCAACATTCAATGTTGGCTGTGCGTTTAGTCTTAAAGCAAATGCTTTTTATTACAGGACCTGATCGAATAGCGCAATCTAGACATAGTGACTGGTTAAGCAATATGGTGAAAAGGTAAGTAATAAGTATAGTGTGAACAAGTTGCATCATATAGCAAGGATTTTATGTAAATGAGAACAAGATTATTTTTCTAGACCATAGTATACTCTGCTGGATGTTAAATCCGAGAAGGTATGTCCTGTATTTAGCTGCAAGAACTTCAATGGCAGCAAGGTCCCGTTCCCTTTCAATTCACGAAAGATAAAGAAATGGTAATTTTGGCTTCCTTTATTCGTTAGTTGCTATCACTCACTCTTGGACTTCATGAACAAGGATACAAGCTTTCAGTTGATTACACCTTAATAAGCTCATACAGCTACTCTTGGATAAGTATATTCCTATTTTAAATGCCGGTGTGACAGGCAAAATATATTTTGTACACGCATTTTAATACTTTTACCTTCATTTGTTATTTCTTTACGAAGAACATAAACCACTTGTGTGCCTTCAAATTTGTTAATGAATAACGTGCCTAATATTGCATGTCTTGTACACTTAGTGAAGTATCTATAGGTTAAGTTAGCTGGTGAAGCTTCGCTTTTCTTTTTCAGCCAAGAAAGTTTGACATCAATTATTTTTGGGTGGAGCTAACACACTATTTCTTTGCATGAAATTCCAGCATTCGAGAACAGGTCGTACAGGTTCTCCTGTACGGTATGTTTATTTGCACAGCATCTAGCCGCAAATGCGACTTTATCTGTGCGGTGGTGCATTAAATTAATCTCGTGCAATAAAATATGACTAATATATTTTGAACTAGCCAATAAATGAGAATTATTACAAACAAGCTATTAAACGGATTTTATCAGATTTCACTTCGTCCTTCAACTACTGTTTTAGATGAGGAGGGAAACTAACCTCCGTTGTAACAACTTGGCTTTACAAAGTCGATGTATAATTGAGGGAACCAAAATGTAAGATTGCCAACAATTTTGTTAATCATTTATTGCAAAGTATTGTATACCCCGTTTAGACAAAATTTAAGTGATTTTAATGCTGATTGTGGAGGTGAGTTAAAAGGATAGAGTAATATCCGGAAATTACGAACCAAGAGTGATGTATAAGGTGAGGTTAGATCGGTGTTAGCTATGTATATACGGGCTGTTAGTTAACAAGCATCATTTCAGGTAAGTTTATTCTTAAAGTAGGCAATTGTTTCAGCTAGATTAGAAACCATACACCTTAGATCAGACACCAGCTAAATGTATAATATGTGAATTGTAAATCGGTAGGCAACCAACAGATTCTTGTATTGCAACTTAACTTTTCTACGTTAAACACAAACAAGCTCTGCATATTCTCACATAGATCCTACACATAGGTACTCCAACTATGGAATTCAGTATTCGGTTGCGTTTGCCTTACTGATGAAAGAAAGAACCCCACTTATACACTAGTGTCCAAAAGCTAAGCATAATTCGGAAAACAGAACTGAAACGGAAAACGCTGAGCGATCGCCATTAAACTTTATAACAGTGTGTGCCTTTCCTTGCTTGTGGTCTGTAATAGGCAAGGGAGTACGTGCTTCAAATGTCAAGCAAACCAATACCAGAGCATCAGACCCAATGTGTGGCCCACTCGTTATTGTTCTATCATTGTAAACAGAGGGTTGTTTCTTTGCAACGTGTTCACAAGACAGTACCAACATGACACAAAGACGTCAAATGTACCCCCTTTTGTAGGTTAGAATAACCGAACGTCTAGATGCAGGTCATACACAGACTACGGTCTCTCGAGCCTTGAATGTGCCACAAAATGTCATTTCCAGACTTTCGTGAAGGTTTCAAGAAACAGGACGTGATCGTTGGATGCCTGTACATGGTCGCCCGCGAGTCACAACGCCGCAACAGGACCAATATTTGACCATAACAACACGATACCATCAGAGGATGCCTGCACGGCAAATTTCTTCCAAGCATACAGCCTCCTCAGGCATTCGAGTTTCGAGGCAAACTGTATACCGGAGACTCAGGGCAGGCGGTTGTTTTGCTAGAAACAAAGTTCCTTGAGCACAACTTTCATAAGTAGTTGTATTTGCCCAAACATTCTCATTAAATATGTTAATGCGGTCTGGCTGATTCATGAATGCGTCCGTAATTGAGTGTAGGTTTCTTTCTGCTTGTTTCAATAATTGTAATGCACGTTTTGAATGCTCACTTGAATCCAAATGTTTAAGAAAAGCAGGAGTTTAGTTTGAGAAGTCACTAAATCTTGCACTATTCCAAAGGTTCTTTTTCACTCCCACTAAAAGACACGTCCAACAGAAGAGGTTTTGGAGGAAAATACTATTACATAGCCACGTATACCCTCGATATAAATTACTTTTAAAATGCATCTGATAAGACTTTCTCAACCTTTTCTCTTTTCTAGCACTCACAGATAAATGTGGAGTAGGCGATTAAACACCAGCAAGTCTTCCTTATCTGCTTCGTGCCAACGAGAAAACTGAGTCTAACAAACTACAAACTGCGCCGTTTTTTAGGTTCATTTCTATATACACTTAATAAAATGGGCAATACACTGGTAAAAAAGAAAAAAAATCCACGTATATAGCTTAGGTAACTTGTTTCTCTCACCAAGACATAAATATCGCTCACCATCTAGATGTACCTGTTTTCAAGGGGTGTGATGGGGGTTATTATTTTCTAAGGGAAGAGACGAAAAGTGGCTTTTCTTTCAAAGAAAGGTCAGTGACCGTTGCCATAGCAACGCTGCGCTGTGCTTAAATTCTGAGAGAGAAGGAGAAAAGAGGAGCTTTTTACTAGTGATGGGCAGAATCGAATCCTTTCAAGAATCGAATACTCTGCATTCGAATACTTTTAAGAATCGAATGTTTCATTCGAATGCAAGTTCTCGGGTACTGTCACTCACTGGTAGTAGTATTCGCTAATCGAAATCTCTTGCGTTCGAATGCAAGTTGTTGGATACTATGATATTGTCACTGGAGCAATGCTATTCAGTTCTCGCCATGGTTGTTCTCGAATAAAGCATTAAAATGACCCACGAAAATACAACGGTTAGTCCCAATGTTAAATGCACTAAGAGGTGTAAATTAACAATTTTTATCGTGACTTATGGGCAATGCACTTTCAATCACTAAAATAATTCAATTAACATTTTTTGGTGACAACTAATTTATTCTCACATTTTTGCAAACTACCCAGATGATGGTAAAAAAAGAAAAAAACGAAAGAAAGAAAGAGAGAGGGAGGATGGGAGAGAGAGAGAGAGAGCAACATAACTCAAAACCAAAAGGTCGGTTGAAAACCAAAGTTGGTATTAAAGTTTAATATCCTTCAAGGATGCGACACGAAGATTTTAAAAAACAAAATCCTCCGCCCTAAGCTACCTTTTACATAGAGAATTTTTCGAAATTTTGATTTGCTCTTGCGATTTTGAGTAAAATGCCATATGTTAAAAGGTATTTTTATAGCAATTGGAACGTATATTTTGAATATTCTAGCTTATGTAGTCCTGTTTACTCTTGATGACTTGCATAACTGGTAAAACGTAAGAGATAGACCAATATTATTAACAAACGAGAACCGAGTGAAGTATTCGAATACAATCTCAGGATTCGAGAACATCTCGAGAACTTTCAAGAATCGAATACATCGACATTTTGTATTCGAATACTCCCATCACTACTTTTTACATAAACCTGTTGGCTCCTCAGCTATGACTGATGCGAGGAAGAGATGGAAAAGACACAGAAAATGTACAGCCCTCTTCCAAAGCAAGAAGATGCCAGACCAAGCACTTCATGTTGCTTCAAATTCCAATATCGGGTTTTTAAGCAAGATATATTTATAAATTTATAAAAAAGAAATGTTCACAATATTTTTCACTTTTTTAAAACTTCACCCTTGCTTAAAGCCAATGTCGAGTGAGTGAGTGATTGTGGTTTAAGGGCCCGTGGACAGCTAGGTCATTAGGGCCCTGCCAATGTCGAAGAGTGAGTCATAGCACATTCACAGCTGTAGAGGAGGAAAGCCTAGCAGAACATGCACAGTTTCTGATTGAGATCATAGGAGCTGAATTATATTCAGCACTTGATACCGTACTTTCTAGCCGTATCGGTTCGTATTATTCCGGAGACACTACAGAATATACATTTCGTCCGTTTTGTTTGCATAACGTCTCTCACTCTAGAAGAATAGGCGTGAAATTGGTCCAATTTTTACTTTGTGCTGCAAGCACATGATCATCGGACGCATCTGGTCGGAATAGCTACAAGTGAAGTCTTTAGTATATGTAGGTATGTGTATGGTCGAAAATTACAATGTCTCCCCTGTTGCTGGTTCCCAACTACCATCACAGAGGCTACCATGTCCCCTCTTTTTCTTTAACCGTCGACACAGGTAACCTGCATTTTCGTGTGTTGGTGATCCTGTTTACTAGGTTGGTGTTCCGTCATCCGTGTTTACTAGTAAGGTTAATGTAAACGAATGGCGGTATGAATTGGGCGTGTATGAAGTTTCGGGATTGGAGGTGTGAATTATGTGGCATGTGGCATGAAGATCAATAAGTGTTTTGTCGCTAATATTCAGTGTTCAGTGACACCATTGCTGATATTATTTTTACATAGTGATATTGTAGCTGAATGTGTCTAAAGGTTGAAAAGAGTTAGTGCCTGAGGAACAAAGAGATGAATCATCAGCGGTGATGCACGAGTGAAGTTAACGTCGGTCCTAGAATTTGAAGCAGGTTTGTAATTTGTTGTTGTTGTTCAAATTTTGCCAGAAAATGAGTAGGCGATTGCTGCAGCATGATTGTACATGAGAGTGTTTCTGTAAGGATAATGATTGCTGCAGCAGAGCTGTTGTTGTGGGTTTGGTTTCACAATGACACGATGACGCAGATATTGAACAGGTAATACACCATATCAAGCGACGCCCTTCACCAAAAGTAAATGTTTTCCTGGCATGCAAAATGGAAAAACAGAAATACTAGGAAGAATATTAACATCACTGTTAGCAAGACATTGCCATCAGGCACTGTAAAAACCACAAAGAGAAATATTGAGCAAGTTATAAGCTATAGTCATATAGAGGATACAGGCATCTGTAAGTTAAGCGTCTATCTACTGCATAACATGAATCACAATAATCATATATATGGAGAGAGAGTATTAAGAACAACCTTAACTTGCTTTTTGAAAATGTAATGCTTCTTGTGAATGCTTAAGGGTTTTAAACAACATCGCAGTTTATACTTTTATTGTAGACTAGCAATATTATTTTGGGAATAAATTCTTAGTGTATTACTGTAAATCCCAGCAAAAGTGAGTTAAACATTACTAGGATTGTAGGAGAAGTTAGTATTTTGTTTCTTTAATTGCATAAGATGATTTGGACAATGTATCGTATTGACCAAAACCCAATTTTCATCACAAATACTTAAGTTTGGGAATGTTGGGTGCCTTGACAAATAACATCAGTACATTATTATTGTTTTAAGACCATTATATTGCCTCTTGAAACTCTTAAAACACACAAATAACCTGGTTTCAAACCTCGTTAGGAAGCAGACAACCTATAGCGATAGCACGTAGAAGGGACATAGGCGAGGTAGAGGAAGGTTTGGAAAGTGGTATTGCCAACATATGAAACACAGGAACTATGTCAGCAACATATGCAGGAAATGTCGCATGTGGTTCTGTATTCGAGTGCCCATGTTGGCAACATTTGGACACGAGGGAAGGGGTGCGGCAGAGAGGAAAGCTCCCATGATGCCATGGGTGAAGCACGTGTACATAATTTCATTCAACTGCTTCACTTTCTGCACCTTGCCTCAATAAAGTGCAGTTTACAGACATTTACAGAAATAAATTACATATTATGTGTGTCAGTTATTATTCCTAAAGGTGTATTCTTAATACTTGTGCAATAAAACAGTGCAATATAGTGTTAAAAGTGCAGGAAAATATATTTTAAGTGTTTTGGTCAATACACCGTATTATCTGATGATTTATTTTAGCGAAGAATAGAAAGCTCATTAATAACTTTGTAGTCATAATTAGCTTTTAACTTAACCTCTTCAATTGAACCTTCTGCACCTTGTAGCAGTTTTAGAAGATGTATAACTACTTATGCATTAGAGCAGGCATGTCAAACATCGCTCTGAGGGTGTGAAGAGAGGGGTCTGCCCCTCCTTAACTGCAGTAGCACACGCTAGTAGAACCGGTTTTCGCTTTGTTTTTCCCGTTTTCCGATTTGATCATCACGGAGGGAGGGAAAATAGGGGAAAATTTTTCACGCCTGGTGAGTGCTGTTTGACACCCCTGCATTAGAGTGATGAGTTCTTTGTTCCAGGGTTGTATGTAGTGGGTAACAGATAAAGCTCAATAAAATGGTGTGGGCAAGGATTTTCTTGAAATTAAGTCAAGATTTTTCCAAAATTCACTTTAAGTTTAAATAGAATACTATGACAAATGATGCACTATTTAACAAGCTTTTGCAGCAACCATCTGAAACTATTCAGATCCTTCTCCACAGCAAATCGTTTTTCTTTTTTCAATTATTTCTAGAAGCCTAAATGCATGTCACTTTCACTATGAATATACTTTATATCCATTATAATCTATTACATGTTGTTTCTTCTATTCCTGATTACTAGCAAATTATTCACTCTTTGTACGTGTTGTGACAAAATTATAAAGTCAGTCCAATAACCTTCTCTGGCACTTAATTTTTGTTCTAAACTTTTGCACAAAACACGGTTCCCTTCCACTGATGTTAACACAGTCTACAATCTTTCGTGATACTGCAACTCACAATTGTTTTCGTGTAGCCTTGACTCACTTCTTTCACTGTCTCTCTTCACTTTCTCTATCTCTCAAACACTAACTTTAACGATGCAATCACTCAACTCTCGTTAAAACTTCACTTCGACAACTGTTTTCTTGCACACTGACCTACTCACACTGCCTGCTTCCATGTGCTCCGCAGCTTTTATACAGGCAATAACATAGTCAGATCTTTCCCGAATGCCTTCAAACAAGCTGGCTGCCAGACACTACTTGAATGCTCTGGAAACCCTTTGTGTTGTTGCCTGATCGTCGTTAGTCATATGTTCGCTCACGTGAGTGATCTGGGGAAGCTTGGAAAACACTGCTGTGGTTGCAAAGTAGCATCTTAGGTAATTGCTTTTTCTCGACTGTGCAAATAAATGATTGGGAAAGATTTCTAGGGGGTGTTGCCCTCTTTTGGGAGCAGTAATGATTCCAAGGTCTCACATCATGTACATGCTTGCAACTGTTATGGCACTGAGTGCTAGTGTACAGTTTGAACACATATTTTGAAACTATAACTGGACCTATATTTACTGCTTAACAGAAGTTTAGTTTCATCAATTTTGGATTTAATGATTTGAGTACAAAATCTTGCACACCTTGGGTTGAGCTGGGCCCTGGGCTCAGGGCTTTTATTAGGGTAGCCCTTCAGTATAATCACCTTTTACATACACATTTCTCATGCTCAGAGGTGTCACCACACCCTGCCCTCACATATTAAGCCACCAGACACCTTGCCCTCACACATTACGACACCACGCGTCAGCACACCCCACCTCACATTATGCCACTGCACCTCTCCTCGCACATTATGCCACCACACTCCAACTCACATAATGCCACCAGACTCCACCTCACACATTACGCCACCAGTCTCCACCTCAAACTTTATGCCACCAGTCTCCACATCACACACATGCCACCACACCCCACCTCACACATGCCACCACACCACACCCCACCTCACACGTTACGCCACCAGCCTCCACTACACATTATGCAACCAGTCTCCACCTCACACATGCCACCAGTTTCCACCTCACATTACGCCACCACACCCCACCTCACACATTACGCCACCAGTCTACACCTCACACATGCCACCAGTCACCACTTCACACTTTACAGCACCAGTCTCCACCTCACACATTACGCCACCAGTTTCCACCACCCATTACACCACCCCACCTCACATTATGCCACCAGTCTCCACCTCACCAGTTTCCACCACCCATTACACCACCCCACCTCACATTATGCCACCAGTCTACACCTCACACATTACGCCACCAGTCTCCACCTCACACATTATGCCAACCCACCTCACATTACGTCACCAGTCTCCACACCCCACCTCACATTACGCCACCACACACCACCTCACACATTATGCCACCACACCCCATCTCACACATTATGCCACCAGTCTCCACCTCACACATTACGCCACCAGTCTCCACATCACACATTATGCCACCACACCCCACCTCACACATTACGCCACCACACACCACCTCACACATTGTGACACCATCTCACACATTACGCCACCACACATCCCTCCTCACATTACTCCACCAGTCTCCACCTCACACATTACGCCACCAGTCTCCACCTCACACATTACCCCACCAGTCTTCACCTCACCATTATGCCACCCCACCTCACACATTACGCCACCAGTCTCCACCTCACATATGCCACCAGTTTCCACCACCCATTACACCACTCCACCTCACATTATGCCACCAGTCTACACCACACACATTACGCCACCAGTCTCCACCTCACACATTATGCCACCAGTCTCCACCTCACACATTACGCCACCCCACCTCACATTACGTCACCAGTCTCCACACCCCACCTCACATTACGCCACCAGTCTCCACACCCCACCTCACATTACGCCACCACACACCACCTCACACATTATGCCACCACACCCCACCTCACACATTATGCCACCACACCCCACCTCACACATTATGCCACCAGTCTCCACCTCACACATTACGCCACCAGTATCCGCCTCACATTATGCCACCAGTCTCCACATCACACATGCCACCATACCCCACCTCACACATTATGCCACCACACACCACCTCACACATTGTGACACCATCTCACACATTATGCCACCACACATCCCTCCTCACATTACTCCACCAGTCTCCACCTCACACATTATGCCACCAGTCTCCACCTCACACATTACCCCACCAGTCTTCACCTCACACATTACACCACCAGTCTCCACCTCATCATTGTGCCACCCCACCTCACATATTATGCCACCAGTCTCCACCTCACACATTACGCCACCACACACCACCTCACACATGCCACCATACTCAGGGGTCTCCGTCTAGGGGATATGTGAATGGCATCCACAAGGTACCCAAGCTGAGCAGAACATTACTCGCTTACTGGTGTTTTGCTCCTCACTGTAACTTTTCTATCTGACCTTACCTTGGTCATCTCTTGTTCTCTTCCAACCCCAATGCTATTAGGGTTCCTGAGGGCTTGGGAGTCTTTATTTTTCCAACCTCTCCATTTCTCTAATTTCTCTATAAAATCTTAACCCCTAACATGCTGACCTGTCATGGCATGTAATATGTCCTCTGATTGGTAATCAGAGGATATGGTCGGTGAATTTATTTTGATAATTCTCCCGGTCAGGTCAGTGAGACCTGTAAACCAACGACAGGTGTGGTCCTCCAGACATTCTTGGGGTTGCGAGAGAGCGATGTGACCGCCAAAGCATAAAAATATGGTGCTCTCTAAAAAGCGGTTACATTTACTGCTAAGTCTCTTCGAATATGCCCGGCCACTTCTAGTGCCCCATCCATCAGTGAAAAATATTGGAGAGCAAGAGGATTAATGACTTCATTGTCAGAAATCCAGCATTAGCTAACAACAAAACATTTTAGCAAAGACTATAGGAAACAGCATTGCTGTGGATGAAGTGTACTACGGCCCCAAGATCATTTTTGAATTCTTCCTGTAGATGTGACCCTCTAGCTGTTCCTGCATTTTGCAAATGCAGATGTGGAATGCCATCATATGACTAACAAACAGCGTCAACAATCATTAGGGTCCTAAGCAGCAAAGCATAGCTGAGGGATGTTTTTTGTAAGAAGAGGAGTGAAGTGGTGGAGGAATGATGGAATGCAGCCATAGGTTCTGTGTTGCTAATGTCCAGTGATACAGAAAAATCAATACATCACCAATTCAGCAGATTGTGTTTCTCATTTAGATTAGCAGTCCTCATTGCATAAGTACAGCGGTGTGAAGATGGCCATATTTGTTGTCCTTACTCCATTATTTCCCCAATAAAGAAAACATTCTAGAAACGGTGGGCGGGTGGGATTCAAGCTCTACAAGAGATAACATTGAAGTCCTCTAAACAAGACTTCTTAGGAAAATACAACATTGTCTTGCACGTTGATTACTCTTTTAATGTGAATGCAAGTTACAATAATTTCTTTAAAAGTGCATTTGATTTTAGTTCTTATGATTTTCCAAAATAATTCCATGTATACAAAGTTAACAATTATTTTTGATACAAGAAATTTTGGGGAAGAGGTTATATTTTCGTTGTTGAGGCATTGTGAACAATTGTCTAAACTATAAGTCACACATCGAGAACAAAAGTTCTTAATTAAATGCAGCTGCTGGCATTAAATCTAAGCAATTCAACATTTTTTGAAATACAATGGACAAATCCAACAACAACTAGATCACATAAGTTATTCAAGTATCATCATAATACATTTTGGATAACATTTCAGCTCTTCCAACAGCACTAATTACCTTTTTAAGAAATATGTGTTTCACCTAAATCATTTTGCAATGTCAGCAAACCATGCCATTTTTCAGCTATCCTGTAGTATATTGGCCTCGTGTGGTTCACTGATTACTGTCGTCTGCTACAGAGAGAGAGAGAGGGTGTAGCATCTGTAACATAACAGACATACCGATACTGTGTCAAAAGAAGAATAAATAACGATAATTTAAAAAAAAAATGTAGCCCTGGGTGCAAAAGAGAACACAGAAGTACAAAATAATAATAATAATAATAATAATAATAATAATAATAATAATAATAATAAGAAGAAGAAGAAGAAGAAGAAGAAGAAGAAGAAGAAGAAGAAGAAGAAGAAGTAACATTAATTTAAAAAATCTAGTCCTGGATGTAAAAAAGTCCTTGGCAATTCATAATTCCTGTGGTTGGCAACATTCACGTGCTTCTGGGGATTTCATGGTTCCAGCGTTAACATCTACATCATCAGGTGTAGCAGAGCTAGGCTGTGTAATACAGGAGTAGAGGCCACTATGTTACAGGATAATCCATTTTTCTTCACTGCCAATTCAAGACAGGAAATGAAACCCAGCTAGAATGGCTATGTTTTGTACTGCTTCTTTTTATTCTTCTCCTCTTAGATATTACATTGCACATGTTTCCTAATTTGTTATAGGACTGTAAAAGCTTTAGTTAATGTTATGTGTATTAGATTAGATTGCATTCAGTGAGTTCACAAGTAGCCATAGAGGCCGGTGAACATTGAACATGTCAATATTATTTGAGAGGATATATTCTGTCAACAAAGTAATGCATGCTTGTGCTAATAAAGAAATGTAAGTAGTTGTAATACTACTTTGCCTTTGATGCATGGGTTGGCATATTCCGAATTGTATGACGTGTTTAAGGTCCTTGAGCTCTTCCCATAGCGTGACCTAACAAACAAACTTTTTCATTGCACATCAAAGAGCCATAGTGAAAGCTATTAAACATACAGCAATGTTGGAAAGTAGAGAAAGAGTAGAGAAACGATGTTGCTTTTTTTTTAAAGCGTGTTACACAGGCCAGGGCAACTGGTGCTCTCTGAGCTCTGTTTTGGCTACGCTCACCTGTCATTTTGCAGTTGTGAGGGTGGGACCAGGTGAGGAGGCAACAAAATGTGACGCAGGTATAATAGTTTGTCCGCACCATCCACAATAATTACGATGCAGTACCATTCTTGTCTGTTGGACTTAAAAATTTAGCTGAACAACTTATTTGTTGGAAGTTTCATGATATTGTAATTGCAGCTAGTAATGAAATATTAATATTCAATAGCATAAAGTGGTACAGAAAATCTTTCTCGGTAAATGTTTACAAAACCGGCCGCTCGAGAAAACGAATGAAACATAGCGTAATGGATGTTTTTATTGCTGATTACGATTTTGAAAGTTTTGTTTGGCGCTCAAGCTTTGTTTTTTATTTATTGAAATCGAAAGGAATAATATAATAATATCCTAAATAACTAAATGAATGCCTGAATGAATGAATAAATAATTCATAAAATTTTGTCGAAAACACATCCATGCGTGACCGACAACCGCCACTGACACTGACACAGTCACTTCCCCTCCATTTCCCCTCCGCCGCCGCACAGCGACAGCGTCCTCTACACGACAGAAGGGGAACTAAACCCAATAGCCGAACACCTACCATTTAAATGAGTATAATATATGCTAAAATGAGTAATTAATGCATTTACATTGAAATTGTTGTATAAATATTGCCCAAGTTGTAAATGTTTCGATAACACAGGACCCTGTTACCCCACTCCTATACACACACTAAACCTAACCTAACCTGGACAAAATGTTGATAACACAGGACCCTGTTACCCCACTCATATACATACTCTAAACCTAACCTAGCCTAACGTAACCCAACACGGGCAAAATTTCGATAACACAGGACCCTGTTACCATACTCTATACACACACTAAACCTAACTTAACACAGGCAAAAGGAAAACGAAGCTTGACCACCAAATAAAACTTTCAAAATCGTAATCAGCAAGAACAATTTCAACGTAAATACATTAATCAATCAATCATTCTAGCGTGAATTATACTAGTTTATAAACATTTATTTGCTAAATACCCGCCGCATACGCAAAATAAAACCGCTGCATCGTACTTGCAAAATTTGCGCATAAATAAAACCGAAGCTTGAGCGCCAAATAAAACTTTCACAATCATAATCAGCAATAAAAACTGCATCCATTGCACTATGTTTTATTCGTTTTCTCGAGCAGCCGAGTTTGTAAACAGTTACCTCTTTCTCTTTCATAGGTGCATAGAATAAATTCTTAATCAATTTTACTGTATGAGGAACATGGAAACAAAAAGCACTAATGATGAGGATGATGATTAAAAACTGGGTGGGCCGTTTATAAGAGCCCTGCACATAGATCTTTTTATTAGACCCTTTATGCTCCTTATCTAGAGTGCTCTACATTAGCCCCGTAGCTTTCACAAAAACACTGAGGGACCGGATGCTAGCTCTCTTAATATCTTCTAGTATCAAAAAGAAAGATCCCAAGAGTCGATGCCTAAGCTGTACAAACGCAGGACAGCTGCATAGGATATGCACAGAGGTTTCTTCGACCTCGCTGCACTTCCTGCACTTTGGATCATTTTTAATGCCCATTTTGTGCAGATGTCTTTGTAGGGTGTTGCAGCCAGTAAGAATGCCCACAATCCTCCTACAATCCTCACGGTCAGGTTTGACCAAGACCTTTTTATATCTGCAGCTAAGAGGCCCACATAATTCATGTGCCTGCCCAGCCCAAGTGTCTCTCTTCCATACATCGGAGTGCAGCTTGTCTGTGGAAAGATCTACTTTCACACTATGTGGCGAAATCCCTAAACAAGGTTTAGGGCCAATAAAATCACTGGCAGATCCTTGTCTTGCCAGTGCATCAGCTTTTTCATTGCCTTTAATTCCCGAGTGTCCAGGTACCCAAATTAAGGTTACTCTCCCTCGGTCACAGAGTTCATCCAGAGCCATCTGACACTGCCAGACCAACTTGGAAGTGGTCCTGACTGCGCAGAGAGCCCTTATAGCAGACTGGCTATCGGGACAGATAGAAATCCTTCCTCTATAGCCGGTTGAATCTTTGATATATATATATAGCACAGGCCAATATGGCAAATACCTCGATACCTCGGCCTGGAAAACAGTAGCATGAGCCTAGGGAAAATGATTCCCTGTTGGGTAGGGCGTCACTGATCACATTGGCAAACTTCTGGAAACAGCCAGTATAAAAACAATCTTTAACCTTGTAGAAAACTAAAACAGCATCTGAGGTCGGCAAAGGACAGGCGGGACCCGCAGCTGACACAGTGGATTTATCGGATACCATGTAGCTATGGCCAAGTTTATGTTGGCACTACCAAACGTGGTATAAAAACCTGCTTAAAAGAACACAAAAGCAACTGCTGGCTAGGACACGTGAAGTAATCAGCAGTAGCCGAGCATGCACTTTTAACAGGCCATGACATCAAGTTCAATGAGACTGAAGTTCTGGACAATACAGCATACTACCATGCACGGCTGTTCCTAGAAACCATTGAGATCCATAAACATAAAAACAACTTTAATAGAAAAGAAGAAACAACACGTATACACACAGTCTGGGTACCAGTGCTACACAATACAAAACCGAAGCCGCAGAACCCCAACAGAACCAATCTGTGGGAACTGCCACATAGTAGTGATTGGCATACGGACAACCAATAGGAGATGAGAGATGGTCCCTCTCACCTATATATAAGCTGGGTGCTGCATCATCACCCTCTGGTTGTTAACCAGCCAGGAGTCACTCTCTGAAGATGCCCAACGTAGTCGTGGGTGAAATGTCAGATAATTCATCGACAGGACCACAGTCTACAAGCCCGAAAACTACCATCTATTGGATTAATGCTGGCCGTGAAAGCCTAAGCATATATCCAGTAAAATGATGTATTCAGGCTTATTGGCCGTGGTTGAGTCAATGCGTGAACACCTGACGCTTCGCCCTCTATTCCGACGAGCATCATCAGAGGAAGTTGGCTTGTTGTGAAAGGACAGTCCTCAGGAGCATATATGATGGGATGAGACTGCCCCCTCTCTCACATTGGCTGCACCCAGTCAATCATGGCCTACATGATGTTTTATGTTTGGCTGGGCTGTATGACTTTGTACGTGTGTCGGCCAGTACGTGTGTCCATGCTTTGTGAATGTATGCTGCTTCCTCTTTTCTATTGAAGTTACTAGTGTGTTGAAAAATTTCTATGGCCTCATGGTACATTCTGGCATGGAAGTGTGCTGTGGTATCGAGAGCTGTGGTTTTATTGAGTATAATATGGCGCTTTAGTGAGGCATGTTCAGCTACTGCTGATTTTTCCGTGTGTCCTAAGAGGCAGTTACTCTTGTGTTCCTTTATTCTGGTGTTTATACTCCTGTTGGTGGTTACAGTGTATACTTGCGCACAACTGCATGGTATACGGTAGACTCCTTGTGACGATTGTGGTTCCCGTTTGTCCTTAGCTGAGTTAAGTTTTTGTTTTATTTTGATGGTCAGTATGAAAATAGTTTTGATATTGGCCTTGTCTAGTTGTTTACCAATGTGACCTGTGACCTTTATATATGGTAGAAATGCTCTATGTTGTTCCGTACTCCGCATTTTCTCGTTGGATGTGATGTCCTGATTATTTCTTTCTGACTATATCCATTTTTCTACAGGGTTCCGTGTAGGTGTTTGAGTTCTTGTTTTAGCATGGTTGGTTCACAGATCCGTCTTGCTCGTTCCGTTAAAGTCTTGATTATACTATTCTTTTGTCGAGGATGGTGATTCGAGCTCTTGTGGATAACAGTCCGTATGTGTCGGTTTTCTATAAACTGTGTGACCAAATGTCTGTTTGGTTATCAGAACATCCAGGAAGGCGATACTTTGGTTATGTTCTTTTTCCATTGGGAACTGTATGTTGCCATGTGTGTTGTCAAGTTTTGCAAGAAATTGATTTAATTCTTTATCCCCATGCAGCCAAATAATGAATGTATCATCCATGTGCCTCCACCAAACCTTTGATTTGTATGTGGCAGATGCAAAGACCTTCTCAAATTTCTGTATGTAAAAATTTGCAGTAATTGGACTGAGTGGGCTACCCATTGCTAATACTTCTCTTTGTTCATAGTAATCACCATTCCATAGAAAGTAACTGGTGGTAAGGCAGTGCCGGAATAAAGTTGTAATTTCTCATGGGAAGATCTCAGAGAGGTGCATCAAAGTTTCTTCTATTGGTATCTTTGTGAACAATGAAAGCATGTCAAAGCTTACCAGTTTGTCTTGTGGTTCTAGTTTAGAATTTTTTATGCATGATTCTGTATTGCCGATATGTTGTTGAAGAAGCTTTGCTAAATGTCTAGCTAAAGCATAAGTCGGTGATCCTATTGTACTGATTATAGGATGTAATGACGTGGATTCCTTATGAATCTTCGGCAATCAATAGAGACGAGGTGCAACCGCCTCATTAATAGTAACAGTCTTCTATACTTCTGGTATTAATGATGACTTCCTATTAGCTGGTTTGTCATTCTCAAAATACTATTTGTTGGATCTCCCTTCAGCTTTGAATAGATATCCAGTTCTAACAATTGCTCTACCTTTTGTTTATAATCTGTCATGTCCATAACTACTGTGGAATTGCCTTTATCAACATCTAGTACAATAATAGATGTGTCATTGTTTAAGGTCATTATGGCATGTCTTTCTTCTTGAGTTAGGTTTTGTTTTGGCACTCTGGCGTGTCGTAAAATCTGTGCGGCTTCTAGGCATATGTCCTCTGCATTTGTATGAAGCAAGCGCATGAATTGCAGCTTCAACATAGGCAATGATTTCTTCTTTTGGCACATGCTGGGGAGCTAATGCATAATTTCCTCCTTTGGCCAGTAATGAGACTTTGCTCGTAGGCAGTGGCTTCTTACTGAGATTGACCACGGTGCATAGGTTATCTAGCTGATAACTCGATTGGCTACGGCGGATTTTGTCATATTTCTTCTTTTGTCCCATTGAAGCAGTGTAAAATGTCCTCTCTGTTGTCTGGTACGTCATGCTGACCAGGCAGTTCCAGTCATCATAGTCAAGTTCCCAGCCAAGTTGTAGATGTAGCTGTAGCAAAGCTTGATCAGTGAGAGCCAGGTCTTTGATATTTGCTTGGATACATTCTTGTAGAAGGGCCGATTCTGTGGCAGGCGGTTCCAGTCATCATAGTCAAGTTCCCAGCCAAGTTGTAGATGTAGCTGTAGCAAAGCTTGATCAGTGAGAGCCAGGTCTTTGATATTTGCTTGGATACATTCTTGTAGAAGGGCCGATTCTGTGGCGGGCGGTTCCAGTCATCATAGTCAAGTTCCCAGCCAAGTTGTAGATGTAGCTGTAGCAAAGCTTGATCAGTGAGAGCCAGGTCTTTGATATTTGCTCGAATACATTCTCGTAGAAGGGCCGATTCTGTGCGTTCATATATTTGTTGAACTTTCCATGACTTGAACAGTCTCTTCATCCCAATAAAATTAGGAGTTACGCTGGTGTCTCGACAGTGTCGGAGAAAAGTCAGAGATGCAAGTAACTTGTCCTTTTTCTTCCGGAGTCTCTCCATGTGTTTCATTGAATGTGAAACTTCCTCTCCGTAGAGGCGTCTAATATGTGAGCTTAGGCTTTCATGGCCGGCGTAAAATGTAAAGTGATCTATTCTGGCTTATTGGCCAGATTCAATGAAACCACAGCTCTCGACACCACAGCACACTTCCATGCCAGAATGTACCATGAGGTCATAGAAATTTTTCAACATACCAATAATTTCAATAGAAAAGAGGAAGCAGCATGCATTCACAAAGCATGGATACCAGTACTGGCCGACACACGTACAAAGTCATACAGCCCGGCCAGACATAAAACTTCATGCAGACCATGATTGACTGGGTGCAGCCAATGGGAGAGAGGGGGCAGTCTCTTCCCATCATATATAAGACGACGCTCCTGATGCCCTTTCACAGCAAATCATCTTCCTCTGATGATGCTCGTTGGAACGGCGGGCAAAACGTCAGGTGTTCACGCATAGACTCAACTATGGCCAATAAGCCCGAATACATCGTCTTACTGGATAGACGCTGGCCATGAAAGCCTAAGCTGACATACTAAGCATGTATATTTAAGAAACATGTTTAAACAATTCCTTAAACAAAGATAAAGCATTTAATGTATTTCTTGTTAATAATAATAATAATAATAATAATAATAATAATAATAATAATAATTTATTTATCAACAAGTTTACAATGTGAGATCACATCTTCCTGTATCCAAAGTGTTTAACTACGTATCTTCTTCCTCCATTCTTCTCTTATTTCCCAATCCCACTCTTCTAAATTCTTCTCCTTCATACTACTCCTTATATGTATCATCTATCCAGGTTTTCCGCGGTCTTCCCCTCTTTCCTCTCCCTGGTGGAATCCATTCCAAAACTTGTCTCGGCAATCTTGTTTCCATCATTCTACGCGTATGACCATACCATTCCAATTGTTTGTATTTTACAAAATCTAATAATGTATCATTAACATTCATTTTTTGTCTAATAGTTGTATTTCTAATTTTCTCTAATTTAGAATGCCTAGTGGATCTTCTAAAACAATCCATTTCAGTAGAAAGCAATTTTAATTTCAGGTTTGTGTTTAGGTGCCATGTTTCCGCTCCATAAGTTATAGTGCTTCTTATTATAGATTTGTAGATTTGTAATTTTGTATCCACTACTAATGCCTTATCCCACAAAATTCCGTTCAACATAGCTATTGTTGATCTACCTTTCTGGATTCTATATTTTATGTCATTTTCCTGACTGCAGTTTGAATTTATTTTAACCCCCAAATATTCACATTCTTCTCGTCCTTTGATACGTCCCATTCCATCTTCCAAAATCAAGTCTTTCCTTTCATCCCCAAAAGACATATATAGTGTTTTCTCCAAATTTATTTTTAAACCCCATTTAGTGTATTCTTCCATAAGTTTTCTAGTCATATATTCTATGTCATCATAATCTTGAACTATAACCAATTGATCATCAGCAAATAACAGTGTATAATAACTCCACTCCACAATAATAATAATAATAATAATAATAATAATAATAATAATAATAATAATAATAATAATAATAATAATAATAATAATAATAATAATAATAATAATAAATATGCCATGGGCTATTTTATGGATACAAATTTTGGATGTTAAGTTGTAAAACACTTAACACAGATCAAACTTAAGTGCGAAATATGTTTCACTTGCTGGCACATTTAGTTCTGACAGTTATATTTAATCAGATTTTGAAATATTATACAAACATATACATATCGTTCTTAAGCGGGGCTCTAATGACCTAGCTGTCGATGGGCCCTTAAATCCTAATCACTCACTCACTTGTTCTTAAGCTTTTCTGTAATTAATACACATAACAGTAATAATCATAATAAACATGTGATTAGCATGACAATGTCTATTTTACATAAAAAATGGACAGACTGTTCCGAAAACTTGTGATTGTGAATTTTAATAACTATGAAACTGCCTGTCAGATATAAAATGAAAATGGTAGGCTACATGCAATACCCAATAGTAAGGAGTGTAAGAAGTATGTAGCTGTTGTTGAGAAAGCTGACACAGCAGTTTATCATTTGCAGAGCAATAAAGTTGTTAGTGACTTAAGTGAACTATTCATCCATTGATTATCTATTGCATGTGCCCCATGTTTTTCATTTTAAATCTTGCAAGTATATTTATAGCTATCACAAATGTTCAGGACCGTGTAGCTGTATGAGGCTAGAAGAAATCATTTTATACTTTTTAGTCCATTTTAAAAACATATAAAATCTTAACCCCTAACAGGCTGAGCTGTCATGGCATGTAATACATCCTCTGATTGGTAATCAGAGGATATGGTCGGTGAATTTATTTTGATAACTCTCCCGGTCAGGTCGGTGAGACCCGTAAACCAACGACAGGTGTGGTCCTCCAGACATTCTGGGGGTTGTGAGAGAGCGATGTGACCGCCAAAACATAAAAATATGGTGCTCTCTTAAAAGCGGTTACTATTACTGCTATTGCTCTCTTTATATTGGAGAGCAAGAGGATTAATGACTTCATTGTCAGAAATCCAGCATTAGCTAACAACAACAAAACATATATTAAAATTATTTAAACATTTTAAATTTAATTACATTATAGAGTGACATAATGCCTCTAATGCTGAATATTTAGTTTCCATCCTCGCTGCGAATTTGTTCTGGATTTATAATGTTAATGTTGTTCTCTTTGCACTGGGATTAGTTTCTTATGACTAAGTCTAAGAATGTTGGAATGATATTTTCTCTGGATTTACAAACATATTATGCCTCTCACTCTTGTAGACAGTTATGAGCTGGCAAGTCGACCTTTGGGACCATCTGGCATAACCTACCGATAAGCTAACATGTGACTCAGAAGACATTTGGAGCTCGCTGTACCTCCTTCCATACCAGTAGGTTACACAGTGCAGTTGAATCTAGTAATCAGTATTGGACGGAAGTTCAGAATGACTATGCGCACATTTCATCAAGAATGCAAAGAAGATTATTTTCGTATTTTGCATAATGAAAAATCACTTAGTTTAATTTGTGTTTATTTATTATGCCATGCATCTCATTTTAATACAAAACACCATTTTAACAAAAACCGTATCAATAATTGTGGTTAGATCATTATATCAGTATGTTTATATATTTTCTTAAAACAGACAGCGTGTAACGAAAAGATATGTCAAAACTTTGGGAAAACATTTCTTGTATATAGAGGATAGACAATTTTTATATGAACATAGGTCCAGAAATTGTTTATTTGCATGGTAGAGCTCTTTTTCTACAACTCTGCCTACACGATGAGATGTGTAATACGTAGCTGTCCTGTGGCCATAACCCCATAACAGATCAGGTGTTTATTTGTACAGTAGCAAACACTTTTACATCTGGTTATATTGGGTGGAGGCGATGCATTTCACTGTTGCTGTCATTGTGCTACAGTACAGTACATAGTCTGCTTGTTAGGTACCGGTACTTGGTTCATTGCTTGTAGCGCAGAGTACCGCAGCATGTGTTCTGTGAGTTTCAGGTGCAGTAACCTATTTAATGTGCGGATTAGGCGAAGGTAATGCTAAGAGTCGGTTCAGCAATAGCTGTGTGTCTCGGGAATACGGCTCCCCAGGGGAGCATATTACAGTAGGTACGGGTATGGCACACCCGAGGCCGCGAGTCAACTGATTCCCTCGATGTGAGCTCCTCTTCGTAGTGAGGGAGGGAGTCAGTCACATCGCCCACCCACGTGTAGGCCGTGTGTGGAGGCCCGTGTTGGTGGTTATCCTGGTGGTTGAGGGGTGCGTATCATAGCCCGGGACAGTTTTTTTTTTTTTTTTCTGAATCCGGGGAGGGTGCGCATTTCCGATACACCGCTTTGGTTTCTGCTTCACCTAAACGGGAGGCTGAGGACTAACCCACCCCTAGTCAATCGGCCAGGATTAGGTATTACACTGAACTCCGGGATGAGTGGGACGGCGAGCTCGCTATATCCCCAGTGTAGCCCTGTCATCCCAGTAGGATGACCCCTTGTTGGGCCCCGTGGTGGGTGGGGAGCATTGGGGGATGAAATTTATGCTGCTATTTTATGGCAAACAATAACGTCAAACGAAAGCGTCAGGCACCAGATGAAAGAGAGGTGAACGTGTCAACGGCTCGTTACCTAGTTATCCACAGGTCAGGAATAGACTCCGACATTTCTCAAGGTCAACCCGTTTATCATTCAGTAGGGTCTTACGGTTGCTGGTATTGTTTCGGTGATGTTTTAATGTTTTAACGTTTTAGACCTGCAGGTTTAGCTTTTAGTGTTTTTGCCACCTTGTTCTGTTTGGGCGCTAACCCTTTACTTTGGCCTAAATTAATTAAATCGGAGTACACTAAGAAAGGGCGACACCAAACAATTTTGCGACCATGTTCTTCAGCAATACCATCAACAGCATAATCCTTTAATTGGGATATGTACCTTACCAAGTATAATTTCATTCACTTCCCGAGTACGTAAAGTTTTTCGTTTGGCTACACTGTCTTTGTCAATATTTTTGGACATAATTATTCATTAAAAGAGTAAGACAGTTGTAAATGCTCACAACATATGTACAGATACATAGATTCAGACACACGTAAATACAAGGCAAATAACCACAATAAATAGAATGATGCAAACGAACTTGTCAGCACACATGCAATCTCTGATTCAAACATTGCAAGCTGGAGCTGGAGGGAGACATTGTATATATTGCAGGGAAAACAAGACTCACAGTTTGTTACTGCTAGATTGCAGGTCAGGCACATGTTAATCACGTGTTAAATATTGACAACACTGGTTTAGCATTTAGCGTTGCTATGGAAACATCTTAGCTCTAATTGGTTCCTCTTTTCGTTGCCATGACACATCCATCCCCTCTGTTCATTTAGACCCTTCCACCACGTGGGTAGCAACTGTCAATCCCCTTATTTGGCGCCGAGTATGCTGGTGCTGGTGCTAGTGCTAAGGAATAGGAACATGTACTCAAATGCAGAAATGGCAGATCATTTAGTTTATGGATTAGCTGAAGGTAATGCAAGTTACGCTCAGTGTGTGTACCAACAGAAATTTCCAGACGAATGTCCAGATAGGAGAACGTTTCAATCAACTGATCGCTCTGTGAAGGAAAATGGAACCTTCAAGGCTTTTACTTGTGGGGGAAGACCCAGAACGAGGAGGGCACCACAACTGGAGTAGGTGATTCATCATGCTGTTGAAGACCCTAGTGTGAACACTCGACAATTAGCTGTAACACGTAACATTTACCATACGACTATCTGGAGAGTGTTACGTGAGAACCTACTGTATCCGTACCATTTACAAGCGTGCAAGCACTACCATGAGCTGATTATTCCACACGAGTAGCATTTTGCGAATGGTTTCTCCACCAATGTGCTAATTTCAGACTGCTGCAAGTATGCTGTTTACAGATGGGGTTTCATTTAACTGAGATAGGATTGTGAATTTTCACAATCAGCATGACGTTTCTCCATTACTGCTTGGACTGGGACTGTTGGTGACTCTTTGATGGGACCACATGTACTACCACATCGTCTTATTGGATGAACGTACAGTAGGTTCTTACATAATGATTTACCTGTCTTGTTGCAAGATACTCCATTAGCAATACGACGAATATGTACATCATGCACGATGGAGCTTCTCATTTCAGTCTTTCTGTCTGTTGTATTTTGAATAGCAGATTTCCTGGTAGATGGATAGGAAGAAGTGGGCCAATTCTGTGGCCATTATGCTTGCCTGAATTAAACCCACTTGAGTTTCGTTTGTGGAGACATTTGATATCTCTTGCTATGCAACTCAGTTTCTGAGACTCTTCATGCTTGTATTGTGGAAGGCTACCAGACAATACAAAATTCTCCAGGCCTAACTCAGCCCATTAGGGAGTCTATGCTACGGTAGGTTAACGGATGCATTGGGGCTGATGGGGGCCATTTTGAACACGTACTGTGATTTCCTGAATAGGGATTGATAGGTGGTCATGAATGATTCCACCCCAAATATTTAGGCAGAATCCTTGGTGATGTCTACCCTATCATACTTCATGGGGGTTTTCATAGGCCCTTTTATATGTATTATGAAGCTTGGAGATTCCATCACAAATAAACCGAGCCTCATCAGTGAACAAGGTGTGTGCTAAGAAATTCATGAACATATGCAAAATTCTGTAACATGCAGTGAAACAGAAGAACAGAAAGTTCTTCTTGATTCAAAGTCTACCACATGTAACCCAAACACTGTGCAATCCACGTTTCATCACCTGCAATGATGCAGCCCGGAAAGTTGTCACAGTGAGTATGATATTGCTGTAGAAATGTTAATGCTGACTCCATGTGCTTTGCTTTGTGTTCCAGTGTCAGTTACTTTGGCATCCCCCTGGTGCACGGTTTCCTGAACAGCAGGTGCTACATGACAATCTTGTGTTGCTAGGGACAGCAAATCTGCAGCAATGCTGAGTTCTGTAGTTGTGAAGCAACAGTGCTCCATAGTGTTCTGACACAAGCTCCACTAGGTGGGGGGGCTCTAATGACCTAGCTGTCGACGGGCCCTTAAATCCCAATCACTCACTCCACCAGGTGGTTTGTGATAATGGATGGCCTCCCATAGCACCCCTCATGTTACAGATTTTGTCATTCTGCTGAAAGTTGTCTGCACCATCTGCTTGCTTATGATGTCAAGCTCTTAGACCAGGCACAGCTGATGAATTTCAATCAGCACTATGCTCTGTAGATTCAAAAGATTTATGACAGGCCGCTTTTCATACTAGGCAAGAGCTGGAAGAAGAGCATCTATTTTCAACTGTTGCAACAATACTATTGAGGGAACTTGGGAAATTCCCCCAGTGAACGCACTATGTTACATCAATACCCTTATCATCCAAACACAGTTGCTTCATGCAATCTATGGTTTGCCAGCTGTAGAATGAGCGGGAAACTTACTTTTGGAGAATTGCTGTGTGCCAATAACCCAGACGCTGGCAGGTACACTACTTTAGAGCAGTGGGCAGTCGATGGGGCAAAGATTGCTGCTTGCCGAGCAGCGATAAGTGATGTCACAGCAGTGGGGTTTCAATGTTTGGCAGAGCAACACATGTATATTTGTTGTTGGTGGATGCATGGTTGGCGCTGAACAATTTGCAAGGCATTTCTAGGACTTGCAAGATCTGGAAAAACAATTTGATGTGTTTGCTACACCATTTGCAGTAAATGTTGATTCAGTTCCTGCAGACTTACAGTTAAAAATTGACTTACAATGTGACAGAGAACCAAAATGCACGTATAATAACAAGGTGGAGTTGGTTGATTTTTGTCAATCTTTTCCTTGTTTACGATTTCTGTATGTGCATGATCATGGAGCTAAAACCTTGTGTATGTTATATACTACTTATTATGTGTGAGCAGCTCTTCTCCATTTTAAAATTGAGAGAACACGGATGTCAAAGTAACCTCTCTGATGAAATTCTTAATGCAGTGCTTAGAATCAAGGCAGCACAAAATATTACCCCAAATATTCACAGGCTGTTCAACAGAAAACTAACCAACAAAAAATAAAACATTTAAGTTGCAATCTAATGTTTCCATATTTTATAATTTATATAAGCTACTTATTCATAATTTCTCATCAGTTAGACCTGTTAGAACTGTTCTAATTGTAATATCTGTATTGGGTTTTTATATTATGAAATATAATTTTGCTCCCGTTACGTTTTAAGAGTTTATCAGTTAAATGTAGAAAAGCTGTTTCTATTTTATGTTTTGCTGATTAAGTTGCTGTACATATAGGTATAAAATACTTAAATTCATCAAGTAGATAAACAGAGCAAGTGTAACACAACTATGTATGACAAATAGTCTAACAAATTGGAATAAATATGTCTGTAATTACATACACACACTTTGTAATCTTATATATTTAAACAAGCAATTCTTGTGTGTATATATTATATATATATATATTTTCTGCGCAACTTGGAAATGGCTCTAACAATTTCAATCAATTTTGTATTCTGAGAGGGTTTTGCTTATTAAGTTTATCTATATAGGTGTAATTCCTGAAAAAACGTGATTTTACGCGTAACAGTCACAATTACTCTAAACCTTATTTTGGCCATAATTTTTCTGTTAATGGGCCAATTTAAACAAACAAGCCAGGATATTAAAGGTCTCATCAAGAGCTTTCAGAAAATTAAAGAAAGTTGACTTAACTATGTTAGTTTACGCATAAGTCACAATTAGTCGAGACCTTATTTTGGCCATAATTTCTGTGTTAATGGGCCAATTTCAACAAACAAGCCAGGATGTTAAAGGTCTCATCACGGAAACGGCTCGAACAATTAGGATGGAGACTTACATTTAGTTAACATTTTGCTTTTCAAGTTTATCTAAATAAGTATCTTTCCCACCCCCCAAAAAACAAACACGATTAAAAAAAAGAAAAGAAAAGCCGAGTGAAGCTTGGTCACCCAGGTACTGCTATAAATGTAGAATATTGGTTCACTATTAATAGACTTTCAGGTTAATTTGACCTGCTGCACGGTTAGTTGTGTCATCAATAAAGCACGCCACTGACATAACCCAAGAGCTGTGCTGAGGCACTAAGCTAGCAGCAAGCCATAGAATTGCTCGATCGGGCAAACTCTGCCAGTGCCTGCAATAACTCATTTGATATCTAAAATGGACTTTACTTGGTTCTTTATACCCTTTGCAGTTACATGTATTCATGCATTGAGATTTATGTAAAGTAGATAAAAATCATCTGTTTCTTGAAATGTTGTGCACTTACTTTGAAGGGTAATAAGTTTTGCATAATATAAACAAATGCTTTTATCTATGTGTAATATAACTAATGTTTTGTTGCAGATATTAGAATGCTGTCATTCTTATATAATGTAGCTGCCATAATAGTGGTAATATGGAGTATAACTGCGCCTTCCACCACTGAGATATGTGAAAGTTCTGAAAGGCATGAAGACGAGTCATCATACGAAGGTTGTTTCAAGGATGACGCCACAGCTCGTGATCTTCCTTATGCTGTGAACATAAGTGATGCCTTTACTTACCATCTTTGTGTCTCCAGCTGCAAAAAACTGTTTTTTCGGTAACCATTTGAATATTTCTAAATAACTAGTTATTCAGATGAATATGGTACCTGGACATTAAGCATTCAATAGCAAAGGCTATTTAAACCGTTGGCCTTTTGTGGGGGAGATTCTACCCTGAAATTCCAAAAACATTTTTATTGCTGAAGAAGAACTTTGTCTTTCAATGGGTCATCCCACTTTTAGTGTTGGATTTGGAAGTAGCTTAATTTCCCCACCATGCTGGAATATGACTTTGATACATGGTACAAATATTTATTTTCTGCTAGAAGACTTGCTAGCATGGATTTCTTTTTATTTATTTTGAGATTTTGTGTACATGGCATATGTGCAAATTCCAGCATAGTTTCCTTAAACTTTTAAGTTTTTGTTTCCAAGTTAAAATACTATTGTGGCTAAATGATATAATTTAATATTCTCTAAATAAAGCTGGACTTTCTGAAAGCCAAAAGTAGCATTCAAAAAATTTATGTATGTAAGCTTGAAAATGTTTCTGCAATACATGAACCTGAAAATGGAATAGAAGTCCACATTCCCGGCTGGGAGGTGAGAATTTTTCTCTGGCCAAGATTACTCCATATCCACTCCAGATTCTGCAAGTATGAATGTGTATGTGATCTGATGTATAAAACCCAAAGGAATACAACCGTATACGAGTTAAATGCAAATGGAAAAGTGCTTAAGATAAGGGAGGACACATAATTGAGCGATAATTATACAAAGTGTTTAGATGTAATCATATAAATGTGCTGTTGTAGCTAATTATATCATAACTAGTACAGAGAGAGTTGAATATAGGGAGTAGAGTTGCCAGGTCTTACATTTTTTAGGTTAATATTACATTTTATGCTTTTTATTCTGCTCCCGTAAGACGGCTTCTGCTGTTTTTGTACTTTTCGGGGAGGGAAATAAATTTTTTACAACAAAGTGCAATTAGCAACGTTCTTATAGATTGCACTGTTGTGTAATCTTATGCGTATTTCTAGAATGTTGGTAACAGCAATAAAATACACTTGTCTATTTTGTACCACGAGAATGCATGTGTGGTATAATTTTTCATTGTTATGTTCTTGTCCTTGTATTTGTTTGATATAGCTGGAAGATGGACGTGTTTGTTTATAGTGTAGACCATAGAACCAAGCCAACGCTTAACTGAAGAGCAAAATTGCATTTCTAATATATGCAAGGTGAAGGTAATAAGTATTTGCTTAAAATAGAAGTGTTGTAATGAGTACTAAAGTTATTAAACATTTTATATTTTGATTTTCATTTCAGTCATTCAGTTCTCAAAATGGCTGCATTTTCACTGATGTGAGAAACAGGTCACTAAGGAATTGATTGAATTACAGGTGGTTGTAAGCTTTCCATATTCATGCAAACAATTTTTTTAATTGCAAAATGTGATGCAAAATTGATAAGAAAGAAGCAAACTCTGAAAATAAAAACGAGTCTCTAAAATTCTATTTTGGCATTTAGTTTTGTCAGTAAAAAGGATCTTCCTTTTTTTTCGTAAACAAAACCTGGCAACCGTAGTACGGGAGGAGAGAAGCACACAGCTATCCATCTTTTTCATATACCCATTGCCTACACGCATTACACACTCGACAGAAACTTACAAATAAATATGTTACCATGTTTCCAATAGTCTCTGAAAGTTTGAACATGGATATTAAAGAAGTTTGACTGGTTGTGCATCTGAGCAAGCTGACTGCAGTTAGAGAGTGCATTCAGAAATTCCACCAAGCTTCTAATGCCATTAGTGTGTACCAAAGGGTGCATACCATTTCCAATAGGCAACGTCATGTCAAATGGGTGCATGTGTGTTTAGCATTCATGGAGAGAGGCCGCGCCATACCCAAGTGGTTAGACCATTCGCTTCTCACCAAAGCGGCCCAGGTTTGATCCCAGGCAACTGCATGTGGGTTTTGTGGTGGACGAAGTGGCGCTGGGATTAGTTTCCTCCGGGTTCTCCAGTTTCCCCCACCATCTCATTCCTCCGATGCTCCATCTTCATTCCATGTATCATCAGTGTCACCGCTTGCAGTGCCATATGTAGTAAAAGTGGGTGTTAAGCACTACCCAAAAAAAAAAAGCATCCATAGAGAGAAATTAAAGAAAAAATATTAGTTATTTACTTAAGACTGGTGCTTCTGATTATTTTCTGGAAAAGTAATTTGTAATTGTGATGTAGTTAAATATTTCTCAGGTAGATGTAATTCATACCAATTACTTTTATATATACCGTGCGTTCACTTCCCCCTGCAGTCACATGACAGCATAAAGCACAGAACAACAGTAACAGCTTAAGTGCTGCCTCACCATGGTGGTTTCCATATGCTTGTCTGTGCAGTTTAGAAGCTTGAGGGTTGATACACATGCTTACATCCGATCACTTGGCTGGCCACAGGGGTGGCGAACACTTGTATATATGTCCTTTCCTGTATTTGGATTGCTAATATTAAACATAAAGGCAATGTTTTGGTCCTTCTTATGAAATGTTTGATAAGTGTTATGTATTATGTGTGCAGTTATGCTGGTGTCCAAAACAATGAGCTATGTTTCTGTGGTGGAGAACGTGGGAAATATGGTCCAGGAACATGTGAGATACCCTGCCCTAATGAAGTAAATACAACCTGCGGAGGATCCTTGGCTAATAGCGTCTTTGATACAGGACAACGAAGTAAGGAAATGCAGATTAATTATGGTCATGTTGAATTTAATGTAAAATGTTGCAGTACTCCTGTGCAAGTCCTTACTGAGTACTACAAAAGGCCATTCAAGAACTGGTAAGATTGGTGGCTAGGGAGAGTACCATTTGTGTTCATTGCTCAACTAGATCAAATAACATTTACCTTGGTGCTGCTTGTTGCAAATGAAGTATCACAATAGCTGTACTGGGCTCAGCTTTACATGTGATGTAAGAGTTTTTCTAAGTCCAACGTCAGTGGCATATGTTTTTGAAGGACACCCTCATATTTTTTGTATAACATGTATTTAGAATTATTTATTTGGATAATTTCTTGTTGGAGGTAGAATTTTAAATCCATCATATGTACTACGTACCACCCTCCAGTACTTCCCCCAGGGACCTATTTTGGTAGGTATGGGTTAGGCACATCCGGGGTCCCGAGCCGTTCACCATCATTTCACCCCCTTCTTGTCCATCAGCTGTGCCATGTCCAGCTTTTTATGTTGCTACCATTTATCACCCTCTTCCAGGTTTATTATGATTATTAGGTTTATAACTCCTGTCTCACCAGCAGGGATCTTTCCTATCTTTTTTTTTTTATTTATTTATTTTTTTTTAAATGATTTATTGATCGATCAGCGCATGTGTGCTCTACAGACCATTGTTGAAATACACATAACAATAAATAAAATATAATAAGTAACATTGAAATGAGGTAAACCTCATTGGGCCCCTCACTGACAGTATTAGTTGAAATTAAATCAGATCTTGCTGTGATAACTGGTCCAGTGGTAGACGACTCTTGATGCATGTTGGAAAGCTGGATTTTCTGCCAAGAGAGTAGTGAATAGATCCAGGAACGTTCTTTAGATTGCTGTAAAACTGTTCGGCTTGTGAAGAGATGGACTGTTGAATGGTACTGATTCCAGTTTCTCTGTGTAGTTGATTGTTTCTGACAAACCATAGCGCATTAGTTGAGATACGTAAGATTTTGTTTTGAAACGTTTGGATGCGTTTAATTTCTGTAGCACTGGCTCCTCCCCAAATTGGACAGGCATATAGTAAAAGTGGCCTTAAAAGAGTTGTGTAGAGTAGTATGCAGTTTTTTAACTTAAGCGAAGATTTTTTGTTGAGAAGTGGATAAAGTTTTGTCAGTCTTATTTGGGCAAGTTTGAGTTTGTTACTTATATGTGGCTTCCACGTGAGTTTTCTATCAAACAGTACACCAAGGTATTTCACCGTTTCTCTGTCACTTTTCCAGGGTATAGAATTTGTTGCTATCGTTACTGATGGTGGATATTCCGGTCTGCATTTTTCCTATCTTTGTGGTCCTGTCCCATGGTTTCAGCACGGCGCCCGACTTGTATGCTCTTCAGAGGTCTCAGGCACGAAGGTTGGGTGGACCCTTCACACTGCCCCCATGTGTAGCCTGAAGTGCGGAGCCTGTCCACACCGTTATGTACACCCACGTAGCTTTCTGAGGGGCCGGCCCATGTTAATTCCCTGATGGCCAGGCCTGTGTTAATTCCCCGATGGCTGTGTGCTGTCAGCTTAGTATCACCAGCCGGATGTGTTACCGCTGACGGAACTCCGGTGTAATCAGCCATAAGTCCCTTGAATCTACGTTTACTCCACTGAGGTAGTGTGGCCTAGAGTGGGGAGCCACAGGCAGCTATTCCTGTGGTAGGGACATAAGCCGGGATGTGCGTAGTGAACGGTTTACCCATGTGGACAAGCAGTGGGGGTCTCCATGGCGGCACAGACCATGGAGATTGTGGTCTCTTTTATCTTTGAGCCCCAGATGGCAGGCTTACGCTGATGGTTCTGGATGGGGGTTCAATCCAAAATGCATCTGTGCAAAACCCCTTTCATTGACAGTTTTCTGGTTATGACCTTGGCTTGCAACAGTAAAATGACGAAGGATCTTAGTCCGTTCTATGTCAAACGTGAAGTCGACAGGATCTGTGGCTCAGTGAAGATTGCGACACGACTGCATGATGGTACACTTTAAATTGAAATGACCACTGCCAACCGGTCTCAGAAGCTACTTAAAGCAAGTTTGTTAGGCTCCTAACCCATCGGGGTAGTCCCACACAATTTACTAAACTCGTGTAGAGGAGTTGTCACCACCTCTAGTCTAGATGGTCTATCTAATGTGAAAATAGTTGAATGCCTCTTGGATCAAAGAGTGTCGCAAGCATACCGATTAATACAAAAACAGGATGGCGAAGAGCGTGAGTTACGTACAGTGTTTCTTTCATTTAAGGGCACTCATTTGCCCGAATATATTATTGTGGATACCATTCGCCAGTATGTCCCAAACCCCATGCACTGCTTTCAGTGCCAGAGGGTTGGGAATACTAAGACCTTGTGCACTAACCCTATTTGCAAACGTTGTGGTTTGTCCGCCCACAAAAACACAGCTTGCATTTGAGACCCTTGTGTGAACTGTGGAGAGTGCCATCCATCTAGCTGCGACAGTGTCCGAAGTTCATCGATGAGAAATGTATACAGGAGCTACGTGTAAAGGAATATCTCACCTTTCCTGAAGTGCGGAAGCGTTTTGAACAACTTAAACCCGCTAACACCACAGGTTATTCATCCGCAGTCTGCCACCACCCTGTAAACACTATAGGTTTACAGCATGTCGCTGTTGTCGATGCTTTGACGCAAACTAACTTGCCCACGAGTACCTCTCCGTTGTACCAAGCCACACCTGCACCGGCAACTACATCATCAGCCATGCAGACGCCACCTCCCAAGCTGTTCTTAGACGCTAGCCATTCTGTCGACCGTCCTCGCTCTAGGCATACTGTTCGGGTCAGTAGCTGCACGTCCTCCTTGAAGTCCCGCTCCGTGAGCTGTAGGGCAGGTGTGTCAAACAGCACTTACCAAGTGTGAAAATATTCCCCTATTTTCCCTCCCTTCGTGATGATCAAATCGGAAAACGGAAAAAACAAAGCGAAAACCGGTTCTACTAGCGCGTGCCACTGCAGTTAAGGAGGGAGGGGACTCCTCTCTTCATGCCCTCGGAGTAATGTTCGACAGGCCTGCGCAGGGGATCTTTTGACTCCCGTACATTGGGGGAATTGCATGAGGATGGCGAAAAGCGTACCATGGGTCCAAAGAGTGCCAAGGTGAAGATGAAAAAAAAAGATTAAGACCAGACATTAAGCTCTTCTTTACCATGGAAATAATCTAGTGGAATGTTAATGAGTTACGGGCACGTGTTCCGGACATACAGTATCTAAATAAGGAAATAATTAAGTTATTAACAGTGAAGCAACTAGAATCTAAAGTAAAAACAAATTAGATGCTAAAAGCTTCACTTATCTTAGTAATATTGCAAGTTCTTTGGTGCTAACAAGTTTCGAGTTAACTCCAACTCATTCTGAAAGCTTTACTAAGATAAGTGAAGCTTTTAGTTTCTAATTTGTTTTTACTTTAGATACAGTATCTAGTTTCCCAACACACTCCATCAATCGTCTGTCTACAAGAAACTCATTTGCACCTTAGCTACGCTCTCCGTCTTTGTGGTTTTTCGGCATTTAGACATGACTGCAGATGATGGGCAAGCATGCGTTAGTGTTGCTATTTTGGTGGCGCATAACATCTCTGCCACCAGCATACCACTTAACACGCTGCTGCAAGCTGTACAGCTGCAAACCCTCTGTTTCTCTATTTGCAATGTCTGTCTGCCACCCGTCAGTGTCATACACGAGAAGGATCTTAGGGCTCTTTTGGCACAGATTCCGCCACCGCTACTCTTTTTAGGGGATCTGAATGTCAAACATACTCACTGGGGCTCTGACACTGACAATGCTCGTGAGTGCCTTATAGCAGATGTTCGCGATATGTCTGGCTTAATTCTGTTAAACACTGGTGTCCCTACATTCCTATCATCTGCTTATGGTACACACTCCGCTCTAGTTTCCTTTTGTAGGCTGTCATTGGTACCACTTCTTGATTGGTCGGTACTTTCCGACTTAATTGATAGTGATCATTACCCCATTAACATTCTCCTATCTGGTAGCCATTCGGTGCCTACACGGCATCCTCACTGGATTATTTCCAAGGCTGACTGGGGGAAGTTCCGTTCCCTCATTCATTTTACAGGCAATGTTTTTACCACCATCAATGACATGGTGGAGTATTTTATTTGTTCTGTCGTGCTGGCAGCAGATTCCAGCATTTCTGGCGGTTTCAGTACACCTTGGTCACGTTCCTGTGCCCTGGTGGGCCGAAGGAATGCCGTTTGGCTATAAAAGCGCACTCTGCATATTTTCAGTTTGCATCCTACTGAGAAGTTTATTGCCTTCAAATGTTCCCATGCCAGGGCACGTTTTGTAGTTCAAAGTGCACCTCCTGGGAAACTTATATCTCTTCCCTTTCCTGTCGCATTTCGGCACAAAGGGTGTGGACTACTGTTCGGCATATGTATGGCAAGTATCGTCGCACAATAATTACTGGTCTTGCCATACCTCTGAATAAAATATTACTGACACCCTTGCTACTTTGTTCGCTGCTACTAGCCAAACGAATAGTTACGACAGAGCTTTTATACCTCTCAAGGAATCTGCTGAGCGGATAGTTCTTTCTTTTAACAGTGACTGTAGTGAACCGTACAACGCACCCTTTAGTGTAGCAGAGCTAGTGCACTCTTTATCTCTTGTTAAGGATTCCTCTCCTGGCCCAGATGGCATCCATTGACAAATGCTGCTTCATCTTCCACCTGCGGCTTTGTCATTCCTGCTGAGCATATATAACCATATCTGGCGTGAGCAGGTTTTTGCATCTTCGTGGCATGTGGGTATAATCATTGCTATCCTTCGACCAGGAAAAGACAGGACATTGCCCTCTAGCTACCACCCTATTTCCCTAACGAGTGTTGTTTGTAAGACCTTAGAACGTATGATTAACACTCATTTAGCGTGGTGACTAGTGACAAATAACCTGCTCAGCAATGTTCAGTGTGGTTTTCGTCACCATCTCTCCAGTGTCGACAATCTGAAACATATGGAGGCTTACATAGAAAACGCCTTTCTGCTGAAGCAGCATGTCATGGGTATCTTCTTCGACCTAGAGAAGGCCTGTGATACTACCTGGTACTATGGTATCCTTTGCACCCTTCTTGGTTACAGTTTACGGGGTCACTTAGCTGAATTCGTTTTAAATTTTTTACAACTTCGACGATTTTGTGTCCGCATTGTCAACACACTCACAAGAGATGACCCAGGAGGATGGTGTACCCCGGGGATCGATACTCAGTGTTACACTTTTTGCTGTAGCTATTAACGGCATCGCTGGTGTTGTTCGTAGCGGAATCCCGATGTCACTGTATGTTGACAACTTTGCGATCTACTATCACTCTTATAGTCTTGAACACATCGAGCGGCAACTGCAGTTGAAGATAACATCTATCAGAGACTGGGTCCTTCGCACCAGCTTTCAGTTTTCACCTACTAAAACACAGTGTATCCACTTTCATTGACTTCATGGTGTACGCCCTCCTTCTTATCTCCATTTGCGTGGCATACCTCTGCCATTTGTTCCACACCTCTGCCGTTTGTTCTACACCTCAAGTTCTTGGGCCTTCACCTTGACAGTAAACTCAAATGGGAAGACCATATTCGCCAACTTTGTGCTTCCTGTGATCGTTCGCTTCAAATGCTCCGGGCTTTAGCTGGAGTACCCTGGGGCGGCAATTGGGCTGTCATGTTGAGGTTATATCACTCCCTGGTATGATTCAAACTGGACTGTGGTAGTTTTATTTACGGTGCAGCGTCTGCCTCTAAGCTTCGCCTTTTAAACACTGTCCATCACACTGTTATCCGTCTTGCTACTGGGGCTTTCCACACCAGTAGAGTTGATTATCTGTATGTCGAATCTAGTGAACCTCCGCTGTCTGTCCGACACTCATACTTGCTTTGCTCTTACATGATACGTTTGGCCACTTATCCAGGCCATCCTTCTTTTCTGTCCATTATGCGTCCAGACCTCACCCACCGTTATCTGTGGAACACAACTACATCCCATCCAAGTGGTATCCAATTTCGGGAATTGCTCACTGCACATGCCTCAGGCACTATTCAGGCGCTGCAGCAGTTTATGGGCAACTCAGCATTAATTCTTAAAATACAGACTCTTGCATCCCAATTGTTGTCTTGCAGATAGCAGTTTTTTTTTACCTGGTGCCCAGGTGATATAGGTATTCCCGGGAATGAGGAGGCAGATTCAGGTGCTAATTCTGCCTGTCATCTCCCTGAGTTTTCCACCCTCACGCTGCTGCATGTAGATGTGCAGCATTACTTCCTGCGCTGTCTATTTGCTGTATGGCAGCAGTCCTGCGAAGGGTTACGTTGCACTCAATTGCAGACAATCTAGGGCACTGTTCAATCGTGGTGAGGGAGTCAGTCAAAACGCCCACCCACGTGTAGGCCGTGCGTGGAGAGCCGTGTTGGTGGAAAGGATTATCCTGGTGGTTGAGGGGTGCGTATCTGAGCCCGGGACAGTTTCTTTTCTGAATCTGGGGAGGGTGCGCATTTCTGATACACCACTTTGGTTTCTGCTTCATCTAAACGGGAGGCTAGGGGCTAACCCACCCCTAGTCAATCGGCCAGGACTAGGTATTGCACTGAACTCCAGGGTGTGTGGGACAGCGAACCCGCTATATCCCCTGTGTAGCCCTGTCATCCCAGTGGGATGACCCCTTGTTGGGCTCCGTGGTGGGTGGGGAGCACTGGAGGATGAAATTTATAGCATTTTTCTATGGCACACCAAAACATAAAAAGAAAATGACAGGTTAACGATGAAAAAGAGATATACGTAGCGTCCACAGCTCATTACCTAGTAATCAGTAGGACGGAAGAGGGACAGTCTTTTTTGAAGGTGAACCCGTTTGTCATCCAATTAGGTCTAGATAAAATAGCCGGTCCAGTCAAGACACCTTCTCCAGCGACCATTTTCCACGTAGTATCAGCTTCCTGTCGCACCACGTACCTTCGCCACGTGTACCCTCCTGGCGACTCAACAGAGCGAACTGGTCCCTTTATACTCACTTGGCTGTTTTTGACGAACGCTTCTTCGCAGATGTTGACCAGATGGTGGCCCACCTCACATCCGTCGTTGTTACCGCTGCCGAGCATGCCATACCTCGGTCATCTGGCCACCAACACGTTTGCCGGTCCCTTGGTGGACCGAGGAATGCTGAGCTGCCGTCCGTGCGCGACGGGCGGCTTTGCGGGTGTTTCGGCACCACCCTATACCTGAGAATCTGGTCGCTTTTAAGCGATCTCGCACCAGAGCTTGTCGCATCATCCAGGCGAGTAAGAGGACATCCTGGCTCCGTTTTGTGGAGTCATTTAATCCATCCACGCCTTCGTCTGTCGTTTGGGATAAGCTTCGCCATGTGGCCGGCAATGCTTTGTCGGTTACCGTCCCTGGCCCTACGGATCCAGAACACCACCATCGTTTGCCCTAGAGCTGTCGCTGACACTCTGGGCAACACCTTTGCTGATGTGTCAGGCTCTTTGCACTACCACCCGGATTTTCTACGCATCAAAAATAGCGTCAACTCTAACAACCTTTGCTTTAACTCTACCAACCGGGAGAGTTACAACGCCTTTTTCACCATGCCGGAGTTGGAGCGGGTGCTGTCCATCTTTTAATGTTGCAGCACCTGTCTTCAGCTGGCAAACTCTTCCTCTTAGATGTGTATAATCGTATTTGGTGTACAGCAACATTTCCATGTGCTTGGCGCGAAGCCACCATCGTCCCGATTTTAAAACCTGGGAAGGATCGCCATCTACCTTCCAGCTATCGTCCGATGTCCCTCACCAGTGTGATCTACAAGGTGATGGAGCGCATGATCAACGGACGATTCACGTGGTGGCTTGAATCTGAACATTTGCTGTCCAATGTTCAGGGCGGTTTTCGTCGCTTCTTTTCTACGGTCGATCATTTAGTCTCATTATCCACGCACATCATGGACGGTTTTCTGAGCCAAACGGTTGCTGTATTTTTCGATCTAGAGAAGGCGTATGACACCTGCTGGAGGTATGGCATTTTACGCACCCTCCATAGATGGGGCATTCGTGACCGACTGCCCCTTTTTATTTGGGAGTTCATTCGGGATAGTCTTACGCGTACGGGTGGGTTCAGTTTTATCTTGTGTTTTTAGTCAAGAGAACGGAGTACCGCAAGGCTCGGTACTCATCATAACAATATTTGCTAATGCCATCAATCCCATTGTGGAGTGCGTTCCTGCTGGTGTGTCATCTTCCTTGTTTGTGGATGACTTTGCCATTTACTGTAATTCTCAGCGGACTCATCCCCTCGAGCGGCGCCTCCAACTCTGTCTTGATCGCCTCTTTATTTGGAGTGTGGAAAACGGCTTTAGGTTCTCCGCCTAGACCATCTGTGTGAACTTCTGGTGCTGGAAGGTATTTCTCCCGCCTTCTCTTAACCTCGGTCCAGATGTTCTCCCTTTTACAGACGAGGCAAAATTTTTGGGATTGGTGTTTGACAGGAAGCTTAACTGGTCCTCTCATATATCATATCTGAAGGCCAGGTGTGACCGTTCTCTTAGTGTTTTAAGTGGCACATCATGGGGAGCCGATCGGACTGTTCTTTTAAGGTTATATCGTTCTTTGGTCCGATCTAAACTTGACTACAGTTGTATTGTGTATTCATCAGCTCGGCCATCAGTTTTAAAACGTCTCGATCCCATTCACCACCGTGGTATACGATTGAGTATTGGCGCCTTTCCAACAAGCCCGGTTCTCAGCCTATGTGCGGAAGCTGCTGAACCCCTGCTTTCTTATCGGCGGGATGTTCTTCTTTGCAACTACGCTTGCCGACTTTCTAGTCTGCCAGAACACCCGTCTTTTAGTTCGTTTTTTAATGATACTTTGGACCGCCAATACTCGTTCAGCTCCCTGGCCCAGTTCCCTCATGGCGTTCGATTTCGTTCATTGCTTCGGCTGTTGGACGTAGAATTACCGGCGACATATCACAAGGGAGAAACCCGATTTCCCCTGTGGCTTCGTTCGGTGATGCACATTGATCTAGGTTTGCTGTCCATGCCGAAGTCGTCGACGCCAGATTCAGTTCTTCCTTCGGCCTTTTTAGATGTGCAGGCGCTGTTAGGACCCAGTACTTTTATTTTCACTGATGGCTTCAAGGACGATCGGGGAGTAGGATGTGCTTTTATTTATGGCCGCGAGAGTTTTAGATTTCGTCTTTTACTGCAGTGCTCGATTTTTACGGCAGAGCTTTTTAGTATTTACCAAGCTCTTTTATATGTTCATCGGCAGGCCTTCCGGTGCTGCATTATTTGTTCCGATTCTTTAAGTGCTCTTGAAAGCCTACGGACGCTGTACAGTTACCATCCCTTGGTGCAGCGTGTCCAGGACTACCTTCATGCCCTCGCCAGTGCTGGCACTAGCATCTCCTTTGTGTGGGTACCTGGACACGTAGGCTTGCAGGGAAATGAGGCTGCCGATTCTGCGAAAAAGGCAGCAGTTTTAGCACTCAGGATTTTTAGCTCTTCCGTTCCCTCTGACGATTTTGGCGCCTTTTTACATCAGGCTCTCCTCTTACGGTGGAGTGGTACCTGGCATGATGTTCAGGGGAATAAACTTCGGGAGGTGAAATCCCTCCCTGTTACCTGGAGGACTTCCTCGTGTGCCTCCTGCCGCGAGGAAGTGATTTTAGCCGGATTGCGTATCGGGCACTGCCATTTTAGCCATGGTCATCTTTTATCGCTGCACCGCTCTGTGCTCATTGTCATGAGCCTCTGTCGGTGTGGCATGTTTTAGTTCAGTGTCAGCATTTAAGCCAGCTCCGTGACTCACTGGGCCTGCCAGCCACCCTGGCTGAGGTGCTGGCAGACACTACAGGTGCTGTGGAGCGTGCGTTACGTTTTATGTGTTTTAGCGGAATGTGCTCTTGTGTGTGACTCTCATACGGATTCTTTGCGTTTTTATGTTTGGGCATTGATGCGAGTTGTTTTTATCTATTAATGTGATCCTGAGCTTCCATTTTCGCTAAACTGTGCAGTTGCTGACACTGTATTGGTGACGGTTTTAATGTTTTATTGTTTTTAGTTGTAGACTTGTTGGTCTAGTTTTTACTTTTTCATGCTTTTAGTGTTGCTTGGGCACTAATGACCATAGCAGTTGAGCACCCTAAAGCCATACTCATACACACTGTTCAACCATGGCAGAGCTCTTGCAGGGATTCCAGGTAGGAAAGGTGATCCTAACCCACTTGAGGATAGGCCACACATGGGCACCTTCTATGTGGTGACCCGGCACCTATCTGTGCTACATGCTCTGTACCACTCTCTGTAGCCCATGTCCTTCTGGATTGTGATATGCCCATGAGCGCCAGTCCCATGGCCGGGGTTTTACTCTTCCATCCATCTTGGGAAACGACTCGGTTGCTGTCAGTACAGTGCTATGGTTTGTTTCCCAAATTGGCTTTGACAAGCAAGTTTAACTTGTATTTTATTTCGTACCCTGTTTGGACTTTTAGGATGTTTTATCTCTTTAGTTTTTAATGCTTTAAAGGCTGTTTTATGATTGGTTTGTTTTACCTTTTATCTATTTTACCTTTTATTTGTTTTAATCTCTTTTTTACAAACTGCCAAGAGAGGACTTTGATGGGTGGTGGGTTTCCTAGTTTTTATCTTTCGATTTGGGGCCCAAATGACCTAGTTGTCGACGGGCCCTTAAACACAAACTCACTCACTCACTCACTCACTCACTCACTCACTCACCCACTCACTCACTCACACACCCACCCACCCACCCACCCACCCACCCACCCACTCATTCACTCACTCCTCCCACCAGCACTGCACCCCACCAATAACACCTTAGTAGGCTGCGGTGGGGGACGCAGCAACTGGGCGCAAGCCTTGGCCCTTCATGGGCTGTTGCACTAAGGTTTACTTTTTGCTTTACATATGTACAGCGGCATAGCATAGTATGGATGTGGGAGATGTATTGCATACCATGTAATTTTCCTCAAACTGATTACCAAATTGGTGTTCATTATAATTTTGTGTACATAATCATTTTAATGCCATTAAAAATCAGTCTTTCCTAAAAATAATTTGAATTTGCGCCATTCTACAGCAGTTCGGTTTAGGATGGGCCATATTTTAACAAAATTTACAATATTCGTTGCATTACATACTCAAGTCTGATAGGCTGCGCCAGTGCATATTGTGTATGAACCCACTCTTAAATTATTTGACTCTCACCTAAATTTACTGTATGCCCCCAATCCCCTTGTACAAGGAAATATGCAATAACACAATTTCTGAAATATCTATCTTGATGAACATGAAGTAGATAGAAAAATAAGCTTTTATAAGATTGGAGAGTCTGTGGTTTAGATCCCAGCTATGCCATTGGATGTTTTAGTTCCGATTCTACTCCTCAAACATTGCCCACACATGGCTTGTGTTTAAAAACACCAACAGTAAGTTTGTTGGCATAAATAAATAATAATTACTTTTTATATGATTAGTTTATTGATTTGGTGGAGAAAGTCACGTCATTGAAACATTAGATTTTTTCTTAAATGGTACAAGTTAAAAATTTATAGTTTTATCTTTTAACTTCTTGCCCAATAAAAAATATTCTCTAATTTATTTTCAAGTTAAAAGAAGCTTGTAATATAGAAGCCTGTGATAATTTAGTGATACTTGAGACAATTTGTGATACAGTATTTCACTTATACTTATTTCACTAATACTTGAATGTGTTTTAAAAGCCCTCACTTTCATATTCATCTGACTTGTAGGTAAAGTATTTTGTTACAGAGCACCTCAAATATTGACAAAATGTTACCTCAAGTTGAAAATCCATTGTTATTTAGGATATGCTATTTTAGATGGAGTTCAATCCAGAATACTTTTTGTTCATTATATCACTTTCTCATTGTGGAGCCCTCATGTTGTTTCTGTTTCAGCTCCAAGTCCTCCAGCTTCATTGAAACTTGTAAATGCTACAGAAACAAGTGTGCATGTGATTTGGGAACCTCCACTAGCCACTAATTACAATATATGCAGTTATACCATTGTGGCCAACAAGATTAGAACATTTTCAGTAAGTGGCCTATTTTCACCAAGGCAGGAACTGTCTACACCTGCTGAAATTCTGAAGACAGATTTGTTAAACTTACATCCAGGAACCGAGTATGCTGTTATGGTCCGTGCTAGTACAAAATACGGACCTGGAGAAGCAATAAATCAGACAATCTGGACGTTGATTGGTGGTGAGTGTCTTGTTTTGTGTGTAATATGCACATTTAAGTCAAATGAGCCTGCAAGCTGGTAATTTTTTCCCATCAAGGTCACTTTTCTACTTAATTTAGTTTTTTTTGTTGATGAGAGTGTATTTGAAACTAAAGCCACTGCAGTTTTGACTTATATGAACGTACACTGTGTTCTGCTTGTAAGTATAATAGAAGAAACGTTTATAATTTCAAAATTATGCATAAAAATTGGCTAAGGTTGGTACCATTTGAAAGAGGAAGTTGGGAAGTTTTAGTCCATAAGCGTTGTTGAGTTATTGTGCACATAAGCACAGGTCATTGCATAGGAGAATGTATATCATATTGTTCATGAATCAGCATGTGTCTGCTATCATTAGCAGAACATAAGTTGGTGATTCGTGTGCAGCACCTGTTTCATTGTCAATGCAACCTTAGACTGAGGGAAGCTGTTCCGACATATATCTTTATAATGAAATGGGATAGGCAGCTTAGGGAAACAGGGAGTTTGGTCTCAAATGCAGGTAAACATTCCAGGCATAAAATGTCTGAATGCAATGTTGAGTGCATTTGCGAGACACCTTACGGAAGCCCATGGAAATTCATTCAACAGGGTTGTGTGTAACTGAACATCCCACCAACAACAGTGCCTATAAAAGATTGCAATAGCAAGCATACTGCTGCAACTTCACCAGATAATTATACCGAATGATAAATGGGAATGAAAACATTTTGTGGAACCTCAAGTCTGCTTATCAGATGAGTCAACATTCCATGTCTGTGGAAAAGTAAACAAACACAATTGTCACATGTGGGATCTGAAATCTGCATGTCATAATTGAGCACCAGTAAGATTCCCCTAAATGGAATGTTTGGTGTGGGATCATACATGATAGAATTATCCGTCCCTTCTTTTTTCTTCTTCTTCTTCTTCTTCTTCTTCTTCTTCTTCTTCTTCTTCTTCTTCTTCTTCTTCTTCTTCTTCTTCTTCTTCTTTTTTTTTTTTATCTGAGAAGACTGTCACTGCTAACACATACCTAGATATGTTGCACTTTACATCTATGCCTCATCTCCCTGGAGGAGCAATTTTCCAACAAGATGGACCACCACCACGCTTCGTTAGTGTAGTATGGTAGTAATCTATGATAGTAATGTAATATACCTATAAGCAGAACACCCTGTATTTCAGTGAGCATACATCTGTTGAATGTTCTGTGAAATATGTTTGTGTAAGTCAAACTTCTATTCCTGTTAGTGTCAGAAATGCCAGCTTGATGAAATACACATCACTATTATTTGTCCTCTACTATATTGCATTTTGCTTGTTTAATAATTTGCCAAAAGAAACCATAGCTTTTACATAAGAAACATTTTAACAGAGAGCGCAAACTTTCATGGCTGTAGTCAATATATCTAGGAGTTATTTCCGGGCTGTTATGCCGCGGTCTGCTGGAGTTTAAGTACCCAGACATTTCATCGAAAACTGTGGCAGACATCTTCAGTGGTGCGATCATAGTCTCCTCAGAGAAGTTAATGTGGTGTCTGAGGTGTGGACTGTCTGAGCTACTGTATTTATCCCTCGAGTGGCCTCCGCTGATCGGTCCAGATGGCGCACAGCAGGAGGGAGGGGGCAGGCTTCACTCAAGGTGTTGTTTCCTCCTGATTGGTTCACTTGAATTTCCCCTGTTTTGTGCTGTTTCTTGACTTCAATGACAGGATACCAGTTGCTGTTAAGTTTCAAAACTTCTTCTTTCTTATTGAAATTGTTGGGATGTTTATAAATGTCAATAGCTTCACGTTGTTGCCGGGCATGGTAGTATATTGTGGATGATAGAATACTCATGTCCTGGAACTTAATTATATGTTTGCCCTCTGCTTCAGTGGCATGTTGGGCATCTGCATACTTATCCGTTTGGCCCAGGCGCCAGCTTCTTTTGTGTTTGGTGAGTCTGATGTTGATGCTCCACTGTGTAGTTCCGATGTAAACCGAACCACAGGAACAGGTAATTCGGTATACACCGGCTGATGACAAGGGCTCCCGAAGATCTTTAGCTGAATATAGTCTGGCTTGTCTGTTTTTTATGAAGCAGGTTTTGGCGTGGCAGGACAACAGGCTCTTTTAACTTCTTTGATTGAGTAACCATTATCTAATAAAGCTGGTTCAAGGTGGCAGAGTTCTTGTAATAAATGTGGCTCGCAAATGCTAGCAGCATGATCTACAAGTGTCTTAATCATACCTCGTTTCTGTCTGGAATGATGATTTGAGGCCTTATACAAATAGCGGTCTGTATGAGTGGGCTTACGGTAGACAGTATGCCCAAGTGTGCTGTCTGCCTTCCTGCTGACAAAGACTTCCAGAAAAGGTAGCTGTCCATCTTTCTCTTCCTCCGTAGAGAATTGTATGCGGGGGTTGATACTATTAAGATGTAGTAGGAAGTCTTGGAGGGTTTCTTTTCCATGGGGCCATATGATGAAGGTGTCATCCACATAGCGGAGCCAGACAATCGGTTTTAGTGGAGCTGTGTCCAAGGCTATAGACTCAGGATTCCATGAAGTAATTGGTCATTACCAGGCTCAGAGGGTTCCCCATGACAACACCACTATCTGTTCGTAGAACGAATGGTTCCACTGGAAATATGTAGCGGTGAGAACATGATGGAGAATTGCAATTATGTCGTCTGAGGAAATGTGCTCTAGCTGTATGAGGGCCTCTTGTACTGGAACCATGGTGAAGAGTGAGACGACATCAAAGCTGATCAGCAGGTCATGAGGTTGTATTGTGTGACTTTGTAGTTTCTGGATGAGATGTATAGAGTCTTCAATGAAAGAGTCTGTCGAGCCGACGTGTGGTTGTAGTAGGGAGGCTAGATTTTTGGCTATGTAATATGTCAGAGATCCAATCCCACTGACAGTGGGCCTCAGAGGCACATCCAGCTTGTGGATTTTTGGTAAGCCGTAAAGTCTGAGGTGGCATCCTTTCCTGTGGTTTTGGTGTAATTAGTGCTTCTGTTACAAATTTCCAGAGGGGAGCCTGTGATGGTAAATCAAATTAAAGTGTATTGTTATGGTTTTTTAAAATGTTCTCCCAAATGTCTAATCATGTTGCGTATCTTGCAGATTTTATGAGCACTTTATTTTGTGTTATTTCATGGTTGGTTGACCAGAAGTGGTGAGCAATGGTGTATTTGTCTGCATATGTTAAACTGTTCTTTTAGTCTAGTTTACAGGCTTGTTTTACTTTTTCCTATGTATAGTTTGTTGTAGGGTGTACAGTTTATTTTTTAAATGGCATATTTTTTGTGTTTAGGAATGGGATCTTTTAGCTTGGTGCATAGTTTTTGTTGTAGCTGAAGTTATTTTGGGGGTGCAAGATTTGAAGCTTTCACAGCAGTGATTATTAATAAGAACTTCTTGGGTTACCAGCCGTGTGATGTTGATCAAGTTGCTCGAGTTTTTGTCCATGTTTACTCTATGGCCTTCTTTAGGAAGTGATGAGTTTCCCCTGACCGGGTGATAAATATATTTTCTGGGCAGAAGGGGCAAGGCTAAATGATGCAGTCCAGTGGGGAAACGGTGCTCTCTGATTGGGCTGGTGGAGAGGTGCTGGCAGTATATAAGCTATTTTCCCCAGTTCTGCGATGTTTGAGAATCTTTGTCCACACAGTGCTCAGCCCTAGACCATTGTAAAATTGTTTGGCTCTAACTTAATTTCAATTGCAGCCAATTACCACGAGAAGATCCTCACTGTACTAGCTGACCCTGTGTATAGGAAAATCAAGGATCGCACTAACAAGATCACACTGGTCATGCGACAACTTATTAGTGCATCTAGTTTACCTCCTGAAATAAAGAAGGCGGCAGTTTGGCAGTATGTTCCGAACCCTATGCACTGTTTTCAGTGTCAGAAGTTCAGACATACTAAGCCCTCATGCACCCATCCATTTGTAAGCATTGTGGACTATCATACCATGAGAGGATGGCTTGTACCCGTGACCCTTATTGTGTTAACTGTGGAGGGAGTCATCCATCCAGTTCGTGACAGTGTCAGAGGTTTCTCGACGAAAAGTGTATCCAGGAGCTGCGCGTGAAAAAACGCCTGACATTCATAGAAGCACTCTGTCACTTTCAAAAACTGCAACCTGCTACTACCACAGGTTTTGCATCTGCTGTCCATTGCCCTCCTGTGAACACTGTTGCCATACAGCATGTACCCGTCGCAGATGCTTCGACACAGACTTACCGGCGAGCACCTCTCCACCATCTCGTGATACAACTGCACCAGCAACTACATCTTCCACAGTGTAGACACATGCAGAGGCCACACCGTTTTGCATGCCCCCACAAATCGTTTGCGACCTAAATATCGGGCGAGTAGTTGTACCTCCATGAAGTCCCGCTCTGCAAGCCACCGGGGATCTTCTGACTCCCGAACTTCTGAGGATGGCAAAAAGGCCATCATCGGTCCCAAGTGCGCCAAGGTTAAGATGAAGAAAAAGATGAAGACCATGTCTTAACCTTTTTATTATGGAAATAATTCAGTGGAATGTAAATGGGTTCCGGGCCCGTGCTCCAGACATACATTTAGTTTCGCACCTTTCGCCTTCAATCGTCTGTCTACAAGAAACCCAGTTTCAGCCTAACCACACCTTACATCTTCGTGGTTTTTTGGCATTTAGACATGACTCTGCAGCTGATCGACGAGCAAGTAGTGGTGTTACTACTCTAGTGGCGCATACCATCTCTGCCACCAGCATCCCGCTTAACACGCTGCTGCAAGTTGTAGCAGTGTGTGTCTAGTTGCAGGGCCTGAGTCTGTCTATTTGTAATGTCTATCTGCCACCGGTCAGTGTCATACACGAGAATGACCTTTGGGCTCTTTTGGCTCAGATTCCGCAACCGCTTATCTTCCTTGGTGATCTGAATGCCAAACATGCTTTATGGGGCTCTGACACTGACGATGCTCGTGGGTTCCTTGCAGCAGACATTTGCGATAGGTCCGAGCTTCTTTTGTTAAACACCGGTGTCTCTAAATTTCTGTCATCTGCCTATGGTACACACTCCGCCCTAGACTTTTCCTTTTGTAGCCTGTCCTTGGTACCTTTACTTGATTGTTGGTCAGTCCTTTCTGACCTATTTGGCAGTGATCATTATCCCATTAACATTCACCTATCCAGACACCATCCTGTGCCAACACGATATCCTCACTGGATTATTTCCAAAGCTGACTGGGAGAAATTTCGGTCTCTCATTCATCTCCACGACAATGTCCTCCCCACCGTTGATGAATTGGTGGAGTATTTTACATATTCTGTCCTGCTTGTAGCAAATTCCAGCATTCCTCGTGGTTCTACTACACCTTGTCATGTTCCTGTGCCTTGGTAGTCCGAGGTGTGTTGTTTGGCTGTTAAAGCCCGTAAACAGGCTCTGTGAGTTTTCAGTTCACACCCTAAGGAGGAGAACTTTATTGCCTTTAAGTGCACTCGTGCCCGGGTGCATTTTGTACTTTGCAGTTCAAAACGGACATACTGGGTAACTTATGTCTCTTCCCTCTCTCATCACACTTCAACACAAAGGATGTGGACTGCTGTTCAGCGTATGTATGGCAAGTGTCGTTGGACAATTCTTTCTGGTCTTGTACAGGGCTCCCATTATACCAGTGAGCAGGATATCACCGATGCCCTTGCAGACTCTTTTGCTGCTGATAACCAAACCCAAAGCTACAATACTGCTTTTCTATCCATCAAGGAATCTGCGGAGCGGCTAGTCCTTAGCTTTAACAGTGACTGTAGTGCATCATACAATGCCCCTTTTACAGAAGCGGAGCTGGTGCATGTCCTGTCTCTTGCAAAGGATTCCTCTCCTGGTTCTGATGGCATCCACCGACAAATGCTGCTTCATCTTCCATCTTCGCTCTCTCCTTCCTGCTGAGCATCTACAACCGTATCTGGCTTCAGCAGGTTTTCCTGTCTTCCTGGTGCGAGGTACTGTCATCCCTATCCCTCGGCTCAGGAAAGACCAGACACTTCCCTCTAGCTACCACCCTATTTGCCTAACGAGTGTCGTTTGTAAGACCTTGGAAGACTCGTTTAGTGTGGTGGCTAGTGATGAATAACCTGCTGGGCAATGTTCACTGGGGTTTTCGTCACCATCGCTCCAGTGTCGACAACCTGACACACATGGAAGCTTTACAAAATGCCTTTCTCATGAAGCAGCATGTTGTGGGTGGTCATCTTCGACCTGCAGAAGGCCTACGACACTATATGGCACTATGGCATCCATATTGCATGAATATGATTTGCACAGTAACCTAGCAATCTTCGTTTTTAACTTTTTACAACTTCACTGATTATGTGTCCGCATTGGCAATAGGCTCTCACAAGAAAGGTACCAGGAAAATGGTGTGCCCCAGGGATCAATTCTCAGTGTAACACTTTTCGCTGTGGCCATTAACAGAATCGCCAGTGTTGTTCGTAGTGGAATCCCAATGTCACTGTTGACGACTTCGCAATTTATTAAGACTCTGATAGTCTTGAGCACATCAAGCATCAACTGCAGCTGACTATAACCTCCATCACCGACTGGGCTCTTCGCAGCAGGTTTCATTTCTCTGCTACGAAAACACAATGTATCCACTTTTATCGACTTTGTGGTGTGCACCCTCCTCCTGATTTTTATATGCGTGGCATACATCTGCCATTTGTTCCACACCTTAAGTTCTTAGGCCTTCACCTCAACAGGAAACTCACCTGGGAGCACCATATTCATGAACTTCAGGCTTCCTGTGATTGTTCACTTCGGGTACTCGGAGTCTTATCTGGGGCTCTGTAATGTTGAGGCTGTATCACTCTTTGGTCTGGTCCAAGCTAGACTATGACAGATTTATTTATAGCATGGTGTCCACACCTAAACTCCGCCTTTTAGACACTGTCCACCATACTGGTATCCATCTTGCCACTGGGGCTTTCCGCACTAGTCGAGTTGCATGTCTGTATACTGACTGAGGCGAACCACCTCTGTCTCTTCGGTGCTCAGTTTTATTGTTCTTACATGGCCAGTTTGGCAGCTCACTCTCGTCACCCTTCTTTTCAACCTTTATTCTGTGCAGAACTCGCACACCGTTATATGCCAAATAGCACTATATCCCAACCAAGCAGCATTTGGTTTCACGGACTGCTCACCTTGCATCAACTCCGAATGCCTGCTGTAGAAGCCTTTGCCGCTACCCTCCTTGGCAGCTCCAGCGTGCCAGGTTCGACCTGGAGCTTTTGGGCCGCGCTAAGCCAGCTACACCCCACTCGGTGTATCATCAACTTTTCGCCGAGTTACTGGGTGTTACAGGAATTATACTGCGGTATTTACCGATGGTTCCCAGGTGGGCGGGGCTACAGAATGTAGTTTTGTTCATAACAGTGACGTTCACAAATACCACCTTCCGGATGCCTGCTCGATTTTTACCGCAGAGTTATATGCTATATTTTATTTTTTACTTTTTATCTCCAGGTTGTGTTCTGGTTGTTTTATTATATGCTGTGATTCTCTTAGCACCCTTCAAGCCCTCAGCCAGTTTATCTTCAGCACAACACTAGCGATCAAGATACAGACACTCATCTCTCGATTACTGAGTCACGGATACCAGCTAGTTTTTGTTTGTATTACCGGGAAAAAGGAGGTAGATGCAGCTGCTAAGGCTGCCTATCATTTGCCAGAGTTTTCGAAATGCACTCTACCTTTTACTGGTGTGCAATGGTACTTCTGATGCCACCTCTTTTTATTCTGGCAGAAGACTTGGGAAGAGGTGGCTGGCACACAGTTGAGGACAATTAAGGACACCGTGCAACCCTGGCCGACCTCATGCAGGTGGTTGTAGGTGATTCTCACCAGATTCAGAATTGGTCACACACACGCCACGCATGGCCATCTATTGCGTGGCGACCCGACCTCTATGTATCCACCGTGTGACATACCACTCTCTATGTCGCACGTTTTGCTGGATTGTCTGCGGTATACTAGAGAGCACCAATGCCTTGGCCTGGGGTTGACCCTGCGATCCGTTCTTGACAACAACCCAGTTTCCGTAGATAAGGTGCTGTGGTTCGTCGTCGAAATTGACTTTGTGAAGCAAATTTAACTTGTATTTTATTCTTTGGGTCGTCATTTTTAGAGTTTTAGCCTGTTTTTTATTGTTGTTTTTACTGTTTGTTTTTAGCATTTTAACTCTTCTGTTTTAATGTTTAATGTTTTAGCCTGTTAGATTTTAATTTTTGACGCTTTTACACTTTTCCATTTTAATCCCTTATTTTATCTTAGCCATGCCAGTTTTAGTGATTTTAGATTTTAACCTTTGATTTCAGGCCCAAATCACCTAGCTGTGGACAGGCCCTTAAACCCCACTACTCACTCACTCAAGAAGGTGGCAACACCTTCTTACTCAGTGCTGCCAAGATTATGTGGACACCCAAAGTGCACCAGCCAGGGGTCCCACTTCGCCCTATAGTGCGCACAATTGGTTTACCAATATAGCAGCTTGCAAAACAACTGACAAGCATGCTTGCAGTACTGGTAGGCACCTGTGAGCATCACATAAAGAACTCTGCAGTGTTTGCGAGAATTATTAAAAATCTGAAAGTGGATTCAACAGACCTCTTAGTTTCAATGTTTCACTATTTACTATGGTTCCCCTCCATGAAACACTAAACCTGCTAGCTGAACGGTTTCCTCCAGACAGAGTAAATCTTTTTGAATATATACTCAATTCCACATACTTCACATACGAGGAATTGTACAAACAAATGGATGGTGTGGCAATGGTTTCTCCACTTTCTCCTGCAGTGGCAAACTTTTACATTGAATACTTTGAGCACAAAGCTCTGCAGTCTGCTCCACTTAAGCCTAAGGGTTTTTACCACTTGCTTTTCAGTCATCTGATGATACAGATATATATGGAAATTCAGCTTAGAAAATCATTTGTGGAAGTTCTTTCAGTTACGATAGGTATAAATCAGTGATTTGCTCCACAAATCTCTGAACATTGGCCATATGTGGATGACACATTTATGATCTGGTAAATTGCGGAGGAAGCGCTACAAGTCTATCTCTCACACGTTAACAGCATCCACAAAAATATCAAGTTCACCATGGAAATTGAAAACCAAGGCTCACTTCTGTTCTTAAACATTCAAATTCATAAACAGCAAAATGGCATAGTGTGCATAGAAAAACCACACACACAGATCGCTACTTGGATGCGCACAGCCATCATCACCCGGCCCAGAAGAAAACTGTTCCATTGAGCCTACAAAATAGCAGATGAACACAGACCTCAAGAAATAAATCACCTGATTAACACATTTAAGAAGAATGGGTACACAAACACATTTATTACGCATACTGGAAAGTCATAAACAACAGGAACCACACCACGGAAAACCACTACACAGAGGAGCATCAAAAGCCTCAGGAAAGGCCTTTATTCCCATCTGCAGCACATTTTTCAATAAGATTGCACAGATACTAAAAAAAACATATCAAAACCATATTTTTACCACCAAGAAAGGTGAGAACAGATGAGACCAGTAAAGGACAACCTGGGATTAAAAACTCCCGGTGCATATAAAATCCCATGCTAATGTGGGAAGGCATATATAGGGCTGACAGGCCACACGATTGAGGAGAGATGTGCGGAACATAAAAGAAACCTCGGACTGCTTCAACCAGAGAAGTCGGCAGTGGCCCGGTACATCTTGGACAACAACCACAGGATTTTATTTGATGAGGCCACGATTTTACACCATAGTGAGCGATATTATGACAGGCTTATTAGAGACGCCATTCAAATTAAGTTAGAGCCAGACAATTTTAATAGAGACAATGGTTTAGGGCTGAGCACAGCATGGACAAAGATTTTCAAACATCGGAGAACTGGGAAAAGTAGCTTATATACTGCCAGCACCTCTCCGCTGGCCCCATCAGAGAGCACAGGTTCCCCATTGGACTGCATCATTTAGCTCTACCATTTCCGTCTGGAGAATATATTCACCACCCAGTCAGGGAAAACTCATCACTTCCTGAACAAGGTCATTGTGAACATGGCCAAAAGCTCGAGCACCTTCACACAGCTGGTAACCTGAGAAGCTCTTATTATTTTTGGCAGCTAATGTGGTTTTTACTTTTCTAATTTAAATTTTTTAATGGCAAATTGTGATATAGCTTTGTGTGCCATGTGAATTTATTGAAATTAGTTTTTTCTATTTATCTTTTTTTTTTTTTTTTTTTAATGTTATGTTTTCTGTGATCTTTATTTGAGTTCTTTATCTTCTTCTCAATCAGTAATGAGCTGAAGCATTTGTTTACTGCTGTGAGTATTGTGTAATCATACTCAGTTTTATATCCTTCTTTTAGCAGTGTGAAGACCAGTCTTTGGGTTAGACTATTTAATGCTGCATGTTTGTACTGCTCATATATCGGCTGGACCCCCTGCGACGGCACTGGACCACACAAGGACCACACCCTTTGCCAGAGTTACACGTAAACGACCGGCAAGTCATGGGTATGGAACACTCTACTGTACTAGCTTACATTAGGCTTACCTGTATCACAACTGATGTTGAAATTGATGGCCTTCAATGCGAACACATTCTCTATATCTCCAAAAACAATTCTGGTTTACCGGCAAAAGTTCATGTTGATTGATTGCCTGTTCTTCTTTCATGATGTCCTTCAATTGTAATGTGAGCAGATTTGATGCGTGCACTTGATTCTTTAGTATTCCCCATAAATAAAAATCACTTAGAGATAGGTTAGGGAAACGAGTTGGCTACAATCCTCAAGTAATTATTCCATCACCATACGTACTTCCCAATTCATGTATAGAATTTGCAGCAGTGTGGGCTGTAACTGAATCCTGTTGAAACCAGCCACACAATCTTTCATTTCTTGTTGTGGAACAAAACTTGTTTAAAATGGAATTTATGTAAACGTGAAAATCAACTGTTGTGTTGTAAAATATGGGACCGGTAATTCTACATGCGCTCACTGCACACCAGCTTTTGCAGTGCGGTGAGGAACTTCATGAATAATATGGGGATTTTCAGTAAACTAGAAAATTTTCCGGAGACATAAGGAATGTGTTCACTTTCAAGGTCATCAGTTTCAATATCTGTTGTGTTGCAGGCAAGCCTAATGTAATTTTGTACAGTAGTTAGTGTTCCGTACCCATGACTTGCTGGTCGTTTATGTGCAGCTCTAGCGGAGGGCACACTGGTCCTCGCCCAGTCTGCCTGATCTACGAACGCACTGTATGTTATGGGGTTGTAACTGTTGTGTCTCATCTAGTTGTCTGCTTGGGTTGGTTTAGTAAATTCTGATCTTAGGTGATTGTGTTCTCTAATTATTTTCAAGTCTAGGAAAAGTACTTTATTTCCTTTGTGAACTTGTAATTAATTCTTGGATGAAAGTAAACATGAATAGGAAAACTCATTAACACATTTCACCAAAATACACAATAGCTGGACATGTTGTTTGGTTGCCCTGTGTCTGCTTGTGGTGGCATCTGGTGAGTGTTTGATGTACTTGCTTAAGTTGCCTTCTGCTGGGAATGCACGCATGTACGCACGTGTGCGCGTGCACACACACACACACTGTAGCTAAAGCTGTATATCAAATTGCAAGGAAACTTTCTTACATAAACACAAAAGATCTGTATCAGGTTGAGTAGGGAGCTTCATTCCTTGGTCATAGCATCACTATTATATTCATGTTCTAATATGATTTGATTCCAGAGCCAACTGAACCAGAGGCTCCCTCAATAAAGAAGCGTGATGAAGGTACTATTGTTATCAAATTAAATGAAGCCGAGAATGACAATGGCCCAGTGACAGCATATCGAATAGTGGTGGTTATTAACGAGGGCCATACGGTTTTCAGACCACAACTTTTGAAATCATATGACGATGCTGCAAAAGAGGGACTGAACTACTATATTGCAGCAGAATTTAAGAATGAGGTAATGTGTTTATAATGCTATAAAGGTACATTTCTTAGATATGTATTTTGTCCAAGTAGTGGCATGAAAGTGTAGTAGAATCCCTTTAGTACCTTAGAGAACATTACTGGCAATGTGCAGAATTCCCATTCTTCTGCAAATTTAAACGGTTGTTTATGAGAAATGCAAATTTAAGTTAAGGTTTGGTTTGTTCCTTGTACTTTTTGAACTAATTTGTTTTTGGTTTTAAGAATATAATGCAACTTCATTGCCGCTATTTCAGCCCTGTAAGTTTCAGTATGAGTTGTCTAGTATCAAAACCGGCTAAGTCACAAAATTTTGAAAAGGGAATTTTTATTATAAATTGAAAGTAGGACAAGTACTCTTTCTGTTGATAAATTAACATGCATCAAATCTGGCCAAAACAACATATTACATGTTGTTGAATTTAGAGTTCTGCAACAGAACAGGCCAAGTTATGCAGGAAGTGGATTCAAAACCAGCCAAGTCAATGAGGAAAGTTATTGTTAACAATGACATCCCGCTTCGGCGTTTTTGCCTTGAAACCTTACTATCGACAGCTCAACAAACCATCAGCTCTAAATGGACATGCAGAAGTTAAAAATAATTTATTACTTTAGCTGCAGATGTTATGTTGGTACAAATGACCTTTTTAATTGGCATGAAAACGTTTTCTTTAATGCCATGTTATTCGCACATACCAAGAGTATTGCAATCTAATGTAAAGTAGGATTGAGGTGTGTAAAATTGTATCTATCAAAGTGCTGCTGTTTTAACCTCTTCAGTGATATGGACGTGAAATCACGTCCATTTAAAATGACGGATGAGCGATATGGGCGTGTATACAAGTCCTGTGTGTTTGTGCATTTAACCCTTATTTATACCTATCTAACTCAACTTATTTTAATTTTCCCTTTATGAAACATTTAAGTAAAGTCTATATGCTTTACTGGCTTACCTTTATATGTTCCTTGTGTAGTGATATGACTCAAAACAGGGATAAACATACAAGGGTACATCTCCACATTCGCGCATTCCCTTCTTGCGGCACACGAAACACTTTCGAGATGGGCGGGATTTCTTTGCTGTTGGTGGTATCCTTTCAGGATAATGTTTTCCTTGAAGTCTGAAGGGTGCTGGGGTTCTGAATTTTCTACCCCCAACGTGGCATTGTTCAATTAGGCTGCGAACTATTGATAGTCGGACGTCCAGGTAGGTCATTGTCTTGTGTGGGTTTAGAGCTCTCCAAATTACCAAACAATTGTATGTGGTTATATCCAGTTGGTGCAAAAATACCTTTTTATATCACTTCTCCCTTCAGCTACAAGCAGGAAAGTATACGTATGTATTTCAAGAAAGAAAGAAACACAGTCTACTAAGTTATAAAACACGTGTAAGCAAAGTTGCAAACTTGCTATATTCTGATGAGTCAAAGCACTAGTGTATGCGTGGTCTATATTTCACATTATGCTGGCGCATAAGCCACACATACAATGGGTCGACTACTGTTTCTTTCAGAGAACTTATATTAGATGCATTCGACAGAGCAAAGTTAACTTTTCACCACAGTGAAACAAAATAGTGCCATTTCAACGTTTTGTAAATGCAACTCAACATTGCTGATGACGTACATGTATACTGCATATAACGAGTTTAGTACCAGTTTTGATTTCATTAAAATAACTTAATATTTACACAAAATACAGCTGTGTATATACAAAGCACTTTAAATGCCCTGCGTTGGATACTGGGTAGCAGTTCTCGGCTCGCAGACGTTTTAAATGGCCATCGCTCAAGAGGTTAATGGAGAATTCATATTTTTCATGCCAAATCTCCCCTGTATTAAACCTTAAAGTGAAAGGACAAAAATAGCTTTTTTTCTTTTTCTTTTTTTTTTTCTTTTTTTTTTCTTTTTTTTTTTTTTTCTTTTTTTTTTTTTTTTTTATGTTCTTACTAATTTTTATTCTACTTTAATATTATACTGCATTTTTTAAATTAATGAATGAATTATGTTTCTTTTATTGATGTTGTACTGATTGAAAAATAAAGTCTTTCTTATTTGAAAGATTTAGAATTAGAAAAATGTCTGTCCGCAATAAAACCAGCCAAGTCGAAACTTAATATTGTGAAAAAATATAGTAAATTATTAATATGATTTTCCATATTAATACAACATGAACCCATCATATGGAGCCTAATGAAAGTGAAACAGAAATATTAGTAACGCTCATTAATTTGTCTGCAGAAGCTTTTAATGATTACTGAAAAAAACATTTTGTAACGTGGCGATTTTGATACTAGACGTCTCGTATATAGAGAATGCTCTCTCATTTTTTTGACTGTTGTTATGTTTAGTTTAATAAGATTACAGCTGGACAGTTCTGTTTGATTGCTGTGTCACTGTAAAAGCCAGTGACAGCTTGAGAAGTTGTTGGTAGATCCCATAGGACTCTAAAGTCATTTGAATCTGCTTTCTAACATGTCTTTGTCCCTTCCTTAGCTCAATAGAGTAGAAGTTGAGTGACTAGTGAGCTGGTGCAGCTAATATACAACCAAACATCTCACAGATTGGAGGTGAATTGGGTTCAAGATTCACTTCTAAGCTACATTGCTCACTTGATTGTCACCTCTTTGTTTTTTATTCAGCTGTTCACTAACATTTATCTCCTTCAGTTGATCCTAATCACAAACCTGCCTTCCATTTTGCAGTTGCATTTCAGTGGGCATTTGGAAAAATTAGAGTGTAGTTGTATCTGCTGTTACAATAAAGTAAAGTATTCCTCCACATTCCACACTGAGTTCTACCTCTAGTACATATCGCGAGTTTGAATCTCGTTTAGGGTGAGTTATCCAAATACGTTTTTTTTTAAGGTTTTCCCTTATCCTGAGAAGACAAATGTTGGGTAACTTAAAGTGCTATGGACTTTTGACTCATTTAAGCATCATTTCAGCCATTTTATTTGCTGTCCAATATGACACTATGTTGGAGGATGTTAATAATAGAGAAAAAATTTAAAAATCTGGATGTGTCCACATAAACAGCAGGATTAATACTGTCGCCACCTATTTCACCTCATTCAGAAAACCTTAGATCAACCATTGCGTTGTTGAACATCTGAGAGCCATTGTTTTTGCAGTGATCACACGTATCACAGCTGGTTTTAGCCATTTGACCTGAGGTATTTTCCGTGTAAGTATTACAAAGAACACCCCTCCCTTTTGAATTGTGTTATTTCCCAAAAATACTGCCTACATTCTGCTACATTCCCCGATCAATTGTTACACTTTTTTTTATTGCAGCTAATGAATTAAAGCCTATCTCCTTAAGAAGAGAGTACAAGTTAGGTAAATCACTCACTATTCATTGCATGCAACACTTTATCTTAGATAGGGGATTTGTATAAAAATGAAAGCTGTATAAAATTCCCTGTTTTTCAATGAATGAGATGATTTGCTTCACAATTATTTTTTCCAGTATTTTCGAGCAAGAAACCAGTGTTACTGGATGATAATTATCGACAGAAATTTTTAAACAGCTATGGTATATTCCTGTATTTATACTTGAACTGATCAGTTCTACTAATGGTTTTAATATTACCGGGGCACATTGTTTCAAGAAGACTAGAGATTCCATCTTTACCTGTGGAGTGTTTACTTTTCATATTGTTTATTTCCTTTAAGAGCTCTTCCTCAGATATCTCTGAAAGGAATGTAGAGTTAGGTATACTGTGTGCCCTTTCATTCATGTTCTCTAAAGCAGTTACATCTTTCTTACTTTGTGATTTATTAATATTTTCAATGCAACTATTATTGAACAGATTACTTAATTCTATGGGGTCTTTTATTAGATTGTTTCCCTTATTTGTTTCTATATCCTCAAGCAGTCATTTACCCTTCCCATTTTCATAGTTTATAAAATTCCAAGCCGTTTTTGTAATATTATTTGATTTTTCCATTAGGTCCTTGGAAGCATTACCAGCCAGCTCCAGCTCCTCTCCTGTTAAACATAACTGAATTGCTCCGACACGACCATGACTTGTTTTTCTGTTTTTCAAATGCCTGTGTACTCTTCCCACGGGAAACTGTAACCCGGCTGCTGTAGATTGTGATACAGCTTTTGCCTTGGCCTTACCTGAACCTCTCCCAGCTTTACCTCCAGCCATCCAGCAAGTCTACACACCACGAGGCTCAAGTAACGCTATGACAAAAGTAGAACAATTGTGAAATGTGAGTTAGTGTTAAGAAAAATAAAGTGTTATAAAAAGTAACTGGACTTGTCATTTAATGTTTATGTTATATGATACAATTAGTTTTTGCAGCCCAAAACAATGAGATTTGTAAAAATCAAAATAGCTGCACTTAAATAAAAATAAAAGGAAATTGAGAGGTGGAATCAGGACTGAACAATTCAATGCCTAGCCACATTTGAACCATGCATCTTCTGCATTCACGCGCGGCTGCTCTAACCACTAAGCTACCATTGCCGACTTACCAGTATGACATTAAATTCCCCAACTGATTCCTGCTTTCCCCGGTAGACCACAAGGGAAAGAGTTAAATACCCCAAGGGGGACTTACAATCATAAGTACTTTATGTCCCATTATTATTTATTTATGCCAACAAACTTACTGTTGGTGTTTTTAAACACACAAGCCTTGTGTGGGCAATGTTTGAGAGGTAGAACTGGAACTTAAAAATTCAATGCCACAGCTGGAATTTGAACCACAGACCTTCCGCTTACCAGGCGGGTGCTCTAACCATTGAGCTACTGTGACAATCTGCCAGAGTGGCATTGAATTCTCAAGCCAGTTTGTATTTTTCCTGGTGAACCACAAAGTTAGTCTCACATCAGAGACAATTACCCCAATGGTGACTTACTATTGTAAGTACTTTATGTCCCAGGATTAAATAACCTTCAGATGGTAATTATTATTTATTTATGCCAACAAACTTACTGTTGGTGTTTTTAAACACACAAGCCATGTGTGGGCAAAGTTTGAGAGGTAGAACTGGAACTTAAAAATTCAATGCCACAGCTGGGATTTGAACCACAGACCTTCCGCTTACCAGGTGGGTGCTCTAACCATTGAGCTTCTGTGAATTTTTAAGTTCCAGTTCTACCTCTCAAACATTGCCCACACACGGCTGTGTGTTTAAAAACACCAACAGTAAGTTTGTTGGCATAAATAAATAATAATTACCATCTGAAGGTTATTTAATCCAGGGACATAAAGTACTTACAATAGTAAGTCACCATTGGGGTAATTGTCTCTGATGTGAGACTACCTTTGTGGTTTACCATGAGAAATATGAACTGGTTTGAGAATTCAATGCCATTCTGACAGATTGTCACAGTAGCTCAATGGTTAGAGCACCCGCCTGGTAAGCGGAAGGTCTGTGGTTCAAATCCCAGCTGTGGCATTGAATTTTTAAGTTCCAGTTCTACCTCTCAAACTTTATGTCCCAGTTTAAGTAACCTTAAAATTATAATTATTTTTTGTGCCAACCAATTTGTTGCTGGTGTGTTTAAAAACGCCAGTTGGTAGGCATAAAAAAATAACAGTTACCATCTGAAAGGAAATTGTTTATGTAGCAGTAAGAAATTAAAGTTTTAGGAATCTAAATAAAGCTGGATTTAAATAATGGAATTTAAAGGTTTCAGGGTTATAGCTGCGTCAATTGAGAAATTTTAGGAAGATACAATAAATTTGAACACTAAATTACAAAGCTCAACCATAGGGAGCACGAAATAAGAAGGCACATGGGTAGCTCCAATCCCTACTCAGCTATGGAGCGCTGTTGCCAGCTCATATCGCTAGCGAAAGAAAGAGAGGGGAGATATGCACGTGAGCGTTACCGGTAGACAGCAGCGAAGACACTGAAGGATTGCAAGGTGCACATTTAAAAGCTGTCACAACAATTTCAATCTCTTTAAAATGAGACAATAGGCTGTAATCGTGTAATTTGCTTCAAATATAAATTCCTCATCTAGGCAGATAATTTTCATTTGCAATCTAATGTTTCAACGTAGTTCATATCTTTCAATAAATAGGTGATAAAACATTACAATGTTGAGTTTTTAAATTTTTTATTATATCCGATTCTCTAGGAACGTTTTCACGTAAATATTTTTGTTATCGGAGTGAAAATGAGAGTTATGTGACGATTTAAATAAATCTAAACGGATGTCGTAGTTGCGCAATTTGAGGCATTTTCTGATAGGTATTTCTCATACTTTGTCAATTTTTCTAAGTGTCTATACAGAGTTTCTGCACATATGTTAATCAGTTTCTATATTAGGTATTCTAAGTGAAAATCTACATAATTAAGCAACAAATGCCTAAGCACAATTTCAAGCCACATTTTACGAGTAATATTCCAATGTGACCTTCTTGGTTGGGTATTTTAGACATTTCAGCACTTAAAATGTTCCTTACGATGCAATTTGTAAGTTAACAGAGCGAAGCTCCGGAAATAGTTTCCCCAATATCTGCCAACCAGAATTTGCAATGCGGTTATTAATATCAGGCAAGTATGTTAGGCTAACGTCTCATCAAAGTTTATATTATATTACAAATAGCAGAAGCGGAAACTCGCCATTGAACAAAATATTTGTTTAAACCAGCTGTGTGAAGACTATTTTTAGCAAACTTATTTTATAGCTCAGTAAGAAACATCAATATGCAGTGTTAATTAAAAATTGTGAACATTATATCTCAAAGAGAATTTGCTATAAAATAGCTTACATTTTTGGTTTAAAACACGTAATCCAGCAATGACTTAACGTACCGTATTTTATCGCATAAGGCCCCTCCCCCCCTCGCATATTTCCCTCCCCTATGATTTTTCATCACTAGAAAATATTTACCTATTAAACATCGCATAATTCCCTCTCATGGTTCGTTCTTATTGGAGTGGCCTTCAAATGACTTGATAATGGACAACAATCGACGCAGTGCTTGCCACAAAAATACTCATATAGCCATTGTCATAACGTATCGTAAAATTGAAATGTGAAGTTACACACGTGTTTGTTTCTAAGTCAATTTCTTACAAGTCGTCATATTGTTAAAAAGAGTTTTAAAAAAAACTGGTATTTCTGGTGCCATTAATGGTTCTGACGACATGTTGTGGAGTAGTGAAAATGAAGATGTGTTATCTGAGCCAGATATAAATGAAAAAAGTGATGATATTGATGGAAGTGAGACAGCAGAATAGTCAGAGAAAAGAAACAATGGAATAATACATTGTAGGCCCAATGAAACCGTGGTATGTATCCAGTTCATTCACAAATTACTGTATACCTATATAACTTTTACATAATACTACATGGTTTCCTTTCCTTTCTGAATTCCTAGAAACACCACTCGCATAATTCCCTCCCCAGTGTTTTCAAGCAAATTATTCGAGAAAAAAAAAGGGGGGGGGGGAGAGTTACGCGATAAAATATGGTATATGCATCAAGCTTTGAAGCCCACCTCTTTATACAGACTCAGCAGTACATCTTTCTGAAAGTCGTCCAGATTCGAAATCCGTTTTTCTGTCTTATGGTGTTTTCCGGGGGATATAAACAAGGGCCGCCCGGATTCAGAAGTGGTTATTTTACCTTGTTGCACTACGCGCGACAATGAATGTTCACTTACATTGCATGCTTTAGCTGTTAGCGCCTGGCTCTGTTTAAATACAATGTTCGCACGCACTTCTACTGAGGATAATTCTTTTAAAATAGTGTAAACACTGAAAATAATAGCCCGCGCATCTGAATGCAATACTTTTCCTTTCGATTGACTTGTCTGTAAGCCGCTTGTACCAGATTTTGTTAATGTCATGTTTCTTAGCAACAAAACGAGTTACAGTAATTATAAGACACAGGTAACACTGTGACACTATGTCAGACATGGAACACGCATAAGAATAAACTAGATTCCTTTTCCTTTCCTGCAGACATTTCACTCCTTGAGAAGAAAGATAGTTGAGACGATAAATAAACAATCATGATGCAAAGCAAGTGTCGTTTGCTATCGCTGAACGCAGCGTTTCTTCAATCACTCATATCTTGGGCTACAGACCACCTAAACTTTTGCTTCTTGGACAGTCAGCTTCAACATTTCTAGCTCTTTGCAATGGAATTCTTTGTAATAATGAGTCATTGCTGGATTTGATGAGCGCAAAGAGAAAAGTGAAAAGCAAATATTGCGCTAGACAGCACGTTACCGAACTGGGCAACGTCGCCTCTCTAGGATTGGCTACTTGCTCTCACACACCTTTCTCTAGCTCCGCCTCATGTGCCTTCTTATTCTGTGAGGCCTATAGGCTGTGTGCATGTTCACATTCTGATCAGTTATCCTCCTGACTCACATTTAAAATCAGCATTGTGAAGTAGCTATAGCTGTTGTACTTCATTACTTTGATCACACTTTCCTTCCACATATTCAAGTGTATATACATTATTGGGTGACTTTAGGTGATAAACAATTTTAAGCCTTGAAAAAGAATGTACTTAATTACATATCTTTTAATAAGCTAGTAACAGTGATGTGAATCTAAATTATTATGAAAACTGAGTCAGATTGAAATACTTAACATCACTTACATGTAATTAATCTTGATCGGTTTCAAGAGCTTAACTAGCTCCCGTCATCAGAATTAACTGACTGGTTCTTGTTGATGTTATTTGATGTGTGGTTGATTGGGCTGACATTTAGTGGTTAGCTGATGAACTTCCATAAAGGGTTTGGTGGAGGCAAATCAAAGTTCATCACACAGAGTTTGTTTTTTATGATCCACTCAAGTCTCAACTAAAAGCCTTCAGCAATACAATGAACAATGTTAAAACCTTAACAGAGAAAGAAAAATCTGGAATAAAACCAAACCATCCCGCTTTACCAAGATTATATTGACTTCCAAAAATCCATAAACCAGGCAATAAAAGGAGACCCATAGTAAACAATATTGGTTCATCCACATATAATTTGGCAAAATGGCTTACACAGGAATTCACAACACTACCCAAGTACAACAGTCTAAGCATCAGGAAATCTCAAGACTTAGTGAAGAAAATAGAACATTTAGAATTAAATCCAGAAGACAAATTTGTATCCTTTAATGTCACAGCACTCTTCTCTAGCATCCCAACAGATGAACTGTAAGTCCAACTGAAGAAATGGCTTTTCCCAAATGCCATACCTCAAGATGAAATGGATGACCTTATGAATCTCATAGAAACTTGCATCACACAATATAGCTTCACTTTTAACAATAGATTCTACCAACAAACCTCAGGCTTAGCCATGGTTAATTGTCTATCACCATTGCTGGCTGATTTCTTCATAAGTAAATTGAAAACACACATAACAACCTCTTTTCCACACATGTTCAATGTTTGGCACAGATATGTAGACAATATTTATGCAATAGTGCCTAACAAGTTCATCCAGGATTTCCTAAAACTTCTTAACTTATAAAACAGCCATACAATTCACCATGGAAATGGAAGAAAAAGATACTTTACCCTTTTTAGACTTAAAAGTAGCTTCACTTTTAACAATAGATTCTACCAACAAACCTCAGGCTTAGCCATGGTTAATTGTCTATCACCATTGCTGGCTGATTTCTTCATAAGTAAATTGAAAACACACATAACAACCTCTTTTCCACACATGTTCAATGTTTGGCACAGATATGTAGACAATATTTATGCAATAGTGCCTAACAAGTTCATCCAGGATTTCCTAAAACTTCTTAACTTATAAAACAGCCATACAATTCACCATGGAAATGGAAGAAAAAGATACTTTACCCTTTTTAGACTTAAAAGTAGCTTCACTTTTAACAATAGATTCTACCAACAAACCTCAGGCTTAGCCATGGTTAATTGTCTATCACCATTGCTGGCTGATTTCTTCATAAGTAAATTGAAAACACACATAACAACCTCTTTTCCACACATGTTCAATGTTTGGCACAGATATGTAGACAATATTTATGCAATAGTGCCTAACAAGTTCATCCAGGATTTCCTAAAACTTCTTAACTTATAAAACAGCCATACAATTCACCATGGAAATGGAAGAAAAAGATACTTTACCCTTTTTAGACTTAAAAATAATTAGATGCCAAAATAAAATCAGTGGTGTCTACAGAAAGCCCACCCACTCAGAAAACTACGTAAAAAAAATCTTATGTGTTGCACTCACATGACTTTCTCTACTCTTCTACTAACCATTCTTACAAATTCTTATTCCTGTATCTCCGTGTTAGTTGACGTAAATATTTGTACAAATTATCTTATTGTTTATTTCCTTGTAGGTGCAACGTGAATATTAGAATACAGTAGGCCTTGTGCAATAGTCAAATCTTTTAAAGCTTTGAGATTCCGTTCTCTTTGCACACTTTAACATATAAAAAAATGAACAACGATGATCCATCTCGTGAAAGTTTTAAGTTCTCCGAAACTCACACACACAACAAGGAATATCTCTGAAATGGTTAACCCTATAAGAAAATTCATTGAGACATAAATTGTATATTTTAGCAAGATCTACATTTTTTGTAGAGTATGATTTGGTCTATCTCTAACGGTTTACCAGTTATGCAAAAGTCGTCCGGAGTAAATACGACTACAGGGGCTATAGCCAGAAAATTCAAGATACACATTTCATTTGCCATAAAAATATCTCAAACATATGACATTTTAATCAAAATCGTTAGAGCCAATTTCAAGAAAATCAAAATTCTCGAAAAATTTTCCATGTAAAGGGTAGTTTAGGGTGGGGCTATTTTCTTCAAAATCTTTGTGTCACATCCTTGAAAGACATTAAACCTAAATACCAACTTTGGTTTTTAGCCCACTTTTCGTTTTTGAGCTATGCTGTCCACAGACTGACACACTGACACACAGACACACACACGGACCTTTTTCTGAAAATGCTTCTTTTAGATTCAGGGGGTCTCGAAACATATATTTCCGGTGAAATCTCAACATCGAATTTTTGGGTGGAATACAATACTTCCCCTACTTACCAGTAGAGAAAGTAATAATGGCTTCAACCCAGTTCCACACATACTTGCAGTCCTAAACAGTTTATCACACAGATTGGTTTTTACCCCATTATCAAAAGGAGAATACAAAAAAGAATACAAACACATAGCACAGCAATTAATAACACTACCCAGCATTTTGAAACTTTTTTCTTGTGGCAAGGGATGTGACATTTGATCTTAAGTAATTTTGGGTTGCTGAAGACAAATCCGTTATTCGTTTCTACGTATTACGTCAGGTTTTCTCGCAATAGGTACTACAAAATAAGATATATAGGAATAAAAAGTACTAAACAAATTAAGATAAGTTTGGAAATATCATAGAGAAAATATAGTGATATTTTTAAACAGTGTACAGCATGTCTATTGCACTATTGTTTGTGAGAGGGGGCCAAATACACTCAAGTTTCATGTATATAAGTGCCAATACCTAGGGTGAAACAGAATCTCTGGGTCACGTATTGCTGAAGTGCACAAGTTCGTATTTCTGTGCTCTAACAATTAAAGGTGACCAAAGAATTTACAAAGAAGGCAATGCATACGTGAAACAACACCAGAAGATGTTATTACAGGGAAAAATTGTCACTTTTAATGCGAACAGTCCTAGATATCCCCTTTGAATGACAGCTTGGCTGCCCAATCTCTGGCTGCTACATGTTTGTCATTTCTTTTCAAACACCAACAATAGTCGGCCATCATTGATGTTCTACCTCCTTGATGTCTTGGTGAAACCTCTCTCCCATCTCTTCACTAACAGCCGCAAGGTTTTCAGGAAAGTCATCAAGATGAGAATGAAGTAAGTGCAGTTTCAGGCTCATTCTACACCCCAACTTCTTCATGTGATCCAACATTGTTTTCACTTGAGAGGTAGAACCGGAACTTAAAAATTCAATGCCACAGCTGGGAGAACCACAGACCTTCTGCTTACCAGGCGGCTGCTCTAACCATTGAGCTACTGTGACAACCTGCCAGAATTCAATGCCATTCTGGCAGATTGTCACAGTAGCTCAATGGATATAGCAGCCGCCTGGTAAGCGGAAGGTCTGTGGTTCAAGTCCCAGCTGTGGCATTGAATTTTTAAGTTCCGGTTCTACCTCTCAAACATTGCCCACACAAGGCTTGTGTGTTTAAAAACACCAACAGTAAGTTTGTTGGCATAAATAAATAATTGTTTTCATTACTGTTTCATCCTATTCACTCTTTACATTTCCTAGGAACTTCGTTATGATATCTCTCATTGAAATCCATGCAGTAAGTTCCACGGCATTCGTCTGTTCTAAGTTTGGGACTTTCAGCAGTTTTCTAATTTGTGGCCTATCAAAAATGCCTTCCTTGACTTTTGCATCTGATAAATGTGGAAACAGGCTTGTAATATACTGAAAACAATATATGAGTTTAATGTGTAGTGGTGGCAAAATAAATTTTTGTTAGTCAACTAAGGCAGCATTTGTAACATTTTTTACCCATGGTGTCAACACTCGTCTCTTAGGCCAAGAAGCTGTACACCAGTGCTTGTCCCTAGCTCTACTATGCCATTCACATAAATGACAAGGGAATTTAGTGTAGTCTGCTTGTTAACCTAATAGAATACTACACACCTTCAAGTCACTACATGATCCCACTTGTGCTCACGATATTTGATTTTGTCCAAAACAGTTTGCATTGTGAGATAATTTTCCTTCAGTGAAACGGAATGTCCCACAGGTATCGAAGCTAGAATGTTTCCATTATGAAATAGTACAGCCTTCAAGCTTCTTTTAGAGGAATCCACAAACAGTCTCCAATCTTCCGATTGATTATCGCTCCCCAGCTGTTGTATCAGTCCTGGAATGTCACAACAGTAGGTCAGATCATCTTCCTTCTTGAAATACTTCCTGAACTCCTTATCTCTATGTCTGTACCAAGGAAAGATAGTTCCAGGGGCAAGAAGATTTTTTCATTTCAATCGTGAACCTAACAGTTCACTCTTTTGCTTTTTGAGGCCAAGGTCTTGTATCAGATTACTCAATTCCGACTGGTTAAACAATTCCAGAATTGCTGTTACTGTTGCTGGTGAAAAATCCATATCTTCTTGCTCATCAACAGAATCTGAGGAAGCTCCAGAATAAGGTAAACTGCTACGAGGTGAAGCTATTGGAATTCCTGGTCCATGAGGAATGGGTCTCATCGCCGACTTTAAATTTGACTACACAATATTGTTCTTGTTTTTCTTATTAAATCCAGCCACATTACACATGAAAAAATAGCAGTCACTGCAATGGTCCTGAGGTCCATGCCAAACCATCCCTATTCGGAATGGAAGGACCTTACATTTCCCTTGGCTCCACTGTCGTAGGTTTTCAAGGCATGTTTTACAAATCAAGTGGGGAGCCATACCTTGTCCTGGTCTCCTAATTTTACTTTAAAATACACATAGTGTAAACATTTCACCAATGTATTTATTGGCCGCCTCTGCCCCTTCATTATATAGCACCCACACATGTAGGAATGAGTCTGGCTTATACACACATGTTCTTCTAATTCCTGACACACTTGCCATTTTAACAACAGAACAAAATATAAACAACAGGTTAGACATTCACCAGACTCATGACATAACTAATTGTCGCTAGACTAGGCAGCATTAAGAATTTTGCCACTATCACAAACTACAAAAATGCAACTCTGCATTTCAACGATCTGAGAGTTCAATGAAATGGTGTTAAATTGACAAGTGCACACAAGAATAAGAAAGCAAACCACAGTTACTCTGAGAACCGATTTGTTGTTATTGCAAAGCAGCATGGAGCTGCAGTGACTCATTTTGAAACAGTAAACCATGATTAACATGAAAACTAGATGTGATACAGGAAAACCAGTGACATTTCTGAAATCAGAAAACCTTATTTAGTCATAATCACTTATCAGATACTTTGCCGCAAAAATCATGCTGGGTAGTGTAATGGATTCAACAAGCAAATCATTGACAAGGAAATAGCACAATTCAAAAAACAGAAACACTTGAAAGAGATCACTACTCTCTCAACAAAAAAGCAATATGATTTTCAAAAAATTCAGCTACCTACCACCCAAGTAAGCACTACAAATTCCACAACATCTTCAAAAAATACAACCTTAACTTGGCCCCACAAAATAACTTCAGCATTGAGAAATTACTGTGCAACACGTCAGAGGACCAGATACCACAGAACAAAAAAGCAGGAATTTATCAAATCAGTTGCCCAGATTGTGACCAGATTTACATAGGTAAACCAAGAGGAATTTAGAAACCAGACTAAAACAACACATGAGATGCTTCAAATGCAAACAGATGGATAAATCTGCAGTTGCACACCATCTTTGGACATCCAACCACAACATTATGCCGAACATAAAACTTTTAAAAGCTACAAAACATGCTGCAGAGTTGGATACCCGGGAAAAAATTCATACCATAAAAAACAAACTCCACATAATGAACTTTGATTTGCCTCCACTTAACCCTTTATGAAAGTTCATCAGCCGACTGCTAGATGCCATGCCAGCCCAAGCAACCACACATCAAGCAACATCAACAAGAACCAGTCAGTTAATTCTGATGATGGGAGCAAGTTAAGCTCTTTAAATCGGTCAAAACTAATTACATGTAAGTGATGTTAAGTGTTTCAATCTGACTCAGTTTTCATTTTAATGTACTTAGTGTTATTTTTTCAGAATTTACAATAGATGTTTATTTTGTTCATAAATGATATGATTATAAATGTTTTTGAAGGTTCATTATGTGGGTTTTAGATTGAGAAGTAAACTAGAGCTATTTTAGATGTTTCCTTGATAATTATTTACAGGATTTTAAGGATGAGTTTATAGTGGGTGATGGAAGAAGATATGGTGAAAATTCGGAATATTACAATCCTCCACTGCCTCCTGATGCAGATGTGCATGTGACTGTAGGAATAGTAAGCAGCTTTCAGGGGGTAACTAAAGTAAAGTATGCCAATGTAGGACATGAACAGCATGACATTGTTATTCTTGACGTTGGAAATGGAGGAGAAGGTGAGTCCTTGCAACCTAAAAACTTGGATTTTATTTTATTTCCATTTATTTGCTATAACATTTACAATATAAGATTTGAAGGTTTCACAGTGATAATTGTTATTAATTAGCACTTCTTGGGTTACCAGCTGTGTAATATCTATAAAATTGTTTGAGCTTTCAGCCATACTAAACTCCATGGCCATCATCAGGAAATGGATAATTAATAAATAAATGGCCATCTCAACTTATGGCCTTTATTGGGAACTGCATAAGGAATAAAAGGCCATCTCAAAATCTTGGCCTTCTTTTAAGTATTCCTGTCCAAGCTGTACTCAGCTGTAGGCAGTTGTCCCTATTAAAATTATTTGGCTCTAATTTAATTTTAATTGCTTCATTTACGAGTCTCGTAATATCAGTTACTGTGGTGTAAAATACCGACCTCATGAAATCAAATTTTGTGATCATTGTCAAGACTATGCTGTGCAATTGCTAGGAAGTTGTAGATTGCGTTTCCTCTCTTCAATCATACGACCTACCTGTCCTATATATGTCTTTCTACATTGGCAGGGAATTTTGTAAATACTAGGTGATTTAAAACAAAGATTATCCTTAACCGGCCTCATATACTGTCTCAGCTTTTTTTTTTTGGTGGCGGGAATATTGTTTTAATGTTATGTTTTTCAAGTATCCATACAATTTTATTCAAGATCATATTGTAGAAGGGATAAATGCCATTCGTTTAGATATTCCTACTTCCTCTGTGTTGTTATTGTACATGGAGCAGGTTCTGGTGTGCTTGATGAATGTCTATGTTTGTGTAACCATTCTTTTTAAGTATGTTCATCAAATCATGTATTTCGTGGGATAAGTTGATAAACACCTAATTAGCATTTATAATGTATGACAAATGTCACACATACAGCCTACTTAGGAAAACAGTATTTTGTACACATTTATTAACAAGGTATGCTAAAATCTCATATACAGTATTTGATCAAAGTATCTGGATGCCCTTATTTAATACAGACTTGAACCCTAGATGTCGCAAAAGGCAGACCTGCCACTATAAAGTAGGACAGGGAGTATAGCATTGTCAGTAGATAAGCAGTAACAACAAAATGGGTAGGTCAAGAGAACTCAATAACTTTGAATGTGAACAAGTTATTGGTTGTCACCTGAGTAACAAATCCATCAGGAATATTTCAACCCTTATAAAGCTGCCCAAATCGGCTATTGGTGATGTGATTGCGAAGGAAGTACCACAACTAAACCGAGATCAGTAGACCTCATTTAATGACTGACAGAGATTGAGCATTGTGGAGGGTGATTTTAAACAATTGCAAGAAATCAGTGGAAGGAATAACACACTAGTTCCATAATGCTACCAACAGTCCTGTCAGCACAATGGCTATATGTTGGGAGTTAAAAGCTATGGGGTACCACAGTCGAGCTGCTCCTCATAAGCCAAGCATTTCAGTAGTCAATGCTAAGCAATGCTTGAGATGGTGTAAGTACCGCCATTGGATGGCAGAGGACTAGAAATGAGTTATTTGGAATGGTGAATCACGCTATACTCTGACAGTTTAATGGAAGGAATTGGATATGACGAATGCCTGGAGAATGATACCTGCCATCATGTTTAGTGCCAACAGTGAAGTACGGAGGAGTTAGTGTTATGATATAGGGGCGTTTTTCATGGTTAGGATGTGGACCCCTTATTGTGCTTAAGAAAAATCTAAAGGTGGGACGATATGAACACATTTTACACCGTTGTATTAGAGGTCTGCACGGGCTTGGGCTCGGGCCTAATTTGAAAAATGTTTGTTGGGCTCATGCCAGGCCCGGGCTTGAAAATTAAGAGATACAAAATAATGTATTATATATTTTTCCGAGAGGCCTCAGGGGTCTCCGCCTAGGGGATATGTGAATAGCGACCACAAGGTACCCAAGCTGAGCAGAACATTACTTCCACTTACTGGTGTTTTGCTCCTCACTGTAACTTTTCTATCTGACCTTACCTTGGTCATCTCTTGTTCTCTTCCGACTCCGATGCTATTAGGGTTCCTGAGGGCTAGGGAGTCTTTATTTTTCCAACCTCTCCATTTCTCTAATATCTCTATAAAATCTTAACCCCAACATGCTGACCTGTCATGGCATGTAATACGTCCTCTGATTGGTGATCAGAGGATATGGTCGGTGAATTTCTTTTGATAATTCTCCCGGTCAGGTCGGTGAGACCCGTAAACCAACGACAGGTATGGTCCTCCAGACATTCTGGGGGTTGTGAGAGAGCGATGTGACCGCCAAAACATAAAAATATGGTGCTCTCTAAAAAACGGTTACTATTACTGCTATTGCTCTCTTCTATATCATTGTGAAAAATATTCGAGAGCAAGAGGATTAATGACTTCATTGTCAGAAATCCAGCATTAGCTAACAACAACATATTTTTCCGAGAATAGCACAATTATCACAGCATTCCTTTACTAGGAATTTTCTATGATTAGTCTGCTGAAAGGTTTCAAATAATAGTAATAATAACAATAACAACAACAATAATAATATCATAATAAATTTAAATAATTGGGCCGGGCCGTGCTCGGGCCCTGGCACTATAACCTCTTCTCGGGCTCGGGCTTGGCTGAGTTCAGGCCGGGCCGTGCCGAACCTAAGAATGTCGGCCCGTCCAGGCCTCTACGTTGTATACTGCAAATGGTAGAGGACCAGATCGTAGATGATCATTGTCTGTATGAGCATGACAATGCACCTTGTCATAGAACTGCATCTGTGAGACACTGATTTGTGGACAATAACATTCCTGAGATGGGCCGGTCTGTCTGGATTTCTGATCTGAACCCTATTGAGCACCTCTGGGATGAGTTGGAATGCCAACTTTGCTGTAGACCTCAGCATCCAACATCAACTTCTCTGGCTTCAGCTCTTCAGGAAGAATGGGCTACCATTCCTCCACAGACATAGACACCTAATTGAAAATGTTCCTAGCAGAATTAAAGCGTAATAAAGGCAAAGGATGGACTTGCTCCATATTAATGTCCAGTAATAAGAAACTCGAAACAGGTAAAGTTTAAGTGCAATTTGAGATAGGTGTCTGGATACTTTTGGTCAGGAAATGTTATTGTTCTGTTTTAGAGTTATTACTAGAATATAATGTTTTGTCATAAGTGTATGTTTTGATTTTGACTCTTTTGATATATGAGTATTAATTTCTTAACATTCAAGCCCAAGCTAGGAAAGCCTGCTGTCTTATACTCTTTATGTGTTGGCAAGCATTGCTTTTTGATAGTGGCAAGACCAGTGGTGTACCATTTAAAATCAACTTCATGCTTGTAAGTGACTTGCCATAAGACATTTTTATACAATTACTCTCTGTAAGTAAATCCAGATTAAATATCTATCTGTAAGCACAGAGGCATTGTGATTGTTACTCCATTCATCCTCTGATTGTTGGTACATGTCAATAGAAGAAACGAAAAAGGATACAATAATTAAAAGAATACAATACTTTAAAAAATTGAGGAAAGTACAGAAGTTAAGTCATACAGTAATCAAGAAATAAAATTATATAATTGAAATATAAGAATACAACAATATAACTATTAAGCAGTGATATAAGCTCACCAGACAAAAAATTAGTCACCCCTGATCAACTCAACATTAATAACTCATAACATGACCTCTTGATCTGATAACTGCCTGGATTTGGTTAGGAAGTGAGTTCACAAGGCTCTGCAAGTATGGCACATCCAGCTGACACTGAATGAGTTGCTCATGCAAATCCACCAAATTGTTGTTGTTAGCTAATGCTAGATTTCTGACAATGAAGTCATTAATCCTCTTGCTCTCCAATATTTTTCACTGATGGATGGGACACTAGAAGTGGCCAGGCATATTTTAAGGTGTTCTCGGTCCATTTCCTCTTGTAGATCACATAGAGGACAGATTGATATTGAAGAGAACAATAGCAGTAATAGTAACCGCTTTTTAGAGAGCACTGTATTTTTATGTTTTGGCAGTTACATCACTCTCTCACAACCCCCAGAATGTCTGGAGGACCACACCTGTCGTTGGTTGACGGCTCTCACTGACTTGACCGGGAGGATTATCAAAATAAATTCACCGATCATATCCTGTGATTACCAATCAGAGGACGTATTACATGTCATGTGGGGATGCTGATTTTGGTGTTCCACCTGCAGTTCCAACAAATTCCACAAATTTTTTATTGGATTCAATTCGGGTGAGTTTGCAGTTCAATTGAGATGTGATAAGGTGTGTGTGTGTTCCTCAAACCAGGCCAACACTCTTCTAGCCCAATGAATCCTGCAGTTGTCATCTTGAAATATAGGGGAGGCAACAGCACAATCATCCTGGAGAAGTTGACTAAATGGCAACACCTGCTCATCCAGAATGTTCAAATAAAAATGCTGGTTCATCCTATTAGTCACCTCTTGGAGTGGGCCCAATCCAAAACATCACTGACCCACCTCCGGCTTGAACTTGACCCTGGACACAATCTGGATGAAATGCTTCATGTGGCCGGCAGTGCACCTGACGACATCCATCATTCGAATAGAGGCAAAAGCATGATTCATCAGACCACATGACATTCCGCCAATCAGCTACTGTCCACATTTGGTGATTTTTAGCCCATTGAAGTCCCGCAGTTTTATGTGTCTCTGTGAGCAAAGGGTGCCTTCGAGGTGTCTGACTCCAAATCTTCATGGAATGCAGTTCCCTCTGCAATGTCCTCTCACTAACAGGTCAGGATAGACCTGAATTCATGAACTGGAGAAGTTCCTGTCGGGTTTGGAAGCAATTTGCATTTACTAGTTGTGAAACTCGTCTCTGGTTCCTCTCAGTCATGATCCTTTCCCGACCACAATTCTGACATCGTGTTTCGTGGCCACATGTATTACACCACTGCTTGTAGACCTGTTGGACAGTTCGCTTCGACACACCAACAAATCGGAACACTTCAACTATCGTATGGCCATGGCACAGCCGAAAACGATTGCCCCTTTTTGTCACTTTGTCACGTCCTTACATTTCCCCATGTTGTACTACACTGAATGCTTGACACACCATGTCTCACAGCTTGCTACAACCCTCTGATCATGTAGGCACGCAGTTAACCACGTGACTTGACCATGAGTCATAAAGATTAATTGCTGATTTCTACAGAAGGCGACCAGTTGTATGCCTGGTGAGCATAATAATATTAGAATGCCTTCATACACTACAAATGTTGCTTCAGCTATACAGTCAACATCTTCATAATTCTATGTTTGAGTATTATATCTCAGCTACATGACAAATGAATATCTTATAAAAAACGTAGTAATGAGTATGTTTTATGTTTCAGGATCATCAGGGGCAAACTCTGAAATAGTGATTGGGTTAACTGTAGCAATTGGTGTATGTGGATTTCTGCTATTACTGTCTGTGATAACATATTTTATGCTGCGAAGATACTTAGGCCACCGGAGACGTGGGTCAGACCACCAGGAACTCTCCCTCCAGGGCCCCATGATTGAGGTGGTATGTATAAGTATGTTGTATGCATGGTATTCCTGAAAATATATCTTTCCACAATAAATGAATGACTTTATGTGCAGAAAACTAAGTGTGTGTGACTTCTTCTGTGATCAACTCTTCGTAACGTAGGAGGAATATGTATAAATAAAATGTTGCTATTGCTATTCTTCAAGTTGAGTTAGAGCACCACTTATATTTAAAACAAACTAAATGTATACCAGGGGCAACTCAGTGGCTTTGTTTGTGGTTCTTGTACTGAGAGCCCAGGGTTAGACATCTGGGTATGGTGCTACAATGTTAAGTTTCCTCTATTCAGGTCTTCACCTGTGACTAGCTCATGTGGTGTCTCTAAGGCTGAAAATGGTTCAAAGTCCATAGTAAAAACAGTAAGTCTCTCCATTCCTTTAGCATTCTTATTGTCCTCCTGTCATCAGAGGTAACGGATACTACCTACAGGGTGCCGAGGTAATAAATGGTTCTAGACCCTCCCTCCCATGTTTCTCAAATTTTACAGTCAGTGTCAAAACAAGAGTTCAGATTTAATGTTCTCCATTTCATTCTTCATTACGGCCTCCATCTTCTCCATTCCAGATTTTATTCTTGATTTTGCTTTCCCATTTTTCCATTCCCAATTTCATGTCTGTTTCTATCCTCTCCATTCCAGCTTATAATTTTTTAAGCTTTCCCTCCAGAGTGACACTGGCCAGCTTCTTCCCAGTTACTCTTTATATAATATATAATAATATACTAATATTTATATAATAATATACTCTTGCATATAATGTTGTAATAAACCGCTTGTGAAGTGGCTGCTTTTCTCTTCAGTTACTCGCTTAAGAGTTTTAACACAGTAGTCACTTTTTACCCTCTTCTCTAGCAAGTAATCAGGACTTAAGCATTTCATGGCATAATAATCCAGATGTTCCCTGTGGAGAAATGGTGAAAAATAATGTGCTGCTGCAACCTGTTAGGTTCATAGGAGAGAGCACAGTGTATTGTAATATATTCCTCATTGCCAATACCATCAGTTTGCAGACTGCCAAGATGGTGGCTAGCCCATCAGTGAATCTGATTGGTTCAAGTGCCTAAAGCACAAGAATCAGCAGACATGATTAAGCAATAAGCGAATGAAGCAGCAAGGGATGTGAACCATTTGGTTAGCATACACTAAGTCCATCATGTTCTTCCATGGTGTACGACTGTTTGTTTCTGTAGTTACCCTAATGAGTGCTTATGTATAGTAAATGTTCATGCATATCTGTTACAATGACCTTCACTTATTATACCTATTTTAACTTTTTTCAAGGCCAAATTACAGACATGTTCAATAGCCTGATAATATTGACTTCAGTTAAAAGGACACACTTTCTTCTTTTTTCTATTGGGTTAGGTGTTTGAATTGCAGTGTCAGCGTCACTTTTGTTTCCTCTCCTTCCCCTCTCCTTTGTTTTCAACCACAAATAGCATAACGTGGTCATGCTTCAGTATGTTCAGAATCATTCTTACTCTGTCACTGAAAGTTAATACAGTCTTAATTAATTTATTCTTTGCATGATGTCCGTGCTTTATATTTTTACTTTATGAGTAAAGCATAAAAAGTGTGATGATTATGGGCGAAATACCCTTGCCCTGTGTTAATAATAAAGGAACTATTATTACATATAAAAAACCCTCTGGGAAATTTAATTGCAAATGCTGAAGTATATGTTCACAATACATGTAATGAGAGATTGAATATCAACTTTCATAAAATCAGTGCTTTTGAAAAAAATCCTTTAGGCTTATTGGAGTACAATTATATAATAATCAACTAACCTATATAAAAAGAATATGCTCTATATTACAGTTTAAAAAAGAAATACATCAATTTTTACTAGATAACTACTTAATTTAGGAATATATGTAGAGAAAAGAAATAGGAATATATGCAGATCAAACTGTTTCACAAAAGTATTACTCTTTGATAACTACAGTATTACCTCTCTTTTACACTTTTCAGGGGACTAGAGGAAAAGTGGTGTAAAATGGGGGAAAGTGTAAATTGGGGGAAATGGGCCACAACTCAACAATTTTGTAATATGTAATGGTTATAAAAATATTGGCTGAAATGTATTGCACTTTGTAAAACTTACCTTATTACTGCTTATTCAGATAGTAACATGGCACATTGGTACCATTAACAAGTAACCAGTTTTATTATTTTGCTACTGATGAAAGGGTATGGATTTATTATAGTTACACACTACACATTAAAAATTGTGCATTTTGTCAGTAGGAGAACCAAAAGGTTTATTTTTTGCAATAATGATAGGAAACTTAACTGTTGAACATGGATCACTTTATTTAACTATTATACAGTTCAATCAAGAACACCTAACTGTTCTGGAAGTAGTCCAAAATTGATTTTTGTTTTGATCTTTTTGATCTAATTACTTCTATTTGGTTTTCAAGTTCATGAGATTTTTCAAAGTTTTTTTTTCACCCCCTTCTACCGATGAAAGATATTTTTGCAGCACTTCCAAAGCTGCACTTACCTCAGCACTTGTTGGCACCACGCTGTCATTTTCATCTTCATAATGCTGTCTGAGTCCACTGCAGTATGTTGATTAACAAAATCTTCCAAGGACTCCTCGGTGGTTACCAGTGCTTCGTCAACTGCCATGAAGTCCTCAACACACAATCTGGCTGCAAAGCATCCCATATGGTCAAAAGGGAGTTGATATCTTTTTCCTCTTCTTCAGGCTGCACATTTTCTGTTTTGAAGAACATTCTTTTATGAAAGCAGTTGGCAATTGTAGATTGCATGACATCTTTCTATGCTTTTGCAATGTAGTGGAGGGCATCAAACACAGAAATTCTGAAGGCAGAAAGGTCTTTATCAGCATTCATTGCATTCAGTATGCGCTGCACCACACTCTTTCTGTAGGCTGATTTGAAGGAATGAATAATTCCTAGATCTAGGGGTGGCAGTTTACTGGTGCAGCTTGCTGGCAGGAACTCCAACTGCTCATTCCTCAAATGCACGTCAACAGGGTGAGGAGGACAACAGTCAATGAAGAGTAGAATCTTCCTGTTCTGTGCACTATTCTGGCATCAAGTGCAGAAAGCTGTTTCTGGAATATATTGGAGGTCATCCACGCCTTCTTATTGGCATCATATGATGTGGGCAGGGAACGGACATTTTTGAAGCATCAAGATTTTCTTGATTTTCCAATTACAAATGGTTGAAGCCTTTCAGAGCCATCTGCATTGGCTCCCAACATAACAGTAAGCCTCAATTTGCTGTGCTTACCACCATGACATTTGTCTCCTTTAAACGCCAGTGTCTTCTTGGTCAGAATGTTAAAAAACAACCCACTTTCATCTATATTGAATATGTCCTTAGGATCATAATTCTTTAACAGTTCTGGAAGCTTTTCGTTGATCCACTGCTCAACACTATTGTCACAGACGGGAGCAGACTCGCCACACACAGTTTTGTATGTTACACTGTAACGTTTCCTGGAGTAGTGCAACCACCCATTCGACGCAATAAAATCGTCTATTCCCAGCATAGTTGCCACATGAAGTGCCTTCTCCCATAGCAGCACTCCACTGATTGGAATATTCATTGCTCTTATCATTTCGAACCAGCTTCTCACTATTTCCTCGAGTTTGTCGTATTTTGAATAACTAACATGCTTCGTCTTCTTTGCATGAGCTCCACACTCTGAAGCACTTGCTGATGTAGAATGTCTGTTTCATATTATAGTGTTCAATGTCAGTACTTTTATATTCAACTAACGTGTTAGTCCAACACATGTTCCACGAATGGAGTCAGCTTTTTCCAGAATTTTAAGTTTTTCTTCAATGGAAAAAGACTTCCTCTCCCTTTCTTTCTCCATTTCTGAGACTGTGATAGAACGGAGCTTGGAATTGAATTGCAACTGGTAACACAAGATAGCGCAAATATCGGTGTCTCCAGCATTACCACACCTACAGATATCAAGTAACAATGGCCGACGGTCGAGACTAAGGTTCTTTGAATGTCATGACCAACAATCGTATGGTCTTATCGCCATATTGCTTTGTGTTAGAACTCGATGGGACATGGTGTAAATGGTGGTGAATTAAAATTTCACAAACGTAAATGCCAGGATTCTAATACATTGTGAGTATAGGAAGATTGAAGGGACCTTAAAAAATTGTTGTAAACGGTGCGAAAACGTAAATGGTGGGGATGTAAAAGCAGGGTAATACTGTATATATAATTAATACCAAGCTTACTTTTCATGTTGTAAAATTAACTACTTCACTAAGAATATACATTGGTCCTGTAAGCAAGAAGACACCAAGATGGTGGAGAAATGTGGCAGATTATATCATCATATGTATAATTTATATTTGTCATAACTATTGCTTTAAGGTTGGCACACACTAGTCCATCACAATCAGAACAGAATGAAGCAGGGTTGGATTCGTGTTATTTAATGATCAAATGCACACTGGCCCGATCAGAAGGATTTAACTTCTCCTCCTTCCAAGAGGAGTGCCTGACACACAACTCTCATGGAAGTTTCTGTTGGTGTTGGGTGGCCTTCGTAAATGCTCGTTAGGTTATGTATACATTTGGCACCCTCAATATACCGCTTATCATTATCACAGATGCATAAACAGAATGCAGGTACCTGCTATAGTGGGGGGTGAATTATTAATATTAACAGTGTAAAATTATAAAGAATACTATCACAACCAGTCATGCTGTGAAAAACTTGCCCAAGATCTTCTTGCAAGCCTGGAAAAAGATTACTACTAATAAATTCACCATACTGATCTCTTGTGAATCTACTCTTTCGTCACCTTTTTCTTTCTTTCTTCTTCAATTGCTAAAGCACCTAATATTACATTATGCTGTGTCAGAGGAGCTGCAGCTTTTACTGTTGTATCCATTCGCATTTGATGACCAAATAAATTTTCCGGTCGGAATATTCCAAGTCGTGAGTGTTTATGCTTCTGTGGAAGATGGACGGCTGCAAATTTCCTTTCCAGTCTTAGTGGGTCAGTGCGTGTCAACTTTTAAGGTGTTGTTAAGAAAACTGTTCTTTTTTTGTAGATGCTTTGTATAGGTCGTGAGGCAAGAGAACAATTCCCCTACCTGCGCAGTGACAACTGTTCACCTGAAAGACTGATGTGGGAGAAGTTGCACAATCATGTATGCGCAGAAGCAAGTGCAGAAGTCATAGCGCTTCCATCCACGAAGGAGTGAAGCTCGCTAGCACAACTTCAGTGCATGTTACTAATGACATATGTATAAAAATTAGTATTATAATGAACAAAGTGATTTGGCTATAACTGTGGCTATGTGCCAACAATTACTTTCATGCGAACTGCAATTGTTTCAGCTGTCCACTGTTATAGTAACATTTAGTCATTGGCGGCAAGCTCGCCTGCCTTTCCCTCCTCTCAGCCGTTGCAGTGAGGGAGGGGAGGAAAGCAGCTTTCCCTATGCGCAAGATTTGTTCATGTCTTGCCTTACGACCTTTACATATCTGATTCCCATATCATGTATAAGTGATCAGTGGAAGATGATAAATTCAATTGAATATGCAAAGCTGTATGGTGTATGTTGTAACTTCATTGCATACACCATCTGATGGGACTTATCAAAGCCAGGAGAAAGCAAAAAGTTAGCTTAAGTTAGAATTACACTATAAGTATAAAAGTTTCATTATTTCATGAAGAACCATGGCAGAATGTGTACTTAAGCAATTTTTCAACTTATGCCGGCTACTAATTATCTGCCTAGAATCTTCATAAAATGCTATGTTTCAGCAAAAATCTATGTGCTATGCATAAAGTAGTTCATCAGTGAAGTTAATAAAATAAAGTAAAATAAAGTTAATAGATCTAAATTAACACTCACTGTTTGCACAGATGTCAGCTTGAATGTGACTGCTGTGAGCAAAAACTTTATACAGTTCAGGTTTTGTTAGTTAAAATTTACTACATTTTTCTGTTTGTTATTTTGTAGGAATCAAGTGGTTATATACACAATGGCTATATACCTGAGGAAGAAGATGAACGAGTGAACCATTATGACAGACTAAAGCAGCAAGTTTGGAGTATTCCTCGTAACTTTCTTGACGTCCGATCAGAAAGTTTGGGTGTTGGACAGTATGGTAATGTTATGAGAGGGACTGTACAACAACGTGGTTACCCTGTACCTGCTGCAGTGCATGTGATTCAGGATAGAGAGCTTGAAACAGAGAAAAGACGTGCCATGCTTCGTGACCTGAATGTGCTTATATGTATTGGCAATCATACAAACTTTGCCACTCTCATAGGCACATGTGAGTGTCCAGATACACTCTTTGTTGTTGTAGAGCACCATCCTGCAAGTCTGAAGGTACATGTGCATGTTGATATAGCTTAGAAAATATTTTATATGTACGAAAGAAATTAAAACTAACACAGCTTTCAATTTGTTTACATTCTTGAGTTCCAGTCTTGATGTGCCTACTACTATTCAGTTGAAGTCAAATTAAATAAATTAAATTATTAAAAATTATTTATTTTAGAGTAACATTTGGGAAAAAAACTAAGTAACAAATGCTACTGATCCGCTAAATTTTCTTTATGTGTACCTGCTTAAATTGTCGCTAAAAGATAACTTTATTTCTGTAAACAACCAACATTTAAAGTATGTTCATTGAAATTTCCCTTATAAATACTTTTCACCTTGGAAACATCTGGCTCAAGACTTCCTGGAAGCATTCTTTTCTCTCTCTCACCCTCTCCCTCTCTCCCTCTCTCTCTCTCTCTCTCTCTCTCTCTCTCTCTCTCTCTCTCTCTCTCTCTCTCTCACAGTCTCTCACACTCTCTCGCCCTCTCTGTCTCTGAATACAAAAAATGCATGCACACAGCATAGCATTTTAATCAATATCAGAGCCATGTTGGGGAGTGTAACAGATATAAAAAATGGGTACACACACACACGGGCACGCACACACACATACGCACGCGCACACACAAACTGCATAGTTTTTTATTTGGTGACCTTAAAACATGTGTTTCCAGAAGTCTCATTATTGACTGTTTAAGTAGAACACAAGACTTCCTCTACCTACTACAAGGAGGGGCTGGAGAAAGTAAAAGACAATGAGGATACCTTTCCAAGGAGTTTAATATCTGAAAATATACCTGTATAATTATTATTTATTTATGCCAACAAACTTACCGTTGGTGTTTTTAAACACACAAGCCGTGTGTGGGCAAAGTTTGAGAGGTAGAACTGGAACTTAAAAATTCAATGCCGCAACTGGGATTTGAACCACAGACCTTCTGCTTACCGGGCGGCTGCTCTACCTCTGAGCTATTGTGACAAACTGCCAGAATGGCATTAAATTCTCAAACCAGTTTGTACAACTTTTACCTAGTTAGGCAATGCATGGTTACCATAGTAACAGTACTGTAATTTGGAAAAATGGCCAATGAAAGGTGCCAAAAAGGTGCCCAATTATGCCATTCAAATAGCTACAATACAATATGTTACTAGTACTTTTTAATACATCAGTGAAATTTGATTAAAAATGTGAATATTATCTTTTTTTTTTTTTTTTTTGCACTTTAATTATACATATAAAATAATAAATATTTTTGTTGTTTAACAATGCTGTGAATTGCTAGGATCACATCAGCATCACATTATACGTATAATTTGCGATTTAGTTGCTTTACTGTCACAGAGTTGGTGCGTTAATTCCTACCACCCCATCTAGGCGATAACAGTACCTTCTGTATAGGGGAGATGTCCTAGGAATTATAATTTTTTATTTTGTGTTGTACAATTTGTAAAGCCCCAAATGCATTTCATTGGCCCTGCACCAGTAAGGTAAAGCATTGTGTTGAACTTTAAACTCCATTTTCCTTATTTCATCTCCAGTATAATTTACTTTCCAAAATGCTCCTTTGACCACAGTTTGTAGAAGGCTTGAAATTTTCAGGAAGTATGGATTTAAACAATGTGGTGTACTAATTAAAAAGTATAAAATTGTTCAGCTGAAATTAGTTATTTACGACAAAAATTGAAATTGAAAAATTCAGTATCATATTATGAACAAAAAATATTTTTCTCTTAAATAATTAAAATTAAGAAAGCCTGCACAACAATTATTTATATTTCTATACCAAGTTCAAATAAAAATTTGGAAGCCATTTGATAAAGTAAGGGGTCCAAGGGGCATTTCATATTACCATACAAAAATGGGTAAAAGAATTAATATATTAACTGTTTGACATAGCGTGTTAAAAGTTTGTGTGCACTATATGTTTTATGTTCTGAGTGTATGGTAAAACATTCTGGACAGTTGGAAGACTGTGACGTTTCCAATTTTACAGATGTTTTGCCGTACATGCTATTCCCATATTTGATAGGAATCTAAAATTGGTAACTACATACTTCAAAAAGGACATGATGTGCACAAGTGTTTATGATATGCATGGGCATTTACAGTAAGGATGTAGACCTCACAATTCTGTCACTTCCTTTGTTCAAATTATTAACCAAATTTAGCATGAAATTTGTAGATTTACGAAGTGAACTTCCATTCTGCACGGAAAAGCATTAAATGTAAAAATGTTAAAAAGCTTGTCAACATTTAAAAGCACTTCCTCCGCTTACCAATAAAACAGAACTAGTTTTGGGGAGACACTCTGTCCATCCTCAGCTGCTCTTATTGTTAAGTAAGTGGAGCATCAAGTGTTTTAACATTTTATTAACATGTCCCAGTGTTCTGAACACTTCATTTTTATCATCATTTTTGTATACTAAATATAATTGGATTTGGTAATGTTGCCAAATACAGGCTTAGGGACCGTGTAACGTAGGGCGCCAACATATGAGAAATGAAAGTAGCGAGCGGTAGTAAAACATCATTTGAATAATGTTGGAATTGTGTAGATGGCAATGCGTAAAGATGAGAATGCAGATAACTTCTGGCAATGCATGTACATAAGTGACGTAGATACGAAGAAGGTGGGGAAACTCTATTCTCGTTCATAATGACAAATTTTGGCAACTACAAGGGAGGGAACTCTATTTTACTTACAGATACAACTTCAATCGCAAAGAAGAAATACTACGTGTACATAAAGCACGGATACCAGTTTTAGATAGACTTTCAGACACACACAACAGTTGTAATAAAACTCCACCTACAACTGGCCAATCACTACTGCAGCCAGCGCAACAAAGCCCCGCCCACCCCCACCCATATAAATAACCTTAACGGACGTTAACGGTCATTACTTCCACTACTTCTCTGCTTCCACATTCAAACTCTGACCATTGCAGACAGAGGATTGTGTTACCCTGATGATGCCAAGCGCAGTACTTGGCGAAACGTTGGTATCTACCATGCCTTCTAGACCACGGCCTACAAGCCCGGAAGAACTAAACATTTCTAATAGTCAGGAAATCTTCACTTCGTAACACTTTCTGGTATTGTTACGTCTCCTTTTCCACTATTAGTACAGGCTTGTATTCCATTGTTTCAGTTTTAGATCGCACTTCCGTTCCATTACCCATGTTCCTCTCTAAATCATGGTTGCCAACCTCTTTGTCCAGTAGTGTATTTCTTTATGTCAAGTTGGCATGGTTTAGTGACATTGTGCATCAAGAAACCCGTATTCGGCTACATTACCTTGGATTCCACCATACTTGGTATTAATCTTGAGCTTGTAAGGAAGGACATAGTACAGTATTAATTTAAGCAGTTTTCAAAGATTTATCTGTGACTTTCTGCTAGGATGTTACTTACAGTGATAATTCAGGTTTGGTTTTTTTCTTTACATGAACATAAAGTAGAGTATTGAAATGGAGCTAGCATTGTACCTCCTTCATGTGGCCATTGCATACCTTTCATATAGTTGTATTCAATCGTAGCATATTTACTTACAAGCGTCTTAAATGTATCCAAGTCATGCATCTCAATTTAGAGTAGTTCTGTTGAAGTAACAAAATGTCATTGGTTGAGAAAAATTAGATAGTAAGGTTAATATCAAATGGCTCCAGTACTATATTAAGTTTAGTTTGTGTTGAAGGGGCAAAGAAATAAGTGTTTTTGTTTTTTATGTCATTCTCATGATAGAACATTTTTGCTTTTAAGGATTTGCTTTTGGAAAGTCGCTGTTTGGAGCACATGAACGCTGGACAACGAAACCCACAGCGATTTTGTTCCCTTGCAGAGACTCAAGTCTTGGAGGCAGTTTTGGGAATTGCACGTGCTATGGATTATCTTAGTACAAAAAAAATTGTACATACACAATTAGCAGCAAGAAATGTTTTAATGGCAGATGGTATTATTCCAAAGGTTACTGGCTGTGGCATCTCTCAGTTCAGCAAGCCAAATGATGTAAGTAAATACATAATAACATCAAAGCTAAATAGAATAAAATGGATTTGCACTTTAAGACTCCATAAAAATGCTTCACACATCTATTGTGTGCATTGTCAGTTAGGCCTCTTAAAAAGCATAGGCTCTTGTGCTAGCAGTGCTGGGATACTAATATTGCATAGATCAGAACTCTCTTCTCAGAAAATGCTGGAGTTGTTGATGTGAAACACATTCCTTACAGCCACATTCTCAGTACAGCAGAGGAGCTCAGTACTTTCTGGAAGAGTTCTTGTAGACACGTCCTCAAGAAGTGCTGAATGTTCTTTGATGAGTTTATTTTAATTTAGCTGTAGGAGCACATAGTTACGAGGACCTATGAGCATAAAATTTCTCAGTTACAATGCTGTTTACTTTTATTCATATACAAGGAACAAAGAGTACCTACATACATAATACAATGGCAGATGCAAAATTCAAAGGCAGCTGATGGCTGACCATTACCAGAAAAGTGCGGCTTTGCCACATGTGAAAGGGCAGACCAAAGCTATACGCAGTAATAAGACAAAATAAAAACACTTTATAGGGTATGTGATGGGACAAATCGACCGAGTAATAACAATATTAATAATATCATACTGACAATAATCTCATCCTAATAATGATCATATTAATAATAATAAAATAATAAAATATGGAAGATTATAAGAAGAAGAATATGAATAGCAATATGAATAAATGTTGTTTTCTAGTGCCTTGCATCTGGTAATGAAGCCATTAGCATTCGTGCTTTCCAATACTTTTGAACTGTAGTTTCTTCTGATCTTAATGCTTCACAGGTCTTCAAGTGGTCTTCGTTCATTTCTGCTGGATCGTTACACAGGACACATATTGGATATGAATAAATGTGATAGCAATAGTATTCAGAAGCCATGCACCTGAAAAGTAGTGAAAGGCTGCGACAGCCATGTAAATTGTATCATCCTGGGAAACACAGCCATTAACATACGGTCGTCAAACAATGCAAACAAAGGGCTTGCCAAAGCCTTAAAAATTGTTGTTTGCCTTAATAGGCATACCGTGTGCAATGAGTGTGAAAAACCCTTTAAAGTTGCAGAATGAGACAAGAAGCACTCATTGGTGGAAATCTGGAAATTACGAATTAGTATAGATCTCCAACAATGAAAATCGTAGAACTGCCCATAGGAGATGAAAAATTTAGGTTTAATTGTCATTAACAAAACTGGAAGGCACAGCTCAGAAAGTCCACTCCACATCATTTATTGGAAGACTCACACTGACAAAAGCCTCACACATCTCACTCTGACAGAACACTACAAAGTCTCACAATCTCAGAAACTCACAAAGATGCATAAATTCATAACACATTGAGGAAGCATGATTCCTAAAATAATCGGGAAAGTCAGTTTTTTGCAAATGAACAATCTTTGTGAGGGTATATGGCTGCAAGAGAGAAAACTAATCTGTAAATAACAATATATGTGCCGTGGAAGTAAAAGTTTGCAGGAGATATTAATTCGGAGTTTATTATTTCAACCCATGAAATCAGAGTCATAGCCAAGCCAAACGCTGTGAACTAACAATTATCCAGCCGCAGATATTACTGTAGTACTCATGTAAACATAGCTTGGTGTGTGTGTGCTAATTTAACAAAACCAAGCTTTACAATTAATTACTGGAGGTGTCAAAACAACACCTATTGACCCAATGAGAGTACATACTAACACACTAACACTACTAACGATAGTAGAACAACAAGCGATAATGCAATATGAAAAGCTTACTAGACTGCCACACAACAGATGGGCTAAACGAACGTTCCCAACCTCTCTCAAAACCCAGAAAAGTTTTCCATAGTGTTATAAATGAACTTAAAAACAAACTTAACATACCCCACTCAAAAGAATATTTATAAATAAAACCCAACCCTGCAATATTAACAACAGTAGAGTATAATATCTTGCCTCTGGTGTGGAGGACCCAGGTTCGATCCCCAGTACCAGCATGGGGATTTTAACTCCTCTGGGAGGTCTGGCACAGGGTGCACTCAACCTTGTTAGTCCCGGGGGGACCAATTGAGGAGCTACTTGATGGAAAAGTAACGGCCCCAGGTCGTGAAGACCGCATAACTGGCAGGGAGGGATTGGGACACTGACCACGTACCACCCTCCAGTACTGCACCCCACCAATGACGCCTGTAGTGGGCCGAGGTGGGGGACGCAGCGGCTAGGTGGTAAGGCTAGGCTCTTCATGGGCTGTAGTGCTGGGGCTTAGAGTATAATATAAACCTTATAGAAGAAATAACAGAATCTAATATGAATACAGCTGTCCAACGAATATTAGCAATAGAAATAATTCATACTTGATATCTAGGGGTGATGATTTTTCACATTAGCGATAAAGTGCGAATTGCATATAAAAAGGCTATGTTTGCATATTTACATTGTTGATGATCAATTAATTCACTTTAAATGTGTTTTGAATATGCGATAAAATGCAAAATCCACCTAAAATGCTAAATGAGTATAAAAATGCGATATAAATACGAAATGGACTAGTTTTTTTAAGAAAAACTTATTTTACGCTATTTAGTGATAATATCAACAAGTTTGCTTCCACAAATATTGTATCCATGTGACGCTGAAAAGTTTGGTTGCAGTTAGGAAATTGAAGAAATAACAGGTCTTCAACCTCACCCATCCCATCCATCGAAACGGTTTATCTCGGCCCACGCCTATTGTGTCGTAGAAAATTCCAAGACAGATTTCAAGTTTAAAATTACATCCACAATACACTTTCTTCCTTCCTCCCCTTAAAATGGTATAGTCCAACAATGTCCTCAATTACCTGACTGGTATTTTGAAGCTGTGTATTATTGTTCGGGCTTACCGACAGTTCTTTATTTGGCCTTATATTATTTTTTATTATTATATCAATGTAATTGATAATTGTATTTAGTGAGATTTCATTATATTTGTTGTATTTTATTGCATTTGGGCAGTATTTTCTTACAATTATGAATTTAATACTCAATTTATTTGTTTAAAAATGGCCCACTTACCTGGGTTAATCTAAAGTATATATTTTCCGTAAAATGCTACAAAACACTATATAAGAAATGTGAAAACGCTATAAAGTGCTAAATAGTAAAACCAAAATGCTAAATTTATAATTTCAAAATGCTAAAAATTGCCATCCCTAACGATATCCTATTCCATTCTGGCTCCATGTTTATACTGATGCTCCTCAATCTCTCCAGAAAAAGATACAGGAGCAACATGCTCTCTTTTTTTCCTTTACTAAATGCTTAGAATATAGAATAAGTTATGATGGAGAAATTGAAGTAATCAACCATTCACAACATCTATACAATGTTAAAAATGTTACAAATGCTGTCTTATTATCAGACTCAAAAGTAGCAATCCTGTCAATAGTTTCTGATAACAAACAATCCACACATACACTAGAAATCGTCAATATGATAACTCAATTAACAAAATTGAGTAAAAGAATAGTATACAATGAATAATTACCATATACATTGTGGTGTATATGGTAATGAGACAGCAGACAACTTGGCGAAAAAAGATGCCTTCTCACCTATGGACCAACTGGAAAATTAATATTTGATTCTGTAAAACAATTAATAAAAAACCAATATAAAAAGTTCAGCAAAATCAATTATATTACAATTTCTCAGGGAAAAAATTGGAAAGTTCTTGCCCAGAATCCAAACATAATACCAGATCTGTCTAGGAAAACTGCAGTTGCAGCCTTTCGATTGTTAATGGGCAATGATTGTATGGCTAAAAATTTACATAGAATCGGAATATACGAGTCCCCAGTTTGTCCACTATGCAGTCTAAATGAAGAAATGGACTACAATCATCTTCAAAAATGTTCATGATTTCTCAGTATACAAAAGGAGTATGAAAAATATTGGAGTGTAAGAAGACTAATGGCTTCATTGTCAAATGTTGGGTATTAGAAAACAACAAGTCTGAAAATCATACCTTAAAGCAGTAACACAATGTGCGCAGGCCAAGCAGAAAATTACTTACAACAAAGTAGTTGCATCTGCCTCATCATCATTGTTGATTTTGGTTCACAAATGTTTCGTCCAAGTAAAATACTGGACGTCCATCCCCTGAATTTCACAAATTGTGCATTGTTGTTAGAAATTTAAGACGTCCTGCAACAGCATCTCCTTTTTCCATTAGAAATTTCTGCCCATCATTGGTTTTTCTGTAATAAACGCTTCAATACCATGTACATAGCACAATATTACAGACCAGTTTATACATTTTTGTGTTAGTATAAAATCTTGTGGATTTTTGAAGAATAAAGAACTAGTGTTGCTGAAATTAAAAGTGTGTTCCTTCCTCTTGTATTTACATGTGAACACTAATTTTAGAATCCCGACTACACAAGATGGACTGCACATGAGATCTTCAGAGGACGTACTCATGTTTCCAAGAGCGACGTCTGGTCATTTGGGTGCCTTCTCTGGGAAGTTACAGCATTAGGTAAGCTGAAGCAATGTAGCTCAAGAGTGGTTGCTTACTTTTTATTGAGTAATTGAATTACTATTAGTCCTAGGTACAGGGTGGGTTGGGCGTTAGCCCGGGCTATTTGTCCAAAGCCACCCACTACAAAACTAAAGCTATACTTAATTACTAACATAAAGCATATTTTCTATGCTACAAATGCCTGTTTTCTTATCTGCTGACCATCTCTATATTTTCTCCTTAACCTTCCAAAGAAATTTCCTAATTTTTGTTACCTGTATCTGATCGTCAAAAGTCTTTCCAACAATAACCTTTTATCCCATTGTGACCACTTTTTGGCTAACAAACCTCTCCATTCCATTGTACCTTACATTGAAAAATTATATGGATTTCATCTTCATTCCCACCACAAATAGAACATTCGTCTGGGACAACCACTCCACGCATTCACCTTAATTTCCATATTCCTTACCTAAACCAAGCTATCCATTCCCTTTCATTTTTATTGCTAATTGAGAGATATTTTTCTTTATCCCAGTCAACTTTTATTTCCACATAATGTGCCAAAGAGCTTTTCTCCCTCATCTGAGAATGTACTATCTGTATCTATATCATCAGTCTGGGTGGCTCAGTTGGTTAGACGCTGGCCTACTGATTCCAAGGTTGCGGGTTCAAATCCGGCCCAGACCGATGGTTTTTAAGTTTGCTTAAAAACGACAGCTCCATGTCAGTAGATTTGCTGGCATGTAAAAGAATTCCTGCAGGACAAAATTCTGGCACACTGGCGATGATGATCCTGGCAATTGACAGTGTTGTTAAACAACAAAATAATTTAATTTATGTATCTATATCCTCCAGTCTTACTTTTATTTCCATCCAAAATACTCTAACAAAACTATCAGTTCTAACCCAAAAATCTCCAAGACCATTTTTCTACACTTCCTACCTAACTTGTCCCAACCAATTACTACCCATCACTCCCAAGTTCTCTTGTTGATATCTTAAACATACTTTCAAAATATCCTTATCTGGTGGCTCTTGGATTCTAAACAGGTGCTTTAAAACACACTCCATCACTAAACCTCTCACACTAACCTTACGAAGCTGTGCCAAAGCTGCCACATTTGCTGCCATTGCTGGTACTCTAAGCACCATCTTACAAAAGGCTCTTAGAATTAGATCCATAGTATCCCATCCTGGAGGAAAAAGGTTACCATTCTGAAAAAAAGAAATCATAACAGTAAGAAGAACAGTTTCAACAAATTTATTGAAAATATTTACTATAAAACTGGCAGTGCTAAGACATACAAATTTTTGAAGAGTGTTACCAAAACACAAGAAAGTACTAGTCAACTTGTTATCCACAATAACAAAACACTAATAGACAATAGAGACATAGCAAATGCATATTCAAGATGCTCTCGGGCTTCGAGCCAGGTGTAGTGATGAAAAGACATCGACGTTTCGGGAGTGTACATCTCTCCCATCTTCAGGATGAATGACTAGCAAGAGTGAAGGGACTAGTACTGTCAGCTAGTACGTACCGAGTAGAAAACACTCAGTCTAGTGTGGAGGTGGTTCACCGCTCCGTTGGAATCTGTGTTTTCTGAGTCGGTCGGTTTCCAATTTTAAGGCTGGTTTCCAAGATGGACTAAACTGCAATCCAGCGTCCCGGTTCAGTGTACTCTTCTCGGAGGAGATGGCCAGAACCTCCTTAACCCTCCATTCCCATAAACCGCTACATTTTGCCACAATGGTCGTTTCTTTGAAGTTAGCTCTGTGGTCTTTTTCAAAGCAGTGCTCCACCAGCCCTGACTTTTCAGGCTGCATTAATCGTATGGACCGTTCATGCTCCTTGACTCTGGTGGAAATGGTCCTGCCGGTTTGCCCTATGTACGGCGTCCCGCATTCACAGGGGATACGGTATACCCCTGGTACATTAAGGTGCAGTTTGTCCTTCACCGGCCTGACTAGGTGTTGGATCTTCAAAGGCTGCCTGTGGCAAAATGTAGCGGTTTATGGGAACGGAGGGTTAAGGAGGCTCTGGCCATCTCCTCCGAGAAGAGTACACTGAACCGGGACGCTGGATTGCAGTTTAGTCCATCTTGGAAACCAGCCTTAAAATTGGAAACCAACCGACTCAGAAAACACAGATTCCATTTTTTTTTTTTTTTTTTTTTGAAAGGGGAGACAGATAGAGAGTTGGAGATAAAGAGTGGCTTATTTCGCCGGAAGTGCAAGATGAATGAGGATTTCAAGGGGTAGATTAGGAGGGGTGTGGCGTTGTGACCGGGTCCCGCTTAGCACCCCAGATAGTACAGTCTTGCTGGCCACATGCTATTAGCATGTGGGTACGTTGGATGGTCCGGGTGGTACCCATACCGGAGTCTGGGTAACACCGCGGGGAGTGCGGTGTGTAGTAGACTGCGTGCTTCTTGTGGTTGTATTATTTTTTGTGCTTGTGTAGATCGGCGTTGTCTGCGATGGTTGCTGTGTGGCGTAGGCGGTGGTGTTGGTTGTCAGCAATAGCTGATGTGTATGCGTGGTGATGTTAGTTCCGGCCAGTGAGCTCTGTGTTGTTGTTCTGCAGTTAGTTACGTGTCTTGTTGCTTCCAGTTTGGGAACATGTATGGCATGAGGTCGTCCATGGTGATTCCTGAGTTGCTGCAGAGTTTGTTCTGGCACTGATGGGTGCATGTTTGGCTGGCGTGGTGGGTGTATCCTCCACGGCGGAAAAGTGAAAGTTGTTCCGGAGTCAGTTGGCGTGGTGGTGTTGATGTTGCTGCCTGGCGTGGTTGTTCCTGGGTTGGTGTTGACGGTGTGGCTGGCTGGTGAGTTTGTTGCTCGCGGCGCTGCTCGCTGGTGGGTGGAGGTAGAGGTGGTGAGGTTTGCGTACTTGCTGCATGTGTAGTGGTCGGCTGTTTGTTCTCGATTCTGTGGAGTTTGCGTTGGATTGATTCCAATAATTCGGTGTTGTCCAGTTCTAAGGTTGCGGTGCGTAGTTCCTCTAGAAGTTTAGCTGCTGCATTGAAGCCGGTGGTGTGGTGTATCAGTTGGCGTGTGATTAGTGAAAGCTCTTTGTGGTGAGTCAGGCGGAGTGTGTTGGTTTTCTTGCTGATTTTCTGTAAGTCTTTCTGTAGCGCTGTGAGTCTGGTTGTGGTCGTGGTGTGAAGTTGGCGGCCAGTGGTTAAGGTGGTTTGGGCTTGTCTCCATGGAGGCCGTGGAGTTTTGTTGTTGTAGTGTTTAACGCCCGCTTTTACTACTACGGCACCGCAGGCGGTGACACTGATGATACATGAAGATGGAGCACCGGTGGAATGAGATGGCGGGGGAAACCGGAGTACCCGGAGAAAACCCGCCCTGACGCCGGGCCGTGGAGTTGGCGATTGTTGTCACAGCGGTTGTTAGTTAAAGTATGGCGTCCTCAAGTTTGTCCAGTCGTTTGTGGAGGCTTTGGACCTCCTGGCGGATGTCCTGGGCCTCCTTCCTGGGCAGTGGCATTGTGGTGGTGAAGGTGGCGTGCGTTTGGCTGGTCTGTTGCGAAGTTGATGCTGCTGTACTGGCAGGAACTGGTCGGCGGTGAGGTTGTGTAACTGTGGTGGCTGGTGCAGGTGCAGGGGCCTGTGCCCGTGGGTAGTAAGGGCACTGCGCTTGACCCGTGAAATGGCCTGTGCCATTGCAGGTAGCGCAGTACCGGTGACGACGGCGGAGATTGTGGCTGGTGCACTCCCTAGTGAGGTCGTGGGCCCCACAGTAATGGCACCGGGGTGCGGCGCTGCAGGTGGTGGCGTCGTGCCCATATCTGCAACATCTGCGGCAGGGCACTTGGCGAGTGGTTCTGGCGGGCTCAGCAGGCAGGCGCCGCCCAAGTAAGGGCAAGCCCGTATTGATGGCGACTTCTTGGTCTGCTGAGTCGGCGAAGATGATCCTGATTAGCTGTGTTGATCCACGGGAGGTGACGATGCGAGTAGCCCTCATTGCTGATGGCCACTCATTTTGTGCTGCGCTAAGTATAAGCCTCGCTAGGAAGTCGCGAGGTACTCCTCGGATGATAACACTGGCCCCCGAGAGGGGACGTGCTGGCGGCGGCGGTGGTGTGTTGGCCGGGAGATGTTCCGTGGACGGCGGTGGTGGAGCCGGGAACTCCTGGATAGGCACTGCCACTGCCTCTGCCTCTGTCTCGGCGGTGGTGATGCTTATGGGTTCCGTGGCCGATATGGTTCCAGAGCCCGGCGAAGATGGCGATCCCTCAGTATTTACAGTTGTGGCGAAGTTATTAGGTTCTCGGGTCGATGGGGCTCCATTGCCCGGTGAACCCGGCGATTTCCGGCGCTGCTTCTTTCTTCCCATGCTCCTGGCGTGTCCACATATTCCAATGGAGCGTTTTTTTTTTTTTTTTTTGTGGTGGGGAAAAAGGCTACTTACGCCCTAACCGCATGTATGCATGCGAGTGTAAGACTCCTACCCTGGCTTCGAACCCGGGCAGCCTACTCACTAAAAAACCCCACCGGAAGTCTTGAGGTCAAGGCCTCTATGCTGCAGTACCGCATAAAGCACCTGCGTATTCTGTGGTGAGAGATGGAAGCTGCCTGCCAGTGGCAGTAACAGCGAGTATTACTGATGTGCCGGAGGGCAAACATGACATAAGCCCTGAGTGCCCCCTGGTAGTAAATAATGGTGATGTGTATGATAGTTGATGGTGTTCTTTTTGTGTTTCAGCCATTTGGCATCGTTAGGTGTAGATGGATGTGAGGGATGAGTGAATGAGCATGTTTTGTTTTAAAACTCCACCCGAAGGTTTCGTTTCTTGTCCTTAGCGTATTTTTTTTTTTTTAAATTTATATTGCGTCCTATAATCTATGCTAGTAGTATTTTAAGAAATGCTTATATAACTAGGTGCAGTTATGGTGATATTTATAAGATTTACAACTTGTAGAGATAACTTCTACTGTGTCATTTAATCTTAGTTACTAGGGTGTGATTAAGCCGGAGGCTTCGTCATTAATCGTGTACCTGATCTTATAAGTGCACACATGGCGGGCTGTCTGCCTGAAGTGCAGGAGCGAGCCTGTGCCACTACCGGGGAGGCCCTCGTCTCCCGGGGTCCGCCTTGGCTGGGTAGCACAAGGACTTGTGAGGGCTTGAGTGTAAGTGTATGTTTTTATAGTGTTGTGTGTTTGTTGTGTGCTTCCCTTCATCCCCTAACCAGTAATTTCATGGTACTAAATTATTCAGGTATTCCTGTATGTTGAGTTCAGGTTCGCCTATGCTTATAGTGCGATCGAACAATGATAGAGGGCGGAGGTGTTTGTCGCGAGTCATATCATACTCCCCTAGCATTCGTATTTGCTCGTTGTGGTTCTTATTCTTTTTGGCGTATAGGTTGCATGCCAGGTGTTTAATAAACTGCTCGATTGTGAGCATTTTTAGCTCTTCATGTAACTGGTACGTCGGAGCCTCTGGTGGTAGTTTAGCAATAATTCGCAGTATTCTATTTTGCATCGTTTGGAGGCGTTTTATGTGCATTTTTGCCGCATATCCCCATACCGGGGCGGCCTAAGTTAAGATGGGTCGGATCAGCGTCTTATAGAGCGTAAGTCCCATGCGTAGCTTAAGGCTGCTGTTAAGATTTATGAGCGGGTACAGTCTGTTGAGTTGGCCATTGGCCTTTGCTCTGGCTGAGTTAATATGCTCTCTCCATGTGAGATATTCGTCCATCTTAACCCCTAGGTACGTGACGGATGTCTCCCACCCGATGGGTTCCTGATTTAGGGTGAGGGGTGGGAGGGCTCGCCTCCTTTGCCTGTGCAATTTTCGCCTGGTAAAAATGATTGCTTGGCTTTTTCTTGCATTTAGTTTTAACCGCCATTTCGTGAACCAGGGCTCCAATGTGTTTAGAGCATTCTGGAGCCGCAGGTGTATGATGCGTGGCTGAGTAGATTGCGTGGCCAGTGCCGTGTCGTCCGCGTATATGTATTTATCTACTCGTACTAGTGGTGGTAGATCATTGATATATATATTAAATAGTGTAGGCCCGAGTAAACTTCCTTGTGGGACTCCCGCGTTTATGGGGTGCAATGAGGATTCGGTATTCTCAATTGAGATTCTGAAACTCCTTCCACTGAGGTAATCTTTTATTAGGGCGACCATTGAATCTTGTACCCCTATGTGAATGAGTTTGTGGAGTAATCCTGCATGCCACACTTTATCGAAAGCGCGTTCTATGTCCAATAGGACCACGCCTGTCGATCGTTTAGTGTTAAATCCCCTGGTGATACTTTCGGTAAGCCTAAGTATCTGTAGGGTTGTAGAGTGATTGGCCCTGAAGCCGTACTGGTCGTCAGTTATCACGTTGTTTTTGATTAGGAATGAGTTAAGGCGTTAAAGTATTATTTTCTCTAGCAGTTTACTTAGTGTGCTTAAGAGGCTAATTGGCCTGTGATTAGTAGGAATGGACCTATCTTTATGTTGCTTAGGAAACATAAGGATTCGTGCTTCCTTCCAGCGCTTTGGGAATTTTCCGTGTTCCAGCGCGTAGTTGAATATATCCGCCAGCACTTTTAAGGCTTTGGGCGGTAGATGTTTCAGGACTATATTGGGAATGTTGTCTGGTCCTGGAGCCTTGCGAGTAGGCAAGTGTGCTATTAGCCATTTAATTTCGCTTGCACTGGTCTTTCGAAGTTTGTTGTGCGTTGGAATATTCCCTATTTCAGCAATTTGGTCTTCCGTTGCTGTTGCGAACTGTCTGTCGCATGGTTCAGCATTCGGTTGGAATACCTGCTCTAGTGTGGTCGCGAAAGCTTCAGCTTTTTCTGCCGGTGTTTCGGCTATTTGCCCGTCAATATGTAGGGGCGGAATGTTTGTGCAAGTACGTGTCAGGCACTTCGCTATTCGCCACACTGTTCTGTTATGAGGATCAACGTCCTCCAGTGTGGCGTTCCATTGCTCCCTTATGTGTTCGGCCATTAGTATATCGGCCGCGACTTTGAGGTTGTCATATTCGTTGCGATGTATTTGGTTTCGCGTTCGCTGCCATTTGCGCCTGGCCCTGTTTCGATCCTGCATTGCCTGTCTTACAGCCCGAGGGAACTGCGTGGTTGCCCTATTCGTTGGCCTAGTTAAGGGAACATGTTTTTCGGTCGCATGGTGAATAGTTCTGGTAATTATTTCTACGGCTTGCTCTTGAGTATCTTGTGAGCTAATGACAGGGTTGTTTTGTTCGAGTTGCGTTTCAACTACCGCTTCGAACTCGGGCCAGTTGGCGTGTTTGTAGTTGCGCCTAGGCTGTTCTGGTTTGAACATTACGGGCGCCGCGACCTCCATTATTACCGGTCTAGGAGCGGTGAACCACCTCCAAACTAGACTGGGTGTTTTCTACTCGGTACGTACTGGCTGACAGTACTAGTCCCTTCACTCTTGCTAGTCATTCATCCTGAAGATGGGAGAGATGTACACTCCCGAAACGTCGATGTCTTTTCATCACTACACCTGGCTCGAAGCCCGAGAGCATCTTGAATATGTTCATCGCCAGGAAAGCTTCAAATCATATATAGCAAATGCATTCAACAAACATTACTGAAATTATCAACCAGGTATTGACTGATTCTCCCTGGTGTGGATGGTGATGTTTCCTCTGGTGGTGGTTCAAGGAACTTGCTGAAAATATCCTTTTGAGGGATGTTGAAATTGAATACTCTGTTTCTATTTTTGAAAGTGAAGATTTGTTCCCATGTGGACATTTCTTGTTTTTCTGTTATGTGTTTGAGGATTTTCGGTTCTGGCTTTATGTTGTGATCTTTTGTCCAAAAGAGAGTGGCAACTGCTGATCTTTCCAACTGTTTGTTTTTTTACGTTTCTAAAGTGTTCCTTGGGTCTTATTTCTAAATTTTACCTTCCTGGTGGTGGCTTGGATCCTTGGAGGCGGAATGGGGCTAATGCGTGACTTTCTTCATTAGGGTGTGCTCCATCTGGAATTGCTAGAAAACTCCGCCCTTGCTAGTACACATCATTGTCTGCTTGCTCTTTGGATATCTCCCTTGTCCTCCCTCAGGAGTCACGCCAAAAGCCAAAAAGGCTGTTGCCACCTACTTGCAGTGCTCTGCTTCAGGTTTCTGGAGGCACCTCCATATGTGCACCCCTACTCCTACTCCAAGTTGAGCACATCTAGGAGTTTCTACTGTCTTTGTTAACTTGTTTTTATTTGAGCAGAACTTATTATCTCTGCATGAAGTGCACTAGCCATAATGTAATAATCTGCACTTCTTAATATGATTTCTACACACACTCTGCCTTCTGTCAACAGCGGTACTTCTGTCACTATCTTTTATCAGTCTAGCAGCAGTCTTGGGAATTATTGACTGCCACTCAATTGCAAATGGTTAAGGACAGCGTACCACCCTTAATGCAAGTTTTATAAAGGTAACACATGTCTTATACTATTCTATATTGTAACAAAATGGCAAATCCTGTCCAGTTACTTTCGCACGCACGCACAAACACACACACAACACCCACAATGCGCACACTGCACACTGCACAACACGCACACCGCACACCACACACTACACACGGACACGCTTCGGTAGCGTGATGATTAGCATGTCTGCCTCACGTTCAAGAGGTTGCGAGTTTGAATCTTGCTTAGGGTAAGTTATCCAGGTAAGGTGTTTTCCAAGGTTTTCCCTTATCCTGAGAAGACGAATGTCAGGTAACTTAAAGCTCTATGGACCTTGGGCTCATTCAAGCATCATTTCACCCGTTTCATTCATTCACCGTCCGATATGGCATTACATTGGAGGATGTTAGCTAAAAAAAGTAGCTGTCTCACACTCATTGACACACTGACCAACTCAAAACTGTAACTCTCCCCTCTGCTGATTCCTCACCTCCTTATTCAGCGAGGATGATGTAACATGGACCTTTCTCAAGTTCCACAAACACGCCTCTGGATGCCTCTCAACTGCTCTGGAAAACCCTTTGTAATGGTGCTTGATTGTTGCTAGTCACATGTTTGCTCATGTGAGTGGCACGTGGAAGCTTGACCTAGAGCATCTCGTTATGTGTTGCACCCAGCCCCGACCGTCATTTGTTGTGTTGTTGCTGCTGTGGATAATAATAATATTTTGTTGTTTAACGATGTTGTGAATTGCTGGGATGACATCAGCGTCGCCGGTGTGCCGGAATTTTGTCCCGCAGGAGACAGTTAGACCAGCGTCTAACCAACTGAGCCACCCAGACCGACCACTGCTGCTGTGAACCAGCGTCACAATGTGATGTTACTAACTTTTTGTTTTATTATATAGGTGGAACACCATATGCAGATACAAGTACAGTAGAAGTGCCAGGACGTGTAATGCGCGGATTACGGCTGCATCAGTTGCATTTTGTTGATGATGACTTATACCAGCTCATGATCCAATGCTGGCAGATGGATTTGGATGAGCGTCCTACATTCCAAGAAATTGTACATATTATGGAAAATATGCTGGAAGATAGCACCGTAAGTTCATTCAAGCTTTTAAAGTGATTAATTGTTAAATTGTTGATAATGATTAATTGATAAATTCAGCATGCAGTGAGCAATGAAAATACAGGAACAAAAGTGTCTATATGTGCATGCTTGCAAGAGAGAGATTAATTTTTTAAATGGAAGTTGTAACATATCATTGCAATTGTAACTTATTGTATTTTTAACCTGTGTTGATGAAATTGCACTTAAATTTATTATCCAGTGGGATTTTAGTGCTGAAATTAGGTACTTAATTATTTGGAGGGGGTTTGCTGACAATTTTCAAATAGAATTATTCAAATGCAAATATTTCACTTCATGTCAGTTAGCTAATAATTTTCTTGAAATTCTAGAAACCATTCTTAATGGAGTGCTGCATTGTACAAAGGCTATTTTATTTTTTCAATCTCCGATAGGATATGAAATCAAAATCAATGAGAATAGAGAAATGGTTTTATTGATAAACATTCATCACATCCATAAGCTTCGTTTCAAGATAATCGTGAAGATTCAAACCTTTGTTGTGCCTATGAGCCAGCTTTCTAATACCCTCTGCAGAAACACTTGTCGTCTGTCTCTTGAGCCAGATCTGCACAGTGTCCTTATAATCATTAAAGTTTTTTATCTGTGAGTAAAGATGGAAGTCATTTGGTGCTAGGTCTGGGCAGTAGGGAGGGTAGCAAACACTTCATCCCTGAGCATCTTCGTCATTAACATTTGTTTGGCCATTTATAAATTCCCTACACCACATTATCACTCATTAAATTCTCGCCTTACACATGGCTCAGTCTGTGGTGGATTTCCACTAAATCATCATCATCATCATCATCATCATCATCATCATCATCATCATCATCATGATCGCCATCGTCATCAATGGGACTAATACAGCTATCTGACATGGTCAGAGTTATATAATTTGTGTGTTACTGGGATACAGTCATGGAAATATTAACATAAATATAATATGCTGTAGCAAAATTAAATTATGGCCCTGTTTCTGTAGAAACAACATTGCATAACTTGCATTTGACAGAGGATCCTATGGAAACAGACATCTTTAAGCACCTATAGCCCAGCTTTAACTGACCATTTAAGGGGTATGTGTAGATGCAAATCCAGATTTTTCCACCTCTGATGATTTTGATTAAATTGGCAAAATCATATTTGGTATACAGACCTGAAGCTATTAACAGTGACGCAAATATACACTCGTAGCAAGGTTGATGAAGGTCAGTCAACTTGAGAATCTCAGAAAGATCTAATGAAACTAGTCAGTGTTAAATCAAGGAAAATTGAAGCTATTAACAGTGAACCAACAGAATCTAAAATAAGAACAAATTAAAAACTAAAAGCTTCACTTATCTTAGTAATTATTTCAAGTTCTTCAAATGCCTACTGTTTTCAAGTTGCATCCAACTTCCATGTTTACTTTCTGTACTGGTAAGTAGGGGAAGTATTGTATTCCACCCAAAGATTCGATGTGAAGATTTCACTGGAAATATATGTTTTGAGACCCCCTGAATCCAAAAAGCATTTTTAGAAAAATGTCTGGTTGCGTGTGCGGGTGCGTGCGTGCGTGTGTGTGTGTGTATACACAGCATAACTCAAAAACAAAGTCGGTTAAGAACCAAAGTTGGTGTTTAAGTTTAATTTCTTTCAAGGATGCGACACGAAGATTTTGAAGAAAATAGTCCCACCCTAAACTACCCTTTACATGGAAAATTTTTCGAAAATTTTGATTTTCTTAAAAATGGCTGTAATGATTCTGATTAAAATGTCATATGTGTGAGATATTTTTATGACAAATGAAATGTATATATTGAATTTTCTGGCTATAGCCCCTGTAGTCGTATTTACCCTGGACGACTTTTGCATGATTGGTAAACCATTAGAGATAGATCAAATTATACTGTACAAAAAATGTAGATCTTGCTAAAATACACAATTTATGTCTGAATAAATTTTCTTGTAGGGTGAACCATTTCGGAGATATTCCTTATTATGTGTGTGAGTTTCGGAAAACTTGAAACTTTCGTGAAATGGAACATCATTGTTCATTTGTTTTGCATGTTGAGTGTGCAAAGAGAACGGAGTGTCAAAGCTTTAAAAGATTTGACTATCGCTCAAAGCCTACTGTATTCTAATATTCCCCTTGCACCAACAAGGAAATAAGCAATAAAGAATTTGTACAAAAGTTTATCTTAACTAGACGAAGATGTAGGAATAAGAGTTTGTAGGAATGGTTAGTACAAGACTAGAGAAAGTTATGTGAGTGCAACACATGAGATTTTTGAAATTGAATTTAGTTTTTCAATATTTGCTTTATACCTGGCTGGTATTAAAGGGCAAGTCCAATCACCTACTCTGCAGGTTTCAGTATCTATATGACTCAAAGATATAGCCTTACTGAAAACATTTTATAGCTCTGGAGCAGTGATGGAGAGAAATTAACTAAATACATTACATATACATTTTACACAATAATTATAAAGTCTGTAAATAAGTGAGGTTATTAGGTTAGTGAGTGCAAGGTGGCAATTCCAAAGAAAATGGGGAAAAAATACAAGTGAACAAGATGATACGGCAGTGGATGTGTGCAAGTGAAATATAAAGAACTGGGTGTAAAGTACAGTTGTGAAATGAAAGGAAAAAAGGAGATCAGAAAGGCTTCTATCATATGTGGAAAGAAGACTATCAATGCATGTGAAATAACTGAGACAAAGTGTAAAAGGCACAAGAACAAATCAGCAACAAATACACCTTGCTGTGTGACGAGACGGAGTAAACAGTTTTAAAACCTGCAGTTAGGAATAAAAGGGGTAGGGAAGATAATATTCTGACAAAGATGAGAAAATCCAGTCTGGTTACTTTTCTACCACTATATTATCTTCTGAAATTTTACTACAAATACACAGTTTTCTTCTCATTGGTAACACAATTTACAGTTTTTTGGGTTATAACAACTCACAATTTTTACTTTTCATAACCTTGCTCGGTCCTTGTAGTGTCTTCACTTCCTCTGTCTCTTGTACACTAATTACAATGATGTAAGCCCTTGCGACGTTCATTCAATCTTCTTACGATGCACACTATCATGACGACACACACATACAGCTGTCTTGCACTCACTAACACCCTGACCGACTCATGTCTGTAACTGTAAACTCTCAAAAGCTCACTCCTCTGGCCTCCTTATATGCTGAGGATGCCACGCAGACATTTCTCGATTTCGACACCCCTTTTGTTTCTGCTGCCTCAATTGTTAAGTCATGTACACACAGCAGTCCCACAAAGCAGTTCTGCATTGAACATCGTTGCTTGCTCACCAGCACATCAGGTGGTGTGAAGTAGCTTTGCCCTATCCATCCTTTGTTGAGTGCCGAGCCTGACATCACAATATGTTAAATCAAATTAAGTATGTGATTATAAAAGTAAAACCAAGGAAGCATCTGTGAAGTGGGTACATGGAGAGAAAGAAAGAAAAGTAGTAAAATGTTAGAAAAATATTAGAAAACAAGAAAAGATAGAAAATGGGGAAAAAAGCTTACTAAGAAAGAGGGTTATAGGCAGATAAGAATAAAGGGATTTAAGACAAATAAAAAATAAAAGAGATAGAATATAAAAAAGAATAATAAAGACGAGCATGATCCATACATGTCCAAGAAAGAAAAAAAAAAGTATTTGTATAAAATATATTACGGAGAGCTGTCTAAGAAAAAAAGACTGGGGCCCAAGTTCAAGGATAGCTCAAAATATATAAGATTTGAACTAAATAAATTCAAATAAAGTGTGTTCTACAACTTATGCATTTGTTATTGTTCCAGGTGCACTTAAACTTCGAAATGTATACTGGCTTTCATTATGAGCAGTACAACTGTGAGTTGGAACAAAGGCAGGATTCCTCAGGAAACCAGTACTCCTAAGTGCACTTTTGTGTGGTTTGGAGTTTATTTTTTTATTGCTGCCATTACCTGAATTATACTGCATTAACTGATTAAATGATACATTATTTCTTGTGCTAGTCTAAATGTATGTATCTCAGGTGAAATATGTTATTTTAAGTTTTAAATTCTAAAATAATGTTTAAATTTGGACCCATATATTTAAATTTGACAGAAGTTTGTTGAAAGAATAAGTGGTTTAACAAGATTCTGACTTACTCCTTTTACTTATTGGCACAGGATTTGAGTATAGATCAAGATTCATGTTTTGCATGGATTGAGAATTTTCTCAAATCTTTAAAATGTAGACTATGTTTTAATGTGTTTTATCAGGGTAGGCTTATAGTTCATCAACTTATTTTTTTTTACTTATTTTATATATATATCCAATTTGCACCTTCCCATATAATCTGCTTGGTGAATTACCAATTTTCATTCACTTTATTTAAAAGCCTTCTGGAAACAGGTATGCAATAATGGAAATCATACCTGTTGAGACGAAATGCTACATAGAGGATAAGTTTATATATTAAATTTATAAATATACTCAACGCCAAACAAGAAGGTGATTGACAGTTGCTCACCACGTAGTGGAAAGGTCAAAATGAACAGGAGGGGATGGATGCGTCATGGTGATTGTCATAGCAACGAAAAGAGGAACCAGTTAGAACTAAGACGTTTCCATAGCAACACTAAACGCTAAACCGGTGTTGTCTGCAGTTGCCTGCATTTAACATGTGATTACCATGTGCCTGGCCTGCAATCCAGCAGTAACATAAACTGTAGGTTTTATCTTCTGTTTTCCCTGTAATATATACAATGCCTTCCTCCAACTCCAGCTTGCATCAGTTAGAGATTGTCTGTGTGCTGACAAGTTCATTTGCATCATTCTATTTATGTGGTTATTTGCCTTATATTTATGTGTGTCTGAATCTTTGTATCTGTGTGTATTGTAACGTTCTTCTTCTTCTTACGGGAAGCTTACCTCACTGAGATCTGAGGGTACCATTTGCTGTTTGGTGTGGGGGGGGGCGTCAATCCTTCCTTGCCAGGCTAGCACAGCGGTGAGCATGAACAACTCTTTCTTTTATCAGTAGTCCGGTTAAATGTTCACATCCAGGTAGTGGTATGGGACAACACGCAGTATGATTAATTAAAGTTCAAATTTAACTTGTTGAATTAGTTTATTTTCACTCTCACACAAGAATGTACATTTCGATACTATGGATTGGTGTCCTTTTTTTCCTACGTATGGGGTTCACCCATCGATGCCACGGACCATGCACTTTTATATTCTCTCTATTTGATTTTATCACCCGCGTCATAAACTATACCTCTCTTTTGCAGAGGACGAGTTCTAAATTCTTCTATACAAGTCTATTTGCGTATCAGAATGTTATTTCCCGATAAATTCTAACTTTTATCGGGACTTCGCGTGTCACACACGACGCCAATCCAGATAACAGACGAACAAAAAGAACAAGACAATTGAATATCTACATAATTGCCCACTATAATAACAATTCAAAATTTTAGGGGGCTTTTTCTGCCACCACTATAAACACACATTTTAAATACTTCAGGAGGCTTTTTCAAATAATATCGCCTCAGTATGTTGTGAGCATTTACAATTGTCTTACTCTTTTAAGGAATATTTAATTATGTTCAAAAATATTAACAAAGACAGTGTAGCCAAACGAAAAACTTTACATACTCGGGAAGTGAATAAAATTGTGTTTGGTACATATCACACTTAAAGGATTATGCAGTCGATGGTATTGCTGAAGAACATGGTCGCAATATTGTTTGGTTTCCCCCTTTCCTAGTGTAATGCCAATTTAATTAATTTGGGCCGAAGTAAACAATTACGTTGGGCAAAACAACAAACATTTCACTGTGTCATCTGTAATAACGCTACATCAATAAAAAGCTGAAAACTTTGAACAAATGGTTACTGATACAAAGGGCATAATAAGTGCAACAGAGGAAAATGAGTTTTAGAAGAAAGGATAGAACAGTGTCATTTTCATGGGTAATTCTAGCAACAACAGCATGATGTAAACGATTCGAATATCAGCGGCATTTTCCTATATTTCACAGGTATGTTTCTTTTGTTAATGTAAATCTTTACAGTGATATACACTTGTATGTGCTATCCTGTGCATGTAGATTCACTAATTTACAATTGCCTTTGAATATGAATATAAATTATACCTGCTCTACATTCCAAACGCAATCCAACCATCTTCTTACACATAATAATAAATGGGCTCTCCACGTGGTTGCGATAAGCAGCAACGTTGCCTATCTTTCACCGTGAAATGTCAATCCCTTTCTTGTTTGGCGCCGATAATAGTATGCCCTATTTGGTTAATCCTGCCTTATACCTAAAGAAAGGAGATATGTTGAAAAGAGACGCAAATACTCACCCCTGTGTCTCTGTTTTTATGGGTAAGGTGGGAGAAGGTTTGATTCTTTTTGTCCAGCCGGTGCTGGACTGAAGAAGCAAGTATGGATAGACTCCTGACATTTCTGCCCACAAACCTATTTTCTACCCCCTGCCACTAACTTGCATAGTGGGGGTGACATTCCACTTTTATGGTCTTAGAGACCGACTAAAGCTAAACCACCGCAACTGTAAAAGCTCCCTGCATGTGTGACTTGGCACCAGAATGCTGGAGACAGAAAAGATGTAGGTCACACATTATACTTTAGACATACAAAGGATGTTTCCTTAAGAAAAGTTCTAGCAGAGAAGCGTCAACAAATGACCAACAAATTGTCAACACTTTGATTGCTACAATGGTTTAAAATTGCAAAAGCATTCGCAGTGCTTTGACATTCCTGCACATATACACAATTTGTACAAAGTAAAAAATAAAAATCTGTATATAAAACTCTGGCAGCTAATTTCTTAATACAGGGCCAGTATTCTAGATTTTTATATTTATTAACTGTTTCCAAAAATAACATCACAAATATTTATAATTTGCAGATTATACCATAAAAATAAAATAAAATATACAATATATAAATATTAAATACAAATACATAATATAAATACTTTAGACAAAAACAAGTAAATTCTAATACCATAACAACACTTAACACAAAACATACGTATTATTTAACATTTATATAGCAACTTCTATAATTTATAAAATTTAAAAATAAATATAAAAAGTAATAAATATAATAAAAATTTAAAAAAATAAATGAATAATAACAATATATGTAAATATATCTATATAGGGTGTCCCAAAATTAGACCGACAAACTTTGGGAACTGATAACATTATTTTAAACACTTTGTTTACGGAAGTTTTTTCCTGCGGTGCTTCATTTAAGTGCTAGACGATTTAATGTCATAGATTACTGTCTCCCACCCAGTAATCTATGACATTAAGTCATCTAGCGCACAACATTGCAAATTGTTGTTGTATTTATCTTGGTAAGGCACACAGTCTTAATCCAAGAAACAAACACAAAACAAAACACAAACATCTCATTGTTTACAGTTAATCACAGCTTTACTGTTCAAAATTAGACAGAAAAACTTTTAAACCAAAGAAATGGCTGGTGTCTTTGCGAGAGTATGGCCGAATAGGGCACATCAATGTAGTCTTTGTGTTAATCGCAAGGGGTGTGCGTTCCAACACTTACTTTTAATCGTAAGGGTGTAATTAACTGTAAACAATGAGATGTTTGTGCTTTGTTTATGTGTTCTGTGTTTGTTTCTTGGATTAAGATTGTATGCCTTACTAACATAAATGCAATACTAATTTGCATTGTTGATTTTGCCGTAAATACAACTGAGTGGGAGGCAGTAATCTATGACTATAACTCGTCTAGCGCTTAAACGAAGCACTACAGCAAAAAACTGTACTTAACAAAGAGTGTTTAAAATAATATTATCTATAAGCTCCCAAAGTTTGTTGTTCTAATTTTGGGACACCTGTATATCTATCAATAATATTTTAATTTTATTTTATTTTATATTTCATTTTACGCTGTTTGTACAGGTGATTTGAGCTATAAACTAAACTAAACTCTGCAGCCTAACAGCGTGATACTGGGTCAAAGCCTACTGCCTGACTGCTGCATTCTCCACATCTACTTACAATGGGTGAGATGCAGTACTGGAAGGTGGGATGTAATTATCGTCCTGAGTGGCTCCCGGTCAGTGAATGCTTTCTTTGCAACCTATAGTTGCTACTTTTCCTTCAAACAGCTCATCAATTGGTCCCCTGAGGACCTCATAATTCTGAGTGCACCCTTGATTATGCCTCCCAGCACAAGAAAATCTTTGCACCTGTACAAGGAATCGAAACTGGCCTTCTACTTGGTAAGCAACTGCACTACCATCACACTAAGGCAACGTCCCGAACTGCTCTATATGGGAACCTAAACATAAACATGCCATGTAGATATAGTGAATATAAAAAACTAACCCCATGGCACGACAGTCCTATCCGGGCCGGGGCCTACTGCCCAGTCGCTGCGTCCCCCACCTCTGCCCACCACGGGTGTCATGAGTGGGGTGCAATACTGGAGGGTGGTGCGCAGTCAGCACTCTGATCCCTCCCAGACGGTTATGCATTCTTCATGACCTGGGGCTGCTACTTCGATATGTAAACATAAATGTGTCATGCACGAATCTCCAGTTACCACTATGTGATTGTCACCTTATACTGTTGTCTGTTGCTGCTGCTAATGCTCTTCTAATTGGATTTTCTCCATGTTTCTATGGGCTTCCCAATAATATTTACATAGTTGAACTGGAACACTGGCATTAACTTTTGAGATTGCAATACACTGAAGTAGGTAGCCTCTATTCATTACTTCTGTGAGTCGTTGCATGGTATGCATCTTGGAAAATTGAAGATATTGACCTTGAACAGGTGAGCAGCCATACAATAATGTCCAGTCATTAAGTGAAAAAGAGCCACTGCTGAGCTTTTTGGAGGTTCTGGTATGGCATTAGTGTTTTCCATGATCTATTTGTATTTTTCTCATGATAATTATGGTGCCGATGTGTATGAGATTCTGAATTTATATATATTTTTGATGTATTGTAAGAAATTTTACTTGAATTCATTTGTTTTAGATTTGTTCCTTTCTTGGCCAGAAAGTCAGCTGTTTCATTTCCAATAATGCCACAATGGGCTGGAATTCATTGGAAACAAATTTTTTTTTTTTAGTTTTGTAAAATTTTAAGTGTAATGCCTGAATGGCTGGTCTTGAGTCGCTTAATTTTTTTTTTTTTTTTGTGTGTGTGTGTGTGTGTGTGTGTGTGTGTGTGTGTGTGTGTGTGTGTGTGTGTGTGTGTGTGTGTGTGTGTGTGTGTGTGTGTGTGGCCCCTCCTCCGCCACACCAGGTGACGATCATCCAAAAGGGATATACATCGCCTCCCCTACCATGCACTAACTACAGCTAGTGGGTGGAAGGATGCTGGTAAAGGTGTGCCAGGTACCGCTTACGCAACCTGGGGTTAGTGGGTGAGATCTACAAAAGACGCCTACCTGCCATAGGCAGGAGATAGGCAGAGGGGGATCCAGGGCCTCCTCTTGGCTCTAGGCCCAGAGGAGGTGCCTGGTGTTTATTAGTGCGGTCGTCATGCTCGTGCAGGTGGAAGTTGGTAGTTGGGTGTCAAGCAAGAAGTTGTGTGGGTTACTTACATGCATAGGTGTAGATTTCTTCTAAGTAGTTGTTTGCCGTGCTCGTCGTCCGTTGTTGCGCGTTGGTCGTCATAGTGGGGTTGGCTGAAACCAGCTTTTTAGAAGGTATTTATGTGGCACAACAATTGTATCAAGGAAGTTCTTATGCCTTCTACAGTGTGTCCCACTTGCTACCGAACCTGACATGAATTGTAATAATTCAAATACTAATGGAGATATTGCAGTGAAATTTGAAGACTACTTATCTCATTCTGTGAGAAATATGGTGACATCATAACAGATGCTTGAAGTGCCCGCCATTTGCATCCAGGCAAGATTGAATTCACCAGACCATATTATCGGACATCTTAGCTAAGATATCCGCGTTTATTGCCTGGATCTTTGTGCAGATGTTTTCTTTCGAAGCGTCAAACAAACTGCTTTTGACATACCTGTATTGAGTCTGTCTTCCAATACACTCAAATAATAAACACACGCTCTTCTAGAGTATACCAATTCATTTTCAACTCCAATACTTATCTTTCTTGTGTAAGAAATAAACTGAACTGAACTTCAACAACGCACAACCAATAATCACAAACAAGATAAAATAAATGCATTGTTGCTGATGTCTTCTTTCACAACAATATCTCCATTATTATTGAAATTATTACAATTCACGTCGGGTTCGGTAGCGAGTGGGACACACACTAAGGACAATGAAAAGACAGCTAGTCACTCAATGCAAAACATTGATATAGAGACAGAATTCATTTTACACAAAACATTGCTGAGAAAATAAGTAGGAGCGAATTTTATACTTAATTTATACCTTTAGATAACTAAGGCATCCATTTTCTTAAAAAAGAAAAATAAGTACTTATTTTGGTGCTTGTTCAGTACTTAGTGAAATTGTTGAACTGTATTCAGTTTAAACAATATATAAAAGAAATGATGATAATAATAAAATATGAGTGATGGGTAGCTGTGGCTGCAATTAAATATTGATCAAATGTGTTCTTATACTTAGAATACTATTGAAAGATTTCCTGTGCAAGTTAGATATTACTTAAGATTCTAGTCAGTAATGACTGTCAGTTTTGTAGAAAGCCTGTAAGATTTTAATATGCAAATTATGTGTGTATTCCTGGTTCTAGATTCTGTATGCAAGGGGTAAAAGGAGTTAAGCAGGTTCTAAATATTTCCACTACTATACATTCGTTTATAAAGCTCTATTAGTATGAAGTCTCGATATATGATCTCTTTGTTTTTTACGTAAAAGAAGTCTAAGCATTATAATATGGTAGTAAAAATGGTAGCTATGTGCAGTGTTAATCTTTGATTACTGAAAAAAATCTGATTCAGTCATTTACTTATAAATTTAATAGTTTGCTTTGACAGCAAGAAATCAAATGCATTGTTACTGAAACACCAAACATAATGTGAAGCCTTAAACTTATTTTGTATAGGCCTTAAATATATAACATTAGCAATACACATCAATAAAATGTATAGTTATATCCAATGGTGTATCCAGAGAGAAAGGGAAAGTCCTAGGTCAGGAATCCTTTCTAGAAATTGCCATAAATTTTGAATCTGTTGTTACTTGATCCACTATTTGTATAGGTACTAGCAGAGTTTTGGAATCTCTTATAATTATATGAATTTTGCTTTTTTCTGTTAATTATAGTTATTATAATTGCACTTGTGTTGAGAACTCCCTTAGATATTCTTTTTAAGAAAGAAATCACGGATATTAACAATTCTTATGCATTATATTTTGTACTTGTTATAGATTAATTGAGGAACATTTTTTCAAATGTTGATAGATGCAGAAATTTAGATTTTACAGGAGTCACAATTTTTTAAGCATACAAGAATTTAATTTATAACAGAAATGTTTGGCATGAAGCTTCTTTATTAAGAGGCACTAAAAGCAGGTTAAACAGAAATGTGCACATTTTTAATATTGGTTTGTTTTGACATTTAAATGCAAATATTGACACGTTTATTACTCTAATTTCACTTTCTACACCAGACATGTCCTGCAGTTTGTCACCATAATCAACTCAGATTCACTGCTGTGCATCCTCCTATGTCTTGTATATGGTATTTTGACTGGATGAACTGTATGATGAGATCCTTTTCATATGGGACATCAAAGTTTAATAAATTATGTTTATTTTTGTATATGAATAATTTTTCCCAAATGGAGAGTGCCATTGTTTTTCTGTGGGCCTTTAAAAGCTTAAGTTTCTCTTTCAGCTGATGATTAGTGAACCAAAAATAACATAGAATTTCATAAATACCCAATGGGAAAAACGTCTGGTGTTTGCGAAAGGATTGGCTTGCAGGTTGAACAGACGAGATGTTTTTAAACAAGTTAAAACAGTTGGTAAAATATATGTTTATACTTCAACAAGGAACAAGTCTCAAGTCCCAAATTTCTTCCTTTTTTTCCCAGATTTGCTCACATTTTTGTAAGGCAAATATCTTCCAATAGATTTGCCCCTAGTATAGTGGCTCACTCTGCATTTGTGTGCATATGACATTTATTTTACCGCTGTCATGAGATTATCTGCTTCTTCTACAATGGTGTCGCAGCCCTATGTCAGGCCTTATCCTCCTCCGTTCTTCTCTGACCAATGCTAGTCTTTTCCATGCTGCAGTGCCAAAAGCACTCTAGGGTCTGAGTTCACAGTGTTTATCCATCTGTTACTAGGTCTCCCAACTGGTCTCTTGCCAAAGTTCTTCCTTTCCATAACCCTCTTTGGTATTCTATGTACCTCCATTCTATGAACATGTACAGCCTATTCTAACCTTTTCAATGTAATATAAGTAGCCAGGTCAACACTTTTATATTTCTTGTATATCTCATAATTGTATCTACTTTACCACACTGTGTTATCTAATACTGCTCCAAAGATCCTTCTGAGTACCTTCCGTTCAAATACACCAAGCATTGTTTCAGTTCAGTTCAGTTTTACCAAAAATAACTCGCAAATTACTGGTGATTTCAACGTTATTTCCAATACGGATTTCCATTGAAAATCGACAGCTGGAAGTAAAAAAAATAAAGGAAATCTTCACTTCATAACACTTTTTGCTAATGTTACGTGTCCTTTATTTACATTATTCCACTATTTTATGCACACTTCTATTCCATTGTTTAAGTTATAGGTGGCGCTTCCATTCCATTACCTGTGTTGCTCTCTGATTCGTAGTTTCCAACCTCGTCCTGTAGTGTATTTCTTCCCATCAAGTTGGCATGGATTTACAATATTGTGCATCAGCAACATTACCCAACACTGGATAATGCTCTTAATTATTTAAAACTTTATACTTTAATGAAAAGGTTTTACATGACCTTCTGTTATTTCAGTTATGGAGTCAATCATGTATAATTGGCTGCATCTATGGAGTTTTGAAAAACTAATTTTCAAAATTTTGGAAAATGTTTGCAAAAATGCCTCTCAGTTTCAAGGTTACCTGCATCTTTGAAAGTCAAATAATTTTTTTCTGTACAGAAACATAATCAGCACAAATCCTTTTACTCCGTGCAACAAATAAACCCCTTTGATCTCATTCATTTTGATTGAGGGGCACACTGGTAAGCATAACAAATTAAGTGGATACCACAGATTGGAGTCGCTTGGGCAAATATATAATTTTTATCTTTTGCCAGGAAATGTGAAAGATGAAAATTATACATGCCAAAGTTACCCCTGATATATGTCACTACTGATGTAAGAAATAATTTACAAATGTAATACAAAGGTGAATAAGCTTAATTAGAAATTCTGGTTAAATCTACTTGTTCAACATTTTTAGGCAATGGTAGAATAGATAATTTTATGGGAGGGCATCACAAGCGTTTACAGACTGCAACACTTTTTGTCTCCTGGATATGCCCTTGGTTGTATTACAGTAAACTGATGCCCAGAGCTTCCTTATCAGTGTTGTTTCTACCTTGAATATTGAAATAAGCTGAACATTTTGTAAAAGGTGTGTATATTATTACTTTCTGTAAATTTAAGGATTAAATCAAAGCTGTGCAAACATGGGAAGAAGAAGGTCAGATACTACTGTAATACAATAAATTCTACCAGGAGGTTACTTAACTGTGCACTAGGTTCTGCTGCTCACATGACCTTAGTTGTCTGTTGTAATAAGCAATTTTAAGTTAATTTTACTTTGTACTCAGATGTACCTGTTCTAAAAACTTGATACAGTTCTTATATGTGAGATTCTTAATTCTGAAGTGGTATTTTTCAATTTGCCTATTTTATGGGGATTACTTTCTTACAAGGAATAACAAATCACACATTCCTGTTGTGAAAATGACTCATTTTGATTCCTGAAATACTGAACAAATCGCAACAATAGAATCATACATGGGTATCATATATAAGTTTTATGTAACACCTATATTTATGTTATTCATCTGTCAGTTTGGCAAAATGTGGAGTCAATATCAGTCCTAGAGTGCATGCTGAAATTATTGATTCTTGTTTTGGCTCAAAATTCTGTTTGCATTCATAGCAAACCAGACACTAATTTTTTTAGTAATGGATAACTACTTTGATCATGTCATTTGGATTTTTAAGATACAAGTAATTACTTCTCTGACTTTAACATGCTACTAAGATAAAAAAAAACCTCATTTGTATAGAAAATTAAATAATGAAGGAATGTACTCATAAATTTCCGATGACGCAGAAAGTAATTCTCTTTTCTAAATGTGGTGGTGTTAGTCTATGGAGAAGATAAATTTTATATAGTTGGTTAAGAAGTTTTGTGATGTTAGAAGCGGAAGAATTTTATCCAAGAATATCACAATAATGTAGACACTACAGCTCCACTTATGTGAAAATGAGGTATATACAGTCCAACACGTTTCAACAGGAAGCTTTCTAGATCAAACTTGAGAATGACAGGGAAAGCTTCCCTGGATTATTTATACCTAATTTTCACACAAGTGGAGCTAGAGTGTCCACATTATTGTGATATCCATGGATTGTATTGCTTCACTGTGAATAGCTTCAGGTGTGTATACTAGAAGAATTTTATACACCGCCTATGCAAAGAGCTTAAATGACTTTCTTTAACTCCTGAATTGATACTGGTTTCATTAACTTTTTCTTCTGTCAAAATGTGTCATTTTCTCTGAACTTCATCAAAAACTGGCACAGCATGTAGACTTAATAGTAGAGTTTGTCCAGATCGTGGTGACACTTCTTATGTGCAAGAGAGGAGAAATTAAGGAGAAGTGAGTGGAGTGGTGGGGAACAAGCGAGTGATGTCAGAACTCAGGCAGTCACATACACAAGTGGTGTACGTTTGTGTATCGTAAACAATTATTGTGCAGTTATCACAATAAGAGCTAGTGAGATATTAAACCCCACCTCTCCTATTAGGCAAGTAGGCACGTATCTTCTATTGTGCATCTATGCTTAAGCAGTGGGGGAGTGTCACAACAATCTGGACGAACTGTAGACTGGAAACTGACAACAAATTTTTTGGGTGTGTAACTCATTAAACCAAATGCAAGTAAACATTCCCTACACAAAAATACTACTTCAGTTTTACAGTATACCTCATACTCAACAAATGCAAGCATTGAACTGAGATAAACTTTTGAACCAAACACAGCAGAATCAGGCTGAACAGCTGTTGGGCAGACTTCAGAGTAAAGTAACTTCCCATATTGTCGTACCCTACAACTCGGTTGTGTTCTGTGCAATGGTTGCCTTTAACCCCTGTCCTGCTGTCAGTTTTAATTGAAATTAATTTACTTTTTAATGGGCCTTACAGTAAATTACTATCATGTAGATGTATCCTCACTTTGTGGGAAGTAGAGAACAAATTGATTTATAATTTTCTAGGTAGATAAAGGGCAAAATTAAATTTAAAAATGATTTGAAACTACATCACTTATATTTATGTAAATTGGGACATGTACTGAGAGCTGTTGTTCCCATCATCAACCTGATGCCAACTGATGGGGTGTGGTGTCCATGTGTTGAAGACTGGTGTTAATATCCTCTGGTATTAATCAAGGAATTTCTTGCTGAGGTCACTCCAAGTGACTTATGTGTGTTATTCTTAAATTGTTTACCCATTACTCTATTAAACTTCCGACAAAGTAGTGGAATAAAATTAAAATTTTTTGGAGTTTTAGTTATATTCGGATTTTCATCACACATTTGGACAGGTTTCTGAAATGAGTGTGTTATTTTACTACACTTTAATTATTTTATAGAGTATAAATTCCACTGATACTTGTACTTGCAAGTACTGGCTGTAGCATTTGTGAAGTAGTTGATTGCAAATGAAATGTATGCACATCTGTTTCTGAAAAATGTGTGTTTATTTACAGTCTGATTTATAAAAGGAGGTACAGGACAGAGGTCAAGCAAGAGGGGTAAAGGGTAAGAGGGGAAGGCTGTTGCTATGGAAATGTAAACAAAGTTTGCCTTATTGGTTAGACTGATGATTCGTGTACTTCTCAGGTCAGTTATTGCTAGTTTGCGAGAAACCGAGCTTGCTTGAGCATTCAGTTACTTCATGTGTTGTTAATTTATTTTGTTAAAACTCATATTAAAATATGTACCTATGAAAGCAAGAGTTGGTAGAGGTAGACCAAGGGTTCATGCCCCAAGAGAAAAATCAACTTCCGGTCGGAGTGTTACATTGCATAGCCAAGCTAAAGAATTTGTCTGTCCTCTTAGGGAATTCTTTGAACAGGACTATACTCCTTCACAATGAGCCTGTATTCCTTTCAAGTGAGAAAAAGAACTGCATGGGCTCCTAAAATAAGTGATGTGACTGTTTCAAGAGTCTCTAAAGAGAAGCAGCTACAGCCAGGTCCATCGCAAATTGTAACTCCTGGGAAACACAAACTAAGAGCATCCCATTTTATGGAACTGGACAGTTTTCAAATCAGACGCCATAAGTAGGCACATCCCTAGCTATTACTCCCAAAAGGAGCATCCTACCAAACATAAGCTTCTTTCTTCTCTTAACCCTTTCACTGCTGAGATATTTTGCTACATACGCCATTCATCCTCTAATTCCTAAACTGGTTTTCATATTCCTTTCCAAGGCACCTCGACTGAAGCGATTCGGATAGCCGTGGCTGTTAAGGCAATACACAATGAACTGGCCATTCATTCAAAGGCAAACATCACAATTTGCCCAGCAACTGCAGTCAAATGTGCCTGTGGTAAAGAAAGGAGAGGGCCCAAGTAAAATAATCAGTGTAATGGCATGCTTGGAAGCTGATGGGGTTACATTTTACTGCAATTGCATGGATTTTGCTTTTTTTCTAAAAAAAAAAAAAAGCTACAGTTTTATTGGAAAAATTTAATATTTTTTTACAATGGGAAATGACTGCAAATACTTGAATTCAATTTATTTAGGTTAATTTAACAAGAAAGCGGAACATATCTCAACAGTGAAAGGGTTAAATGCCCCATCGTTTATGTGACGGTAAACGCAGTGAAAGTGTTAAAGAAGCAGACCTATTTGAGGGAAGCCTTAGCTCTTGGAATAAAATCCTCCATGGTCTCGAATTTCAGTTTAAAAAAAATAAATGAAAGAAAACTGATATTCGGAAGATCAGATATGTGGCACTAAGGGCTTTGTTTCTAAGAGAAATGCAGAACAAGAACTTGAAGTAAGTATTGCAGTTGGATGAAATCTAGGCAAATGCTGCCATACCGTGTCAAAGGGCTGCACTGATATGCTTGAAAGTACCACAAGAGCCCCTAGAAGAGAAGGTGGCTGCTTTATTATTGGCCATATTGGTATGGTTCTGTTGATGATGTCCAGCTGCTCTTCAGAGAGAGAGAGAGAGTCGGATTCAGTTATAAAATAGATACTCAGAATCACAACTGTGAGTTGCAAAGATGCAGTGAATTCTTATTGAGAACAAATTACTTTTGTCCTGAAAGTAGACTAACGTAGATTACATGTGCATGTTTTCTCTGACGTGAGATAAAACCAAATGCTAGTTTATATGTTCCAAACATTGGAGGTTAAAGAAAGGGGCTGTATGCATAACTTATAAGTAAATAAATAAACAAGCAAGCTCATAAGATCCCTGTGGGGCAAGGGCCTCCTACCAATTATGGTAAGGTTATCTCAATATTACGCGCAGAGTGAGCTAGTCTCTGTGAGTTTGTTTCCTCTCCACGTTTGTCTTTTGCACTGATCATCCAGAATTTATTTCCAATTATCTTTTTTGCTCTTTTAATCGACTTTAAATTTTTGAGTATGTTTTTTGTTTGATTGAGGTTGTATTTTCGTATGTCTTCTTATTTCCCTTTTCACTTTTCTGTCTAGCTCCGAGTATTTGTTGTGAAACTTCCTGTTTGCAGCTTTATCTTTGTTCCAATACACTGATTGTGCTCTCTGATAATTTGTCTGTCCCTAATATCTGATTTCTTTAAGGAAGCTTCTTCCGTCTATTCAAGTATGTGTACTCCATCCAGCCTTAGATCCACACCTTGTATCCCTCCGCAATAACCTAGTGCTCTTATCAGCTGCAACTAACACAAACACCATATGCATTCATGCTTCGTGTTTATGCTCAACAGAACTATATTTATTCACAAGTTTTAAGAATAGCGCTCCTATCGCGATACATTCAAGTAGTTTTTATGCTGGTTATACATTTTGAAAACTGACAGATAATCACCAATATTTAAGGTACTATATTTTATGGTGTGCTTTGGTTTTGGTGTATCGCAGGTTAATTGTTGATGACTTGTGTTTACATCGAGTGCGGATCTAAGAGTGGAGCAATTATAGTTTTGTAGTGTGTTGTATAGTTCTTGTACTTTCTTTTCTGCATCTCCTTGCATCTGTTGCATTTTGCTATCTTCTAATTGACAACACTGCAGCTCTCCACATGGAAAACCTGATAATATCATGTATCTTCTTTTAAAAGTCAGACTGTATGCAGATACACCAATTAAAGCAAATTTGGCAATTGAAGTTGTAAACCACCTGCAATATTTTTAGGTAGTACGCTAAATCGGAATAGTTGTTTGTTTCTTCACCCTGTCCCATTTTAAAGTTAAATATTTCATTGTTAGCTGTATAACAACTTGCAGGGGTTGTAGATGGGGTTGATCCTTTATTCAACAAAAGAAAGTTACCTATGTTACAATAAACTTTGTGTAATTAACGTAATAAATATAAAGTATGTAAAACCTCCAACTTTAAAGTCTTTGTACAGTTCATATCTTGCATTCAGGAACTGGAGCATACAGTGGCAGCTATTCAGGTGAAGCTAGTAAAGCTCCACTTCAGCAATTTTAGTTGTATTAAATATAATATAGATGTTGACTTTGTTGCATACTTAAATATACAAACGGTCATTCACAAATATGTATGTGAGGATAAAGGGAAGGATGTAAGCTACCAGCTACCTGCCTTCTTTCTCACCTTGAAGGTGCAGCTATTTCTCTCAGTCGATATATAGCTGCATTTTTATATCTAGTTGCCGTGACAACAAAGCAAAATACGATGTTCCACGTATTTTAAATAGGCCTGCTGCAAGGGTAAAGTGCAGCTACTCAGTTCAGGGATTTAGCGAACCTCAACCCCTTGTAGAGGCTAGTCCATCAATTTATTGCCCTCATGAAAGGCAAGCTAACTCACCCCCTCCCCCTCTTATTGCTGTAATTAACCAAACAGTGCAAAAATACCGCTTGGGTAAAGTGAGTACTCTAGTTGCCCATTTTACTGAAGCTAGCCGTGCTACAACTTATTCTTTGTTTAGTTAAAGTTAGTGGAGAAATGCATCTGCAAATGATATTGTGTGTAGTATATTACACACACCATTTTCGTGCTGGACTGATTGTGATAAAACGGATGTGCTATTAACAAGAAGACCAGTCCCTAACCTCAAAAAGTGGAACAAAAAGGTGTGAAATGTTACAAAAAGCATTTTAAAGGTTCATGTTACATTGAATATGAGTGAATGTGTGGTAGTTATATATGGAAAAACTGTTTTGTTGGCCTTGCCTATTACTTGGTGTAAAAATACAGTGTGTAACAGTGCTGGAACAGAAAGGGCAGAAGAATCAACTTAACATATTAGAAATAGGCATGTTGCATGTGATTTTCACGTGATAAGAGCTTCACCTATAGTTCAGGTCATGAGCTGCCACTGGAAGCATATTGATATAGCATTATAGTTACTGCTCACATGTGATGCTGTATCAGCTAACAGTTTACGCAATATGAAGTATGATGGAAGAAGATGCAATAAGAGATGATCATTGATGCATCATGTTGTAAAAGGAAATTGAGTCACAAAGTCACTGTCATATTGCAGCAACTGAGACGCTGTGCCAAGCATTTCCTTATGTTCAGAAACAAGAAAGACAAAAGACAACCCCAAGTTTCCAGAACCTTCTTAATAACTTGCCCTCCCCACCTCTCTAGAAGCTTGCGCAATCAAGTGCCAAAGAACAACCCAGAACCTTCTTTCTTAGAACTGAGCAGTATACATACAAGCTGCCTTAACCGAATAGACTCGGTGACTTACCAGAACTTAACAAATATTAATATATGTAATTATTTTTTTATTGACAAAATCTTTTAGTTATGTGGTGGCAGACAAATTTGGAATATTTACATAGCATATTTGGCTATTAAAGTACTGCACATTCCAGCTTTGTCTGCACAGCTGAAGATAGCATTTTCTAGTTGGTCTTTGTACATAATATAAACAGAAATAATCTTTCATTTGAATAATCTAAGAAGCTAGTACTTGTTTATTTTCACATAAAATGAAAGATCAAGTGTGTGATGATTATTCAGTAGATAATGTGAATCTCTAGTGTTGTGTACTGTTAATTTTTTATTTTTATAAATCTATTAGAAAATAAAGAATGGTGTAGCTCAGGTGACATTGATATAAATGACACTGTTTTAAAACCCAATGGGGACCACATTCATATGTGATCATTTTGTGTCAAAAGAAGTATTATTTGTCATAGAAGTAAATCAGAAAAAGCATTAATTTGCTACAAAGAATAAAAGTAAGTGGTTTTATTTCAAACTTATAAGAGATAAAGGACTTGTTGCAGTATACCAGTTTAAAGTAAATATTATGATTTCTACATTATTAATAACAACTCATTTAATATGATAATTAGGGGCTGGAAGTTCATGCTCTATAAACTTGAAAATATGCCAATAAATATAAGCACTTAAACTACACTAAGCAAATATGTTCCAATGAATTAAATTAGGGAAAATACCATTTAATGTATGTCTTGATTTAATGATGTAGCTGGTTCCCTCTGTGACAAATAAAAGCATCCTATCATATTTAATTCCATTTGACCATACTAATGTTAAAGAATTCATTCCTGATTGAGTTATTGTTACATTGTTTGTTACCTCCAAATTTACCATTGGTTCCTGCTTGTTATGGGCACCAATTATTACACTTGCAATAAATCTATCTTCAGAATCTGTTGTTTCAACTTTGGAAACCCAAATAGTCATTTTCTAGTTTATCTCACATCTTTGATACAACATTGTCATAGAAGTGGGTTACTTCAGTTTTTCATAATGTGCTTTTGTCAGGTATGTGATGTGTGATAGGTATGTTTATGATGAGTTAAGTTTCCAAAGCTGTACACCAGATGCCAACAAATGCTTCACATAAGTCATAAGAAAGTTGATCTAGTTTGTTTCCTTAAATTAACTTTCCCCCAGTTGCTTTTGCTTAGGCTCGTTTTTCTCGTGTTCTTTTCTCTTTTTTCCAACAATTGCTTATGTTTTGCTGAGTTTACATGTTGGGTAACTTGAGGGCATTTTCCATTTCCAACATATTTTTTCATTTTATTTTTTATTTTATTTTTTTTTTTTTTTTTTTTTCCTCACCTATTCTACAAAACAATACTGTGCCATTTGTACAGATAAAGTGACTTTCCCAACTGTTTACAAGCAGCTCAGTTCAGAGGTTGCAACATTTCTAATCTTGTATGGAAAAAAGACAGTTTTATGCCACAAAAACTCTAAACTTACAGAAATATGAGGTTTTTATCAGAAAAAGTCAAAATATGCATTTATATGCAGCATCAAATTGGGTTTAATAAGTTTATAAACTAATGATATGTGCCCATAACTTGCCAGAATTGTAATTATAACAAAGGAAAAAATTATACAAATGCATGAACTTCCGATCCCTAGTGATAATTTTACATATTTTATGTGCTAATTGACTAACCACAAAAGATCTGGGATGTATAGCGGAATAGAATTTTTATGTGAGAGTATTACTAAACATAAAAGGAATGAAGCAACTGATGTTTACATTGTGAAAAGCAGTAAAGTTTGGTGGTTTACTTTGTGTTGAAAACAATTGCCTTCACTGCATATTTTACATGTAAATTACACATAAAATATGTTCAGGTAATTTACTTACCCAACCCTGGTTGTGGATAAACTTGGAATGTTGAATGCTATGAACAGAGAATTATTTATAAAGAAATTACTAACACATTACATTTAATTTAGCAAAGGAATGTATGATACCATAGTAGTTGTACTTTCATATACCGTTATTAATGTTGTCTCTGTGTTCCATTTAAAAGTACTTAATTACATTCATGATTAGGATGGAACTTGTAAAGTAAAATTAATATGAAAACATCATCCTGTATCATATTTGACAACATATAGGTGGTCAACAGTTAAAAGTAAGTAAATATGCGCTTCTCCCAGTGAGGAACACAGGAATCTTGCAATAACAGCAATAAGTTATGGATTCATAGCCTTTCAAGAGCTCCAACATAAATGTTAACAATAGCATAATAGAATTTCATTACATTACTGTTGGCTAGCCTCTTTTGCAATAATTATGTAAAATGTCTGATCGACATGGCCTATAATAGATATCTGGCCTGCATATCAAATGTAACATGTCTCATTTCATCAGTGTATTAAAAGTTTCTTTTATAAGTGTGTTTAAATAAATTCTGTAAAATAGTTCACACCGGTAACTTGAAAAATTGGGCTGGATTTGTGACAGTGACTTCACTTATTTAAATTTAAATGTGGAGCACCTTTCAGAAGCTATTGCTTCCAAAAGCACTGGAGGCAAGGATTGCTGGTGGGAAGTCCAGAAAAATGTCTGTATCATCAAAAGGAAGGACTAGGTAATGAACTTTGATATCCCACCACTGAACAACCTCAACAGTTTGATCAAAGAAGAACAGATGATGCCACTTTTGCAACCACCGTCTATAATTCTGTCTACAGTGTTGCCAGTCGGACCAAGGTTGAGGATGAAAGCAATAGCTTCTGAAACTTGTTTCACATTTAAATTTAAGTAAGTGAAGTTAGCATCACAAATCTGGTTCCACAATCTTTCAAGTTATTCTTCCACTTCACTGTTTCCAACTTGTAACCACAATAAGTTTACACCAGTCTTATAAGTTTTCAGTAACACTGAAGTATGAGTAATAAATGAACTATAGACACATTTATATAGTCACAAATCATATTGGCTTCCTTGCATTTGCCCCTTTTGGCATAGCTACACTTCTATAATTGGATGCAGCTCCTCCTCTGTGATGGCAGGTGCTTTTTTCATCACTCTGTCTGTACTTGTCTTTGAATTTGGCATGAAATTAAGCATTTAAAACTTTACATCTTAAAATTTCTTACTTTGTGGTCCCTTTTTACCTTCTCTACTATTCCACCAAAAAATTTGATGTCAAGATTTCATCGGAAATATGTTTTGAGGCCCCCTGAATTAAAAAGAAAATAGCATTTTAGAAAAAAGGTCTGTAAGTGTGCACGTGCATGCATTTGTGTGTGCACGCGTGTGCATGTGTGAGAGAGAGAGACAGTGTCAGTCTGTGGACAGCATAACTCAAAAACGAAAAGTTGGTTAAAAACCAAAATTGATATTTAAGTTTGTCTTTCAAGGATGCAACACAAAAGATTTTGAAGAAAATTCCTCCACCTTAAACTACCCTTTACGTGGAAATATTTTCAAATTTTTTGATTTTCTTGGAAATGGCTCTAACGATTTTGATTAAAATGACATGTTTGAGATATTTTTATGACAAATTACATGTATATTTTTTGATTTTCTTGGAAATGGCTCTAACGATTTTGATTAAAATGACATGTTTGAGATATTTTTATGACAAATTACATGTATATTTTGAATTTTCTGGCTATAGCCCAAGTAGTCCTGTGTACTCTGGATGACTTTTGAATAATTCGTAAGCTGTAAGAGATAGACAAAATCTGCTGTACAGAAAATGTAGATCTCGCTAAAACACACAATGTATGTCAAAATAAATTTTTTTGTGGAGTGAACCATTGCAGAGATACTCCTTGTTATTTGTGTCAGTTTTGGAAAACAAACTTACATCAAATGCAACATCGTTGTTCATTTTTTATATGTTAACTGTGCAAAGAGAACGTAATCTCAAAGCTTTCGAAGATTTGACTACTGCTCAAAGTCTACTGTATTCCCATATTCCCCTTGCACCTACAAGGAAATAAACAAGATAATTTCTGCAAATGTTTATCTCAACTAACACGAAGAAGACATAGGAATAAGAGTTTGTAAGAATGGTTAGTACAAGAGTAGAGAAAGTCATGTGAGTGCAACACATGTTTTTTATTATAATTTTATTTTTTATTCTGGCTTTTGTGCCTGTGTTTCATATATCTGTGTACATTTGTTTTTACTAGTATTTTTATTTTATATTGAAATTTATCTCTGACTTTTGCCACAGTCCTTGTTGTAAGGGTGCTGATCTAGTAGTTGAACGCCCTTAAACCTAAACTTTGCATTTGGCTGTGAGCAATTGATATGTAGAACCAATTATTCACAAAATTATATGTAGAACTTTGGTTATATAATAATTCTTTAGTGTTGGTATATGGCGATGCTTGGCCTGTGAAAAATGTGCAGTATTTCAAAAAAGAGCAATATTCTCTTCGGATCCCATGTGTCACATACTACGCTCTTAAGGTTCTCTATGCGCTAGGGGCATACATGTAAACCTTGACCGTAAGCAGTACTGAACTCAGGACTGACAGGACCTATTTTTGTTTGAAGGCCCTCCTTAACTGTCACCCTTAAAATCAACTGAAGTCAGATCCAAAGAGGAGATGCCTGCAATACCGAATCCATTAGATCAGTGCTCTTATGTGCTCGGACACATTTAACTCGTGCCTAAAAAGGCACGGGTGCCATCAAAACCACTGAGACTACTACCGCTGCTATTGGTGTAAATAACAATGTTCAAAAGAGCAAACTTATTGTTTTCAGCATAGCTTTGTTGGGATTAAAGTGACTGTCCCCAATTCCCGATAAAATGAGGGCTGATAAAAGTGAAAATTATGGAAGGAGGGAGTAGATATCAATTAATCTGTCTGTCTTGTCTAGGGCAGAAAGTTTTATCACACAATAGCAGTGCAGCTGCTTGAAATGATAAAAGCACCATTAGGGTAAATGCCCTCCTGTTGAGATGAAAAATGGAAAACACTGGTTAGGGAAGTAATAAATACAGCTTTAGGTGTACAAAAACATACTTCACGGGTGTGTGCTGGAAAAATATTAAAAAGGAAATAGTTTTATCTTGAAACTTGAATTAATATTAGAAATCATCAGAGTAAACAATTTGCTTATGAAGAGTGCTAGAAAAATATATCACAGGCACTGCGTTGGACAGGGCTGCATTAGATTTAACAATGCCCACATGCCTATAATATGGGCTTGAGAGCAGTCATTTTATTGCAGCAGTAATTGTGCCTAATTTAATAAACTGTCATCACAGCAGGCTTAAGCTTGCTCATCAGCTTGGACCAAAAGCATTTCATATACATGGAGCATTCGTAAGGATTCTTTACAGCACTAGGCAACATGTAGTTCCTGTTGAGTGCTGTCATTCGCTGGTGGGTACGGTTAGAGCTGCATGCAACAATCCTTATGTCCCTCTCCATGCTACTCAGTTGCCTATATGCTGTGCACATCTTACAATTATTTGTGGCTTAATAAGCTACCACAAAAGTTTGCATTACTACAAAGGATTTATCTTTTAGAATGTTACATCAGAAAGAGCAATTGTGGAAAAGTGCAACAACATTTTGCAAAAAAAGTGCCTTGGTTCTCCCATTCCAAGTAAGATCACTATATTAAATCTTGTAAAAAAATTTAGAGAAGCAAGATCATTTCAGAGTACATGTGGAAAGAGAAACCCAAATATCGTTCCCTACTGTGGAAAATCTCAATGAGATCTCAAAAAGCTCTCTGCTGCCCATCGCAAGAAATGGTTGCTTCAAAAACCACAGCATTTAGAGTCACTACAGTCTTAATTTTAAGCCTTATAAAGCTATAATAGTGCTCGAGTTAAAGCCTGCAGATAAGCGAGTCATTTTTGTTACTGGGTTTTATAAAGCTGCTGACAGCAATGTGGATTCTAAAGTAATTATACTCCCAGATTATGAATGATTTCACATGACCCTGTTTTAATGCTAAATAGTAGATACTTGGGTAGTAAAAATCGTTATCTCATTCATGAAACATGTTAAGTATATTGTAACTGCACATGGTATTACAGACTCAACCCGTATTTTGAACAGTTATCCAATATAGAGTGCCTTTTTTCGACAGGATTCACCAAATGTCCATGCAGCAGCTGAAACTAAATTTCATAAAGGAAATATTTGAATTAAATATAGAATAATTAACAACCAAAAGTGCAATCATATATGGAAGACAATACTGTTGTAAGAAAACTCATCACTGTAATATGGCAATTGCTGTAATATCCCCATGTCAAGCTGGATTCAGAGAGTTTCACTCTACAAATGAACAAGTCTTACTTCTCAGTCAAGAAATCAAAGACTCCTTCAATAGGAAAGAAGATAATGTATCAGTTTTTATTGATTTCCAAAGTGCATATGATTCTATATGCAGAACAAAACTACTAAAGAAAGTAAAAAAAATAGGGATACAAGGTCCAATGTTTTCGTGGCTATGCCATTTCCTAACACAACGCTTTATTGCTGCCAGATATGGAAGAAATATATCTAAATACAAACAAGTACACTGTGGCTTACCACAAGGTGCAGTGCTCAGCACTACACTTTTTAATATATTTATTAACGATCTGCCACAACAAATACAAGAATCAGGTGTGAAGTGTGCACTATTTGCTGATGACTTAGTAATGTGGACTTCAAAACCAAAAAGCAAAAGTACAGAACTAGAAAAAATCTTGCAATAATCCTTAACCAACCTACAAAAGTGGACCAAAGAAAATTTAATGACTTAATACAACAAAATCAAACTACCAAATCTTTTCACTAAGAAAAAAACCACTAAAAATAAAACTAAATTTTGAGAGCCAACAATTACCAGAAACAAAGGAAGCAAAGTATTTAGGAGTTACATTCGATACCAAACTTACATGGACCAAACAAATAGAAAATGTAATACAAAGAGCAGAGAGGCGCCTTTCACTGTTAAAACGTCTAACAGGAATGAAGTGGGGATGTTCCAGAGCAACTCTTAACACAACATATAATGTACATATAAAGCCATTATTTACTTACTGCAGTGAAGTTCTTATAACAGCAAATACAAAAAAAATCATATCTTTCAAAACCAAAGTTTGAGACTAATTACAGGTGCTGTCAAAACCACACCAATACCAGCTATGGAAATACTAACCAACCAATACCCCATTGAATATGAAATAGAAAAAGTGACTCTTATTCAACACGAAAAGTTGATCAGACTCCCATTCAATACATGGCACAAGAGAAATTTTACACATACAGTAAAGATTCAGGAGAGCTTTCTTTCCAAAATTCAAGACATCAAGAAGAATGTACACCTTCCTAATTCAAAGGAAAACTTCATATCTAAAGTCAATCCAACACATACATTAGACATCACATATTATTTACACCTGACAGAAGAAGTTAAGAAAAGTGATACTCCAACTAGTGTTCTCAAATTATTGGCATTAGAGACAATCCATACTAGATTTCCAGAACATGAATGACTCCATATTTATACTGATGGATCATTGATATCAAACCAAGATGGAGCAGGGGCTGGAGTCACATGTCACCTCTTTTCCTATTACAAATCTCTAAGTTATGGAACTACAAATTTTGATGGAGAAATTGAAGCAATTCGAATGGCCCTACAAAATCTTCTGTACAGAATTTCACATTTTCATCAAGCAGTTATTCTCTCAGATTCCAGGGCAGCAATTATAGCAATTACTTCCAAGTTGTCACCGAAAAACCAAACAATTATAGAGTGTTGGAAAATCCTTACCCATCTAACAGCACTTCAAAAACACCTAGTCTTCCAATGGATACCAGCTCACTGTGGACTGAGTGGTAATGAGAAAGCTGATTTTCTTGCAAAAAAGGGTACCGACAATGTGCAGAAATCTATAGTTAATCTACCATTTTATGCAGCTAAAAGATTAGTCAACTCTGAATACAAAAAAATTATTGAACAATACTATGAAAAATCAAAGAATAAAAGATGGGAACTACCAAACATTCAAACAGTAATTCCTGAGTATCCTCAAAAAACAGCAGCTGCAACCTTCAGGTTGATTACAGGACATGATTGTCTGGCAAAACATTTAAACAGAATTGGGATATATTCTTCACCACTCTGTCCTCTATGTGATCTGCAAGAGGAAATGGATCGAGATCACGTTCAAATATGCCCGGCCACTTCTAATGCCCCATCCATCAGTGAAAAATATTGGAGAGCAAGAGGATTAATGACTTCACTGTCAGAAATCCAGCATTAGCTAACAAAAACAACAACATATTTAAAAACCTCTACTTCCCCACTTCCTCCTCTCCCTTTTTTTCTGTTGACTCAAAAGATCATGTATGTGCCATAACAATTTTATTTATTCTATTTTTTCAAATAGGCTTATTTTAAATGGTATGGCCCTACATCGCTCAATAAAGTTTTAGAACTGCAATTAGGTAAAACTAACTACCGTTCTGTCTTACCAAGAGATTTAAATCAAATGTGGAAGTTGATGCAGTTGTATTTCACCTCTCTGTAGAGCTGGAGTTTTCACAAGTGCTGTGCTAGCCAGTGCTAGTGTTGGTAGTACATGTGCCCAGAGAGCTAGTGATTTGAAAATGAAAGTTGTTTAAGTTACAATGGGTTAAGTAATGGGTTTAGAATTGAATTCAAGGAGTGGGCTGTCTGGGAAAAGAAGATAAGATAGAACCAGAGGATATAACAAAAACAGGAATAATTGGATTTATAATTTTTATATTACTGATAATGTGAAGAGTGGCAGGAAGTACTAGAAAGAATTCAACACTAAAATGGACAGAAGGGAAGAGCAATTAAGTAGTGAAATGAGCAGAATTGTTGAAGAAACTTTAACAGGTGTCTAAAGATAGAGGAAGTGAAATTAAGGTGGGACAGACATGAAGCGAAGACTGGATTGGTTTCTGCAAATGCTTCAAATGGAGCCACACACTTTACACAGGCTCGGATCACAAGGTTTTATTTTGGATTTGTGTAAATGACTTGATTACTCAAAACCTTCAGCTTTTTCTGTAACAGAACTTTTTTTTAAGTTCTTGGTTTTATATTGATTATTCAAGTTTGATATTTATAATCTATGATTATACTATTTGAAGGATTAATTATATGTTATCTTAAAATGAACTTTCAAACATAGCTTACAAACCACTTCCACAAACATATTTTTTTATTCGTAACGCTTCCCCATAATAGGTATATAGTGTTCTAATGTGGGGAAAATGCAACTATTTTAAAAATCTACAATTACCCTAATAAGCATTACACCAAAGTTTCTTACTCCAAATTGGATTCTTATACGATGAATTAAGTTGTTATTCAAGTTAAAACCATTGTTCAATGTTTTGCGTGTCTGTAACTACACTAAGAACAAATTACTCCCCGTATTAGCCCCAGTTCACCTATTGTGGCGGAATGGCTATGGTCCGAGGTTATCGGGGAGTTCGGCGCCTGGAAGTCTGAGTAGTACATAGATAAACAGCGCGCTCACCCAGCATAAACGGCGAAGGCGCTATCGGCACATAACCAAAATCCTCTGGACGTTTCTCCACCTTGAACGTTCTGGAACTCTGTGGAAATGTCGAACGGCTATATAAGCCTCGCAAGCTGAGTGAATTAGTCAGTCAGTGACTGATGCGACGAAAAGCGCCGTTCTCTGTAGTGACGCACAGTACTGTTACTCCAAAGAATTGGGGACGCCTTGTGTTAGACACACCAGCGAGTGAACCTTCCGGAAGAAGAGGCTAAGTCATTGCGTATTTCATTACGTCTCGTGAGGAAATTGGAGTGACAGTGAGAATTGGAACTAATTCACATTAGAGTGATCTAACCGAAGCCTCAATGAAAGCTGAACTAGGTCATTGAGTGACTGAGTGAAGTGACAGCTTTAAAAACTGGACGAAGTCACATATATACTATATATCTTAAATTTCCTGCAAAATGCATGTTTAGCACTTCACATTCTAGTGAATTTGTATGTAATTACGAAATAAGGAATAGACGAAGTTTAAATTAGAGACAATATTGATCTCAATTTTTCTTCATGTCTCCACATTTGAAAACACAATTTCCAGAATATTTGCTTTTATAGAATAACTTTTCTTGAGATAAGCGGTGTATTTTGAAATGCTAGCACCTATTCAGTCGATTCTCAGGAGTTTGTGGCCTACATATGTTTTGTTTCCTAAACTCTTTGGATAACCGTCTGTCTCCCAAGTACATTCTGCGGGAATGTATTCGCGTTTAAGGTCATCAATTTCAACATCTGTTGTGATGCAGGTAAGGCTAACGTAAGTTAGTACAGTAGTATTCCGTACCCATGACTTGCCGGTCGTTTACGTGTAATTCTGGCTGAGCACGCGCCTGTTCTCGCCTGGTACGGTGCTGCCGCTAGGCGGTCCAGCCGGTCTACGAACGCACTGTATAATAAAATGTACTTGAGACAGTGGAAAATGAATTTGTGGCGGAAGGGAAAGCATTGAGCACTACGTGACAAAATGTAAACAACTGAAGGAAAAGTGTGCGTGGGGAAAAAAATGTACGGGAAAATAAGTAAAGAAGAGATGAAAACTAGACATGGGAGAGGTTTTAAGGAAGTAAAAGAAAAGTGGATTAGAAAAGTAACAGATACAACGGAGAAAGAAGAACAAGAATGAGTGCAAGGGATCAAAGTTGATAAGACCAAGGTGCGAAGTAGTACATGATATTTGTGCTTAGACGACGAGACAACTTGAGCTTAGGGTAAGTTTGTTCTAGGGGAAACGTAACAAATCTTGTAAGATAAGTTGTACAAATAAATTGAATCAAGCATTCATTCATAAAAAATGTGAAGTGATGTAATTGAAACCAAAAGGCAGTAGAATCGCTGGGAAATGATGTCACAAACTGTCGTTTGTCTTAATCATGACAAAGCTACCGAAATTGCGGCTTCATGCTCACGTTGTTTCAGGCAAAACGTGAGCTCCGTGCACGTTGACACGTACAGGTAAACGACCGCCAAAACGTATCGATGCGAGATATTTGTCTTGGTATGCCAAGTGATGTTCCTATAGCTAAGTGCGTTGAGAATATAGTCAACATTGTGGCCAACATTGTATGAATGGTTTTAGTGGGAAGATATTGCTTACACTGTTTGTGTGAGGTTATTAAGCTTGTAAACTTCCGTCTCGGTCCAATAAAATTCTGCTCAACACGAAAGTTCCTTTAAACCTATGTCGTTGAACGATTTAGCTCAGGATTAAGCTTGACTCAATGACAACTTGCGGCACCTCGACCGAAAGGCGATCCTTTGTGCCTCTACCGGAATGGAGGATGGATGAGGCGAATGGATCCTAAGGGCGGCCGGAACGTTGACACGACAGAGCAGGTGGCAGGGTCCCTACATTTTCCCAGGTAGAAGCACCCCGGCGGAGGCTGGCTCAACCTGGTTCCTCTCCCATCCCTTCGGGTTTGTGCTCCAAGGGGGGGGGGCTTGGAAACCGGTTCTCCTCCCCCCTCGGACTTGTACCATTCCATGGGGGACCTGGAAAACAGTAGGCTTGCCTTCCAATCCGGAGGATGATATTTCTAGAGCGCATTTGTTCCCCCTGCCATGTTGCTGCCGCTACGCTCGCCGACGCTTCCAACCCTGAGAGAAATCTAAAGGGATGACGGGGAAAATGAAATGATTAATGTAACGAAATGGAGGGAATCCTTCCCAGCATTCGCCTAGCTGCCCGGAGGAACCAACGAAAAAACCCGTTTCTCAGGAAGGTCGATCATGGGGATCGAACCCGCGACCTTTTCCAAATGCGGGCCACATACGTTACCGCCTCAGCCATCCCGCTCGGTAGTATTAAGCTTGTTGCATGGCTCTTTCGTTGACTGTTAACAAATCCTCAAATATCCTTACTAGTTGTGAAGAATATATGGTAAAGTCTCCTTGTAGCGGAGCAGGTTAGACGCCGTTTTCAATTTTAACACATGCTGAAGCGTTTTTCGCTTGGATAATGCTAAACGCACTTAACATTGCACAAAGGAGAAATAAAATAACATACAGTGGTGCAACATTGTATGTGTTTTATTTATGCAATTGTTCTACCTTGAAAACACATGAATGAATGACCAGGGTACACCCCAGACATCAAACCAACGCGGATCTTCAGTACTTACCACCCCCAGGAGGAACCAATGAGGTGAAGGAACCGCAGGAGGATATAGGCCGGTCTACAGAGACGTTCAGAGGTTCCTAATGATTCCAAGTCACACTGACAGGCTGCTCAGAGAAGGCTTCCCTCTGGCGGAAATCAGAAGAAATTCACCCACCTGAAGCGACTCAGAAAAAGCTGCCATCTACCAGGGCAGAGAAGGACAAGCATGTGCGCCATCTGTCTGACACCGACTGATACTATACAGCCCTTAAGCCTACCTGAATCATGAAAGAGGAAGCGAAATGATAGGAAATGAGGGAAAGGAAATTCGTGGTAGAACAGAAACCACCCCAGCATACGCCTTGTCAGGGAAAACCCGATCTCGCAATGATCGTCCCCAGGAATCGAACTTAAGAGCTCCCAAATATGAGCATCGTACTTTGTTGCAGAGCCATCTCGCTCGATTTGTAAAGACTTGCACAGCGACAGTGAATAAAGGCAAATTGCAGTTTAAGTGATTCATTTGTTACGTGTGCATAGTACACTCTAGTGGTTCAATGTCACAGTTACACACTTCGCTAGTTCCAAATGACTGATAGCTGCGCAAATTGAGTCATACCTTGTGTGCCGGGCTTGTTCATCCCATTCAGGAAGGAGAATCACAATTTCTATCTGATTTGACATTCTCTAAATTATATACATGCTTGAACATTAGCACTTTATTTTTTGAATATGTTATTAAAGTAACTTTAGGCTCAGCTCTTGGCATGTAATATGTTAGGCCCACTAAATTCTTGCACTTTCACGCTGCTTTAGTAGGGTTAGTGCGAGTAAGAAACAGTGGGCATTGCATTAATTGACCTTTAATCTGGTGGCTTTGGATGGAAAGTATCGGAGTATCAGGTGGAGGTAGCGGCGGCGGTGATGGTGATGGTGATGGTGGTGGTGGTGGTGATGGTGGTGGTGGTGGTGGTGGTGGTGATGGTGGTGGCGGTGGTGGTGGTGATGGTGGTGGTGGTGATGGTGGTGGTGATGGTGGTGGTGGTGATGGTGGTGGTGGTGATGGTGGTGGCGGTGGTGGTGGTGATGATGGTGATGGTGGTGGTGGTGATGGTGGTGGTGGTGGTGGTGGTGATGGTGGTGGTGGTGGTGGTGATGGTGGTGATGGTGCTGGTGGTGGTGGTGGTGATGGTGGTGGTGGTGATGGTGATGGTGATGGTGATGGTGGTGGTGGTGATGGTGATGGTGATGATGATGATGATGATGATGATGATGATGATGATGATGATGATGATGAGCTGAGCGACGAAACAACGATGGATTCGTTGTTAGTTTAGGTAACGAACTAGTAAATTATTTCAAGTTATTCTTTTTTCCCTCGGTTATTTATGATTTTTCTTTTCGAAAATTATGTTTTACAATTAATTAGCCACGGTGGCTAATTAATTGGTCCTGTACCATTTATGTAAAACAGAGCATTGAACTTTAAACTCCATCTTTCTCAGTTCGATTTTATTTTTCAATTGCTTTTTGGACCAGTTTACAGCTTGTAATTTCACAAATTTTCAGTAATTAAAACTATACTAAATAACCACTAGCGCAACAGTCCTTCACGGGCCAAGACTTACCACTCGGCCGCTGCGTCCCCCACCTCTTCCCAGTACAGACGTCATGAGTGGGGTGCAGTATTGAAGAGTGGGACGTGGTCAGTGCCCCAATCCCTCCCGGCTGGTTATGCGGCCTGGGGTCGCTGCTTTTTTATTGAAATGGCTCCTCATTTGGCCCCTCTGAGACCTAACGCGGCTGAGTGCACCCCGTGTCAGACTCCCAGTGGGGGGAAAGTTCTCCATGCCGGTACCGGGGATCGAACCCGGGTCCTCCGCGCCAAAGGCAGGCGCGCTACCACTGCGCTACGGAGGCGGTCAATTTTCAGTAATTATGGGATTTATAAGTTGTTGTTCACTAGCTAAAGGATATGGAATGGTTCGGCAGAAACTAATTTTCCACGACTCATAATAAATAGTTGAAACATTTAATTACATGTGGACAAACTGTTTTTCCCGCTCTTAACCTAATTAAAATTAAGAAATCCCTACACAACAATTTCTTTATATTTGCACACGAAGTTCAAATTAAATATTTCATATTATCATATAAAAAGTGACTTGTTATAATTAAAAGTTAATATCTTAACAACTGTGTGACAATTTGTTAAAGTTCAGCGTACACTATATATTTTATGCTCTGGGTAAATGGTAAAAATATTAAAGAAATCAGAGCACTGCAAGGCAGTGCATTGCTTTCAATTAAGATTTCATAAACAAAATATAAATAAAGCAACTATGAGTACAATAGGGATGGCGTTAAATTATTGTAGTTTTCATTCTGTAACGGCCCTGACGCAGCTTAAACATAACAACTAACGAAAAGGCAGAATATGACCCAAAATAATAAGCGACTCAGAAAATCCAGTAAAGGGATTACATAATGGCGGATAAAAACGAGTTTGTGCTAACAACAGGTCTCATGTTATGTAATCTGAACTGAAACTCTTCAACTTCATTCTGCTCCGCCCAGAGAGTAAGTAATGCAGTTTCTTCTATTCGTTTTGTCTTTGTGTATTTTCAGCACTGCCTCGCTTTAAATTAATGAATTCCACCATCACTGCAGGAAATTTTGTTTTGTACTTAATTTACCCCAGAATGGCCATACTTCTTACCAGTGTGTATTTTTGCGGATATTTACTTCCCTGAAAATGTAAGTTCCATTTTCCGTTTGACTCATGTCTAGTTTTCGATGTTTACCTATGCTTTCAATGGCATTTTCTGCAGACAAAAAATAAATAAATAAATAAATAAATAAATAAATAAATAAATAAATAAATAAATAAATAAATAAATAAATAAATAAATAAATAAATAAATAAATAAATAAATAAATAAATAAATAAATAAATAAATAAATAAATAAATAAATAAATAAATAAATAAATAAATAAATAAATAAATAAATAAATAAATAAATAAATAAATAAATAAATAAATAAATAAATAAATAAATAAATAAATAAATAAATAAATAAATAAATAAATAAATAAATAAATAAATAAATAAATAAATAAATAAATAAATAAATAAATAAATAAATAAATAAATAAATAAATAAATTAAATAAATAAAAAGTAAATAAAAGTAGATAAATAAATAAAGTATGATGTTAGTGTTGCGAATTAAGTCCGAAATCTTCCCACGTATGTATTTGAAAATTTTAGAAAAATAATCGGAACAAATTTACTTGAAAATCATTTTTCGAGAGCTCAGCGCTGTCAGTATAATGTCTTAAGGGGAAAAAGTAGTCTGAACATACAGAAATTACACCTTAGTGAGTTAATTAAGTTAAATTATCACTGCTCTTAAAGTTGTCAATAGTTTCTCCTGAAATGTTTATCAATTATTCTATAAACCATGAGAATTATTTCAAGTGGTTATTTGTAATGATAGCTTATGTGGTTGAATCTATAAAATAATTTTATCCAGCAGAAAAATAACGCGACGCCGGCCCGTGGCAGCGGCAACACAACAAAAGACGGTCGGGCCTAAGTTACTTCACACCACATACCAGGCCGGCGAGCAAACAAAAGCGCTCAAGCTCAGGCTGCCTCGCGCGACTGTTTGTGTAAACGTGACTGCAACAATAGGCACGGCACGTACCAAAGACGCTCACGGTCAAGCTTCCCCACACCACTCACGCGAGCAAACACGTGACAACAATCAGAGCGGCAGTTTTCTCCAGATGATTCCGGAGGTGTCCGGCTTATTTGAAGAAGTTCGCGAAAGGTTCGTGTTACGTCATCCTCGCTATATAAGAAGGCAAGGAAACAGCAGTGACAGTTACAGACATGAGTGCCAGTGAATACGAGACAGCTGTGTGTGCGAAGATTTAGCGAGTATCGAGTGATGTACCGTCGGAGTTAGTACATGAGAGACAGAGAACCTGAAGAAAGACAGTGAAAGGACGGAGTCAAGGTTACGAGAAGTAAACAGTTGTGAGTTGTAATATCACGAAAGACTGTTAACATCAGTAGAAGATAACTGTGTACTTGTGTAAAAGTTTTAGAAGAAAATAAAGTGATAGAAAGGTACCTAAAAGTAATAGAAAGTAATAGGTGTAATTTCTGTATGTTCAGAGTAATTTGTGCCCTTAACACGAGGCACACATACGTGAAATTGAAGATTACAACACTCAGTTGAATACATTGTTATGACACTCCATTGTTACCAATTTTATTTTTTGTGTTGGAACTTTGTATGTTATTGAGTGCAGACTTTGTATCTATTAAAGTAATGGTGGATTGTTTGAATGCCTCGGAAGTGGATTAGGCAGAACCTGAAGAACTGTGCAAGCAGCGGAGAGGATAACGTTGGAATTGTTACCAAAGAAATCAGGAAACAGCACGACATTGCATACAATAGACTTCTTCAGTTGTTTTATTATTATCAATGCTACTTCCTCTGTGCAAGAAATTAATATTAAGAATTATAACAATTGCACAATCAACATCAAAGTTACATCAAAGGAATAACAATAGTGTTTAAAATATATGTTTATTAATACAATTATTGTTGCTTTTATTCTGTTTGTCTATTCTTTGCCATGCCTTCTATATTACACTACAGAAGGTTATGATTGTGTAAGTGGGCATGTTGTCAGCACTGGTGCTACGAAGGTCAAACAACAATGAAGGACGAACAACACACTAGAGCTCACTATTGCATATGTCCGAGTATGTACTGCTATAAGAGGTGGAATCAGGACTGAAAAATTCAATGCCATAGCTGGGATTTGAACCACGGGTCTTCCACTTATTGAGCGGCTGCTTTAACCATTAAGCTACCATGGTCAACTTGCCAGTATGACGTTAAATTCCCCAGCCGATTCGTACTTTCTTGGTAGACCACAAGGGAATCTCACATCAGAGATAAATACTCCAAGGGCGACTTACAAGTTGTCCGGGTTTAAGTAACCTATATATGGTAATTCTTATTTATTTATGCCAACCACGGAAGATCCGTGATTCAAATCCCGGCTATAGCATTGCATTTTTCAGTCCTGGTTCCATCTCTTAAAAACATTGCCCACACATGGCTTGTGTGTTTAAAAACACTAACAGTAAGTGTGTTGTTTGTTGGCATAAATGAATAATAATGTACTGCTATTTCCACGCAGCTTTCAGTAGGATGCCTCATAATTTCAAATTAAAGGATCTAAAATACAGGGTCTTTCATAAGTAACTGGACTTTCGAAAAATTAACGAATTTGAATTATTTTGGATATGTTGTACATATTTATTAATAAAATCGTTTCCCGGTGCCGTACAAAGGGCATTTGCATACATTTAAGTTTAAAGTAATGAATCCCCACAGGAAAAAGTTTAAGGAAGTTAGATCGGAAGATCGCGGAGGCCAAGAAATTGGGCCTGTGAGACCAATCCACCTATTAGGGAACACTTCATCAAGCAAATCACGAGCGCTCTTTATTTAATGTGGAGGAGCCCCATCTTGTTCTAAAAGTGTTTTGACAGGTCAAAATGTTACGTCTTTCCAATTCTGGGATAACAAACACTTGCAACATATCGTAATAATCAGGGCCCGAATGCTTATGACCTAAAAATGATAGAAATGTCAAGCACTTATGACCGAAAGAAATCAGAAAATACTGCCCTACACTCGCACAGTGAACACGGAAGGACAAGGCAGGGCATATGTTTGTTTCCAAGACGCACCGTTACGGTGTTTGTTTATCTACTGAGCTAGGGAAAGTGACACCCACACAATCTGCAGTGTTGCCAGGTTATTTTCGACAAAATTAAAACACCTCCATTGGAAATTGTCAGAGGCAAAAGCGTAAGATACAAAATGTGTTTCAAATACCTGGAGCTACCACTTGTTTAAATTAATATAATGACTTCTCTTCCATCCGGTATAGTATATGAGTGAGAAAAGAAGAATCCGCTGTTATACTTGAATTAACGTAACTTGGGTATTCTGACAGTTCCCTCGGCGTGCGTTACGTGCGTGGTAGGGAGTGGCACAGCGGTCTGTTGTCATGACAACCAGGTTTGACCTTGAAGTAGCCAATAGACTTCGTGACAGGATTGCGTGGCCACAAAGTCTATACTTCCGCGTCAAACTTGGTTGTCATGACAACAGACCATTGTGGTACTCCCCTACCACGCGCGTAACGCACGCCAAGGGAACTGTCAGAATACCCACGTTACGTTAATTCAAGCGTAGCTGGGGTTACACATGTTCTCCACTCAAGCATTGAGTCCGGAAGGGTGGATATATTTCTCTAGTCTGTATGCCACAGGAACCTCTTATTGAGAGTGTATCACTTCCTAATTACAGAGGTATTTTTAAACGTGGCGAATGACCTTGCTAGGATCTGCGCGAGTGACATCACGCAAGGTGTCTGTTGCCTTCCCTGAAATAAACAAGACACTGCTAATAATGCGAGGGGGCACTGTGCTTAATCACGTACTGTTCCCGATGTTTACGGCACGGAAATCTGAGAGATACTAACCTAACACTCATATGGTCTTATAAATACAAAAGTGAACTCAACCATGATCTAACTAAACCCCGGCGCGACAGCCCACAAGGGGCCAAGGCCTACCGCCCAGCCGCTGCGTCCCCAACCTCTGCTCACTACAGGCGTCATTGGTGAGGTGCAGTATTGGAGGGTGGGACGTGGTCAGCGCCCCGAGCCCTCCCGGCTGGTTATGCGGTCTTCTAGACCTGGGGCCGCTACTTCTCTATCAAGTAGCTCCTCAATTGGTCCCCCCGGGACCTAACGAGGCTGAGTGCACCCCGTGCCAGACCTCCCAGAGGGGATAAAATCCCCATGCTGGTACCGGGGATCGAACCCGGGTCCTCCGCGCCAGAGGCAAGCGCGCTACCAACTGCGCTACGGGGGCGGTCTAACCATGATCTACTGCGCAATGATCGGTCATTCGCCATGTCTGAAAGATACCTTTGTACAGCCTGAATGATCCAAACATACCTTAGCTTTGAAGCCAGGTCGCTTTCTAACGCCTGTAAGGTATGTAACCTTCGCATACATCGTAGTTTTCTGTATTATGTTTAACAGAATGCACACTGGGATATGACAGAAAATCATTAGAAGAGTGAAAACTAGTGATGGGACGAAGCCACTATTTCTCGATACTCGATTAGAAAACCTGTAAGGGATAGGTTGTTCACTGAAAAATGTTCAGTGTATAAGTGTATGTAAACAATTTTGTTTTTGCTCATCATTTGCAGATGTTGCTGCATCTTGTTCTGACAGCAACGCAAAACTCGTACATTACTTTCGCAATAAATTCTGTAAACTACACTCAGTGCACATGAATGCAACGCGCTTCTTTAAATTTGTTGCATTGTGTGACTTATCACGCGCGAAAATGTTTTTTCTGCATATTTTATACATTGCTCTGTTATTATTAGTCCTGTCCCCTGCGAAATAGTTCCATGGTTTACTCGTGTTTTATTCAATATCACTATTGTACACGGGGAAAACAAAACATTCTAACAAAATTACAAAATCTAACCCAGTTACTATTCTATCACTTTATCCTCCAAAAATTTTTCACAAACACACAGTTCTCTTATTCTGATGTTAACCATCTTTAGTCTTTCGTGGTATTACGACTCACAACTATTTCTTCTTATTACCTTGACTCAGTTCTTTCACTATCTTTCTTCACTTTCTCTATCTCTCATAAACCTACTCCGACAATACAATCACTCGATGCTCGTTAAATCTTCTTCAGTTCGACGCGATGCAACACACACACACACACACACACACACACACACACACACACACATACACACACACACACACTGACCGACTCATGTCTGTAACTAACTCACTGCTGTTTCCTTGCCTCCTTATATAGCGGACCTTTCGCGAACTCCTTCAAACATGCCGGCGATGACGTAGGCAGATCTTTCTCGAAGGCTGTGGAGAAAACCTATTCTGGTTCTGCCTCTCGATTGTGCTTAGTCACGTACACACAAACAGTCGCGTGAGGCAGTCTGATCTGGGTGCCTTTGTTTGCTCGGCGGTCTGGTATGTGGTGTGAAGTGGCTTAGGCTCGACAGTCCTTTGGTTTGCGCCGCGCCCGGCATCACAATATTTATGGAAATTAATCTTACGGTGTTCGGCGGCGCCGTGGCCGAGCGGTAGACTGCCCGCCTACCACTTAGGTGGCTCGGTTTGGATCCCAGGGACCCACATGTGGTATTCGTGGTGGACGAAGCGGCGTTTGGGCGGGTTTTCTCCGGGTTCTCCGGTTTCCTCCGCCACTCATTCTACCAATTGTTTCACAATCACCTTTCCATTCATCGATTTCAACTGTATTTCGTAGCATCCTCTTCCTCACTCTCATACCTGGTGCTTTCAGATGGTCACTCTGTCCGGTCCATAGGTTCCTCTGCCCACCGATAGGCATCTGACCCTAGGCACTGGCTTGTAGGTCTTAGGGTGTGTCAGTCCTCCATTCAGGGGGGGGGGAGGGTAATCAGATAAAGAAGATTCATACGGTATACCTGTAATGTATGGTCGTGACCCGAGTTGGGATTGCCTAACCCAAACCAACGCATGCAAGGAAAGAACAAATATTTCCACGCGCTGAATTTTCTAACGTCTTCAGTTCTAATTTGTTTCTGCTGGACTCACATATTTTGATCCCGGGAGTAGGTAAGTGTAATGGCCGAGAGTGAGTCACCAAGACAGGCTATTGCAAAATGTGATTCAGTGCGTCAGCTACGCCAGCTTCATTCACAGCTCCGTTAACGCTGCATCCTCTACTGCTTCCCCCGTTGTTTTACTTGTTTTCATTTAGACACAAGAGCGTATGGAATGTTGCATTCATTCATACATAAGGTATGTCAAGAATATAGACCAGCAACTCTTCGGGGACACGTGCGAGGCAATAAGGTGAAGGTTCCGACTCCTTTCATTCCTTGTCTAGCGTAAAGTTAAACGCAAAACTTTTCTAGAATGCAAAATTTAAATGCATGTAAAGGTATCGAAGGTTTATCTCAAAGTATTAAATGTGTTTTGATAACATCAAGTATTGAGACTCGAATTATCGACGGTGTAGAAGTCCCATCCATAATGAAAACCATTACAATCTTTGAAGAACTATCAGTACGTTTGATTAGTAGATCCTGTTCCAACCCATCGCCTACGAATCACATGTAGTGTTAATAAAGGAAGATCACGGTAGTTGTCGCGATAAACAGAACAAAACTATTTTTGTTTTGTTACAGATTAGAGAGTTGTAACTGCTATGCTACTACTGTATTGACAGGGGAGGGAGGAATAGATGGGGCGGTTATAGGTTTCTCCTCTCTACTAAAGCTTTACGTATCGAAAAAGCTGAAGTGCTTCTGTTTGACTCCTGGTCAGTCAGTAGAGACGATGAACTATACAGTTCCTGAAGGCGTAATATTCATGAAGAAGCTGATTCCAGCAAAGTGCATAGGCATTGTGAAACTTGCCGACGGTTTCTTTTTCCGTCAATACAAAAATTCTGTGAAGTTTATCAGATACATTTAAGGTGTCTTCTGACAATGTCATTAACATATGGCACAGAGACCACTTCTTACGCCTTCAGTCGTTTGTGTAGTTCTAATTCTCGGCAACAAGATTCTACACCTTTGGAGTACTGCTTCGAAGAAAGTTTGACAGAAGTGTTTCCATGAAAACGTGACCAACCTTCTTTCATCAAATGTGCACACCGCGAGAACTGTCTATGCATTGATGTTTACTGAATTGCATGGTTTCTTTCTTTCTTTTTTTTTTTTTTTTTTTTTTTTTTTTTGAGTCAACTCTGTTATAGAGTGCTTCTGGTCATACTATTGACTATTTGTCTCAAATAATTCATTTGTTTCATAAATCACTCATACAATATTCTCATCGTAACTTTGACGACTGATCTCCTCTGTGCTAATAGTCCATAGCAGGTAAAATTGTTATGGTGTAAGTATATTTTGTTTCTCTACTAACTGCGCTATGTGTGAATATAATTTGCGTGACAACATATCATGACGTATCTTCTGTCAAATATTCTGACATAGGGTGGTACGCAAGGTAAGATACTGTTGTCCCAAAAAACACCGACAACGCGGGATGGCAAACTGATCGGCTTCCAAATAGGCACCCCTATCCGGAAATGTACGGTTTGGACGCAGTAGAGCGTCGAAGTTTGAGCACGAATGGTTATGACACTTCGTCACAATTCGGGTTGGTATCTTAATATGGAAGGTATGCAACCCTTTAGTCGTCTGTGTACTGTAGATGAACGACCTGAGATAATAACATTCTTGCGCATGCGCCAAACTCTTCCATAGAGTCCTTGATGCGCACCCTACCGTGTTACTTAAGTTGTTTCCAATACAGTAAAAATTTTAAACAGCACTACACTGCTACGGAGATAATCGATATGAGCTCCAGCACACTTTGATGTAAATGTGCGGAATCATCTCAACGTCGCATGCCCAAATCGATGGATTGGTAGAGGTGGACCAGTTCCATCGCCAGCATGGTCACCAGATCTAACACCTCTCGACTATTTCTGTGGAGTAGTATGAAGAGTATGATGTATGATACTCCTGTAACGTCAGCGGAGGACCTTAGATCTTCAAAGACAACCGCATGTATTGGGTCATGTGCATGAGGCTCACCACCGCCGATATAGGCTCTGCAATGACCTAGGAGGTACAGAGTTCGAAGCCAGTGCGTAATGTAGACAGCTCGATATTGGGTTTATCAACGAAATGTGAACTTAGACCCATCTCACACTTCGATGCACTACAGGGTCCAAACCGTGCATTTCCGGACAAGGGTTCCTATTTGAAAACCGATCAGTTTGACGTCTCGCATAACATAGAAAGCATTGTCGGTGTTTTTTTGGGACACCTGTATATATGTTACCAGTTCCAAAGACAGAATTTAAATCTTTCTTATGGATGTGTGCTTCCTGTCTGCCCCGATGACGGAACAGATCAATTGACCTTTTGCTTTATTAACAATGTCTCTGTGCCCTTTACAATTACCCAGTTTTAGGTTCGTGGGCCTGTTATATCTGTTAAATTATATGCTGTCCTAAATGTAGGAAACTTTATTACAGAGTATAATGACAGTATGAGATGGCAGAATTAAATGTAAGAACACGTACAAAATTCCCTTTGCTATCGAAACTTTGTCTCTAATTGTACGAATTATGTAAACACGCACACCCTAAAGTCATGCAAAACTCTAAAATCTCTCGGTAGTTTAAGTAATATATATTAATACATATCGTGATCACGCACCCCAGACTGTGCTCAATTACGGTTTTGGAATATTTAGGAGGTGCTGTCTCTCTTCGAGGTCTGCTTCAGATATCGTTATAATCTTCGCAAAACTTAAAGGCATATGGAGGCGGGGCGTACTGCGGACTCCAGCGAATCCTACGCTTGCCCCTCCTACCAGCGCTGCCGAATGCGGTGCATGCACCTCGCACAACCTTATGTACAGACCGTCTGCCGGTACACGCACTACGCTTGGCAACAGCGCTCTGCTTGAGCATTGGCCAGCGTTCACATGCCTTTAACTTTTGCGAGCGGTATAGAGCTTGTTCTAAGGCGCAACACTGAAATAAATAGATACCTGATGTTGGCCATGTATCTTGTTAATAGGACAAACCCAAATTAAAAAGCAAATTGCGCTGTCTAACTGAGTTTAAATAGATATGAATTATAATGTAGAAAACTTAAGAGTACACCGAAGTGAAAAACGTGATTTTCTGAAGTATTGAAGTTACAGGCTTAATTTTTTGCACAGGCACTACCAATAACTTAAAAATGTGTGTACCAAATTTTATTCCAATATCTAATCACATGCTTGATGTAGTAATTTATCAATTTTACTCGGCATAATCAAAATATATTTTCTCCAAGAGATGTTGAACTACATAGGTGCCTTTTTAAAACTATATCTCTTATTAACTTTGTAACAAATTAGAGGTTGGACATCTTCACATAATGAATAGTTTTTCTTAAATCAATTTCAAAGTGTAAAAGTCATAATAACAGCGTATATTCATTTTTTAAGTAAACCAATAACAAAATTCTAATCGGACATTTTACTACCCATATTCCGCACTACATTTAGATTTTTAGCTAGATTTTTGTGGGAGAAAATAGAGTTGAATTTGATAAAATAACAAAAAAAGTGTTTCCGAGAAAAATGAGTTTAACGTTTAATCACACACTTCATCATTAACCTCTATGCATCTGATTCACCGATTTGACCTACTGCCCTTTTTCCGCCATTGTAAAACAGTGGAGTAATTCAATATGTGATTTTAAAATATATCTGACATATAGTGTTCACAAACACGTGATCAGTTTATAGAGATAACAGGAAATTATCTGCTGACACAACTTACTCTTTATTTTCGCCAGAAATAAAATAAGTAATACTACACACGATGTGTATATCAATAATTACATTCAAATAACCTCGTAAGTGCACTAAATTGTTTTAAAAGTAAAAACAAATGCATACTATCAGAAATGGAAAGCGTAGGCACGCCCATTTAAAAATGCAGAGGATAATTGTGCCAGTGCATCGCTTTAAAAATGGCGCCCAAAATGTGTGTTCGCCCTTCCCTAGGGGATTAAAACTTCGCAGATATATTCTTTAAGGTATGGTGCACTTTTTGCAATAGAAATCCAAAAATCGATTTTGTTGGACTAAACAGGTTAAACTATCGCATCACTGTTATCTTAAATAACGTGCATGTCTCACATCTGACTAGCCTTCGTTACACTTAGAGCTTGTAATTGAGGAGAAAGATGTTACGTATTACGTTTAAAGAGGACAAGCAATCACTCTTTCTCTCCCTCTCTCCAGAAGCTGCTTTCTATTGCTGTGCTAGAAGAACTGATGATATAAAGTGGCAATGGAAAGTTGTGATGAGATCAAATAGTATGCAAACCGGTCTCTGGAACTTCACGGCTTCCTCAGGAGCTCCAGAGATGTCACGCCAAGTAATCACCTTCTGGCAACAGACATTTGACATTTTGTTGAAATTAACTACACTAATTTAGAAAAGAAGAGATGAATTGTAGCACTTCTGCTATTACTGCCATTTAGGGGCTACTGTAATATTCTCCCATAAATGTTTGTTTTAGTTCTTATACTAACAAAGTACTTAGCACAAGTTGCGATCGCAGTTGCCAATAGTTTGGTTTGTATGAATAGGTATGTTTGAGGCGCTGATTACAAACATGTACAAACTAAGTGCCATCGTCTATAACACTGTAAACTACGAAGATTCGATATTCCGCTCACAATGGACCATACCTAACATGACTGGTAACTTTAGTCATCGTAAACAGCTTCTCTCCAGCTAATGTAGTTATTTGCAGTGTATGCTATGGTGGAAATGACAGTAAAGGCAACGCCCTTTCAAATCATGTCCCCAAAAATAATTAGTTCCAAATTTTGCTATCAGGTAAAAATATGATGTCGATGCAGTCAACCCTTAAAACATGGTGTAACAGTCAAGACTATCCCTGCTGGGTGCACATCTTTCATTCAGCTACTTGATGTGCTATTCTTCCGACAGTTGAAGGCGACGCTGAAGCGGATTGAAGATCATAGTATCCTATACGACTATCAGTTCACACCATCGCTGAGGGATTTAATTTCATTGCTGAAGTTTATTCTACACAATCAGTTCTGTTCTCCAGTCTTCGCAGACTTTGTTCGTTACTCCTGGACTTTAGCTGGATTTGTTGACTCCAGACCAGAGAGGTTCCAAACACCTTCTGAGCGTATTTTTTATGTTCAAAAGCAGTGTGACTCGGAAGACTGCTTAAGGGACACTGGGAGTGAAATTTTTAAGTTCCACATTCCTTGATAGAATTGTTTGAAAATTTTACTGAGTTTGTAGTTATATGAGAATGGGATGTACACCAAATTTCATTAAAATTGGATAATTCGTTTATGGTATATAAATTATTTTATGAATTTAATGGGCACAGTTTCAAAATGTGATACGTGTATACTGACATCTCAAAATTAGTTTATATTGGCAGAACTGGTACTTTGAGACATAGGTAACAATTGTATGAAGAGGTATTTCAAATACGTTTGCTGATTATGCTGCACATATTTTTTTTTTAATAACAAAGAAAGTTTAATCTTAATATTATTGATTTTTTCATACAAAAATGTTTTTGGAATTTATGTTAATGATAACATGAATATTGAATCATATAATTGTTTAGCTGCTATTTATGAATACTTTTGGAAATTTTCATTGAATTTGAAGCAAAACTCAGGCGCGACCTTCTTTTGGAATATGCAGAAATGTAGTTTTAGAAAAACAGGCTTTTATATAGGAGCATCCTGTGTACGTTAAGTTAAGGGAAGAGCGTTATTTGAAAGGGCCGTAATCACCACATGGAGTGGGGGATATGAAAAATGTTAGCTGATCCAGATGCACAGGAATTCCAGGAACATTTTAAGGTAAAAAATATTTTTCGACTTTTTGACCAATTTTGACCAAAGTTTCACTCCCAGTGTCCCTTAATGCAGGCATTTATGAAGTACTCCTACTGTGATAAAAAACTGTTTTCGGCACTTTATACTCTGTGGACATGTTCAACCTCGTAACCGTTTGCCAAGAGCTACTAACAACTAATTTTTTGAACTCGGTGACTGAGCATGCGCAATGGTGTAAAGTGTAATTGTCAATGGCAAATATTGTGCGCATTTTTGTAATATGCATGTAAAAGTCTTACATGCAAACCACAAGTTGTTGGCAATTGCGATCGCAACTTGCACAAATTCCCATAATATCATAATGTCCAAATCGTGGAATGTGTGTATGTACAATTTGCAGCAAAATACCATTTTACATGCGAGGAGTTTGCTGCGTTAGCTGCTCCAGCATTCTTATTGGCATCGGTACGGACTAAGGCTTTACAGTATTTATATTGACTTCTAATCTATTTAACATCTTTGCAATATGCGGAGGGCCACTTAAGGCAATGTATCTATGAAATTTTGTGAAAATTGCTGAAAATGTTTGATTTTTACTTTCGGAATTTTTTATTATGCTTATACTTTGTAATTTAACGACAGACTTTAGTTTTCTCAATATCAGCCATTTTTAAAGTCCCAGGAGGACATTTAAATGTCCTAGTGTAGGTGAGCGTTCCTCGCTAAACTTCGTCGCTACAACTTTGAAATGCCTTTTTTCGTTTTCACTGGCTTTGATTTTAGTCTCTTGCAGAGAATTTTGCTTCAGAAAGGTTGTGAGTTGGCTGTGCTGAAATGAATTCAATGTATCGAGCTCAAATGCCGCGAATCTGACACATGCTTTGCTTCCAGACAAAGAAATGCAGTCAGTGTTCTGTAACTCTGCAATCTTGCCAGGTTATTTCACTGTTCTAGTTATATATTAGGCATTGTTTAGGTAGTCAATAGAGTATAAGTTATTCGTTATTCTATAGGAAAGTCGTTACAAGCAGATAGTTTATGAATTTTGTGTATAAATTAGCGAGCTAAGAACAATACATTTCTAAATTTTCTGAATAATTCAGAGGTGAAAGGAAAGTTTTCATATTAAGAAACAACCAGCAAACTTCAAATTCTCAAAAACTGTTGCTGAGGCCAAGAAGAAAGCAACAGAGGATTCCACATATGGTGCTGGGGAATTTTATGTTGATTGGATTTAAAGTATAAAAATATGTTGTTAAACTTTGAAATCCATTTTTCTCATTTTTTTCAGCAATTTTCACCATCAAAATGCTCCTTAGACCCTAATTTATAACTGAGCTCAAAATTTTCAAGAGAACTTGAGAGACTGAAGTATTAACATTTGTCACGCACTGGTTAAAAAATATTAAATAATTGAGCTGAAGTTAAATATTTTTCATAACTCATACTGAAAATGTGGAAATATCAATAAACTGTATACAGAACATTATTTTTTTTCTCTTAAACTAATTAAATCTAAGCAATGGCGATACAATTTCTTTATATCTATGTATTGAGCTCAAATTAAAAATTTAGGAGAGATACAACAAACTGTAGAGTCCAATGTCCATTTCATATTAGCATATCAAAAAGTGATTTATTATTAATAAATATATGAATAATTTAAACACGGTTTGACATAGAACATTGAAATTTTGTGTACACCATATATTTTGTGTTCTGAGTCTGTGGAAAAAGATTCAAAGCAATCAGAAGAAAACTGTGGATTTTTTAATTTTCATAGATACATTGCCTCAAAACATAAGACTTAAAGAGTTATTTCCCAAAATATTGATAATACCAAATATAACAATACTGGCGCATAATTTTCGTCACAAAAGGAAGCACGTATAAGCTAGTGCTATGCATGGATTTACGATCTTGTTCAAAACGCAACGGGGCCGACGTGATAAGGTCTTTTCTTCCGCTTATCAGTTAGCACGAAAAGAATAGCAACATTGCTATAACTATCAATGTATCCGAAATTGGCACTGCTTTTGAATACTCCACGGCTGTGTTTCACACCAGATGTGTTGGTACAGGCCACCAGGTCCACACCTAGTACCTAAAGGGTGTCTCAATCATTGAAACTTGCATTTGGACAACAGTAATCAATTCCTCGCCCATATAATTTCAACCAGAGGGATATCTGTGATTAAGAAATTGTAAACATTAGTCGCTGCTATAGTGAAGTTCTTCATGGTTGCTATATTAAGGTTTGGGTGAAGTGCTCAGTCAAGTTTGCACTTGCATTCGATATAGATTTTAAATTTTATGCAGTTATTTAGGGGAGGGTTATTCCTATCCCTCCCCCGCCCCTCCTTGCTGCGCCTATCGCAGTGCTGGTGGATAAATTCATACATATCTCTACCCAAAAGCTAGCATCGGCGTCGAAAGCATTACAGTCGACACCCCTATATGGTTGGCGTTCGTGTCTACCTCTTATTTTAAATACTAACTTTTAAATAGAGCCACTCACAAACACACTGTGAATCCAGCTTTGTCTATAGTTAGATACTAACTATAATAAACGCAGTGTGAATCCAGCTGGTTCTAGGACCAGTGATATTAAATGTAACAAAAACACCGCGCTTTGCTTAGAACCAGGTATTACTATAACAAACATAGAGTGAATCCAGCTTTGACTATAATCTGATATTAACTATAACAAATAGTGTGAATCCAGCTGGTTCTAGGACCAGTGATATTAAATATAACCAACACACTGTGCTTTGTCTAGAACCTGGTATTAACTATAACAAACATAGTGTGAATCCAGCTTTGTCTAGAACCTGTAACATTAATTATACCAAATAACTGTGAATCTAGATTTATCTAGAACCAGTGAAACTAACTGTAACAAACGCACTGTGAATCCAGCTTTATTTAGAGCCTGTGACATTTAGTATAACACACAGTCTGTGAATCCAGCTTTGTTTAGAGCCTGTGACATTAACTATAATACACACACTGTGAATTCAGCTTCGTCCACAACCTGTGACGTCAGTCAGTACAAACCCACAATCAAATCCAGTGATGGCATCATTTTAGAAACAGCTATTTTCTCTTAGTTGTACTTTCCGAAAATACTTTTTTGGTTTTGTGAACAGCGTGACCAAAGTTTGTGTTAGGATTTTGTCAAACATTGGTAAACAGGAAACGGGCGTTGTAGAGGGTTACAGTCTGCTTTTGCGAGTCTCCACAAATTGCTAAAGTTATGAAAGTTCAGGTAAACAGCCAAACATTGCAGACACGAACCAAGTTTTGAAAAGAGAGTGTAAATACATTTCCCCCGCCCTCGGAATGAGTGTTAAAGATACAATATTAAACAAAAACTTGCTTCACAGAGAAAGAACTAACGAACGTCTTTCAGCTTGTGCAGAGGTATGCTCTAAATTGTAAACAACTATTGAGATTTTCACGACTATAGATTCGATCTAAGTAGGAGAAATAACAAGAACGTGTGCGGGAGCCTGAAAGTTCCAAGCAGTAATCTACACCTACGCTCGTGTAGTACCCTGGCACAGTTTTACAGTTGGTACACTTTTCAACCTTCAAAGTAAATGAAGTGTGAAAGTAGGAAAGAGGTTATGGAACTCGATCTTGTTTCCGTCTTCCATGTACATATCTAGTAAAACTTGCGCCCCTAGCGGAAAGTGAGCGAATGCATTCTTGCTGATTGCCCCTTTCCCTTTGTATGCTTAGCTTTCTGAATACAAAGTGGAATTCGTTTGTTTAAATGTTACACGACAGTGCAATGTTGTACTCGAGTCTGTGTGTGGGAAAATCTCTCCAGTTCACCTGTGCTTTTCAGAGTAAATAAACATACTGACAAACTATACATCAATAGAGTTTATTAATATTATACCTGTTAGCTGCGACCGCCCCTTTAGGGCAGTGGTAGCGCGCCTGTTTCTGACGTGGGGTACCCGCGTTCTATCCCCGGTACTGACGTTACGGATTTTTCCCCTGTTGGGAGGTTTGCTAACTCCATATTTGGGCCACCAGGAACCGAAATGGAGACAATATACCTATATAATGGAAGTGATAATGGCATCAAGGATCACTGATGGAATCTAGCACTCTAACATGTGCGCGTCACGGAAAAGGCGGTCTTTGAAAAAAGCTGTCAACATGCTAAGGTTCGCGTCAAACCTCCTGCATATGACCTTCAGAGGCTCCACGGCTGTAGCGAATCACAGGCCTGCAGCGTTGCCTAGTCAGAACTGACTTCGTCTCGCTTAGTAATTAACCAGATTAACGCTCGAACATTAATGGTTTATTACAACCTTAAAACGTATGTCAAATATAAACAGAATGGTCGTGCAAACATGCACGAAAAAAAAAAAAAAAAAAGCATAATCTTTGCTTCAGCCGTTGGGTATTTATTCGCAATTATATTTACACGTATTTTGTCAGAACTGAAGCAGACTTTATATTCAAGGGACACCCTGGTACCAAATGGATTTTCTTCTCTAATCAACCAATTTTAATTAAATTTCTGGCTTAAATTGCATCTGCCACAATATATTGTTGGTATAGCTTTCATTGCTCTAAATTAAACAGTTTCGTAATTAAAAATTATTTATGTTTTTAGAAAGAATTGAACAGTTGTTAAAACTAGACTTTTTGCAGTTTAGAATTAAAATAGAGGCGTGAAATTTTGTGTGCTAGTTTTTCTATGCCTATGTATGTAATAAAATTGTGCATTTAATTTCCAAAATATTAATATTTATTAGAAGTTTGATTTTTTTTTATTTAGAACCTAATAAAAAGAAACATTACTAATAATTACAAAGCAAACACACACACACACACACACACACACACACACACACACACACACACACACACACACGTGTGTGTGTGCGTGCGTGTGTGTGAAATCAACAAATCAAATCACAATTTTCCTTGTTGTTGTAGTGTTAAACGCCCGCTTTTACTACTACGGCACCGCAGGCGGTGACACTGATGACACATGGAATGAAGATGGAGCACCGGTGGAATGAGATGGCGGGGGAAACCGGAGCACCCGGAGAAAACCCGCCCTGACGCCGCTTCGTCCACCACAAATACCACATGCGGGTCCCTGGGATCGAACCCGGGCCGCCTAGGTGGTAGGCGAGCGCGCTAAGCGACAATTTTCCTTAATAAGTTATATTCCACATGTCCTGAAAATTTCAGCTCTATCCATCAATATTTACTGTAAAAACATTTACCCCAAAGTGCAATAAGTTGTTATGTGGAGAAAAGGCTATAAGTTTTGGAATACAGTTTTTGGAAATATTGCTCTTCACATATCCACAGCCTTGGCACTTCACTACAAACTTCAGAGAAAAACCATAGAACACACACGGATACTTTAGCTGTCTTGTAGACAAAATAATTCAGTTGTTATATTTTTTATTTTTTTGCCAACCGATAGCAGCACTTATGCAATAAGAGCATCTAACATCTATATTTTTAAGGCAAATGTTAGATTAAAATCTGAAAACCACAAATAGACTTAGCCTTAATTATAAGCTGAAAGCAGATTTGCCACATATCTATATAAATTTGAAATACACCAATTTCCAGGTGGATTTGACACATATTTATGGACATATTTCGTAGATGCTGAAGACAATATTTTTTTTAAATGTTCTCTGAAGAAGTCGCATTTTTGGCCGTTTTGGTACCATCATGGGAACAGCTTCAATTTTCTTGCTGCCTTTTATAGCCAAAGTTCTTGTGGATGCGTCTCAAGCTGTATATCATTTTGGTTCAGCGTTGCAAACATTTGTAGTCATCTGCTGTATGCCGTAATATGCCTTTCGTGTTTGGCATTCGTGTCTACCTCTTAGTTTAAACACTAACTTTTCGTAATGCTGTATTGTAATTTCATATGAAGTTCAGTAACCAGGTATTAGAGATTTTGAAATGGTTATTACCTACGTATGTAGGTATATCAACAGGCACTTGCCATACCAGTAGTTGCATATCGCTGTCGGGTTGTTTACAGGAGTTCTTCACGTGCCTGCATAAACGTGTGGTAGTGGAGTCAGTCTTGACTTTGCCTGATAACCTTGTTGCTTTTCCTTGGCATGTTCATGTGCCCACTCATTAATATGAAAACTAGTGCAGATTGTATGCTTACCATGACTGTCTGTTGTGCCATGTGGCCAAGAGTTTGTTTCTTTTTTCCTGTGGAAAGCGATTTCCCAGCGCAACGTTAGTATCCTAGCATTGCTAGCACAAGAGCGTATGTTTTCTAAGAGGTCTAAACCTTGTTTGATATGTTCAAACTCTAGCCGTAACCTTTCTTAGAAAACGCTGGAGTTGTTGATGTCAAACAGTTCCTATAGCCACGTTCTTGAGAGAGGAACACGGTAGTTGACGTAGATCACCGAGTAGGATGACTCAGGCGGTAACGTCTTTGGCCCGCATTCGGGAGGTCGTGGATTCGATTCCCGCGGCCGACCTTCATGACCTTGGGTGTTTCGGGAGCTTTCGCAGGTCACTCAGGCGAATGCTCGGAAGTGTATTTTCCAGGTTGAAAGAACCAGCGGATTCGCCGGAGGGCTACGCTGCGATGGTGCTTGCGCTCCGGAAAACGGTGCTTGGCTGAGGGGAGGCGCTGTGGTTGGCCGGCCACCATCCCAGGGAAACTGATTGTTCAGGCGGAACTGGTTGGTGGCGAGCGGAAGAACTCGCTTGCACCGGTTAGGGTCTCACCCTAGTTGTAGTTTTTCCTGTGATGAGTTCTGGCCATCCTTCCTCCCAAGGTCTGAGGCACAATAAGCCATCGACTGATGTGTCGAAATCCCTACCGTGAAGGACAGACAGACAAAGAAATAGTAGATAATTTCTGACAATCGCGAGCTGCTGTGCGCTACTACCTCCCCTTTCCCCTCCAGGCAGAACACCCCTCAGACGTTTTCTCGTCACAGGCCTACCGCACTGTCGATCTTATAACGTCATCCTCACAGTGAGAACTCTATGTGTCTTCCTTCTACTCCCAAACACAGTTATTGGTTCACTATTTCATGATGAATCGTCTGAAGAGGAAGGCCACGGTTTAAATCCCCTACCCCGTAACCATACTTCCTGACTGATTTTTCTTCCAGGTTTTCCGCAATTCCCATTACCGGACAAGTTCAGGGAAGTACGCTTAAATAGTTTCTTATAATTTCATGTATTATCGGTGCCTGTGGTGCCCTCATGTGGTAAACACGGGCGTTAAACACAGTAGCAGCAGGAGTACACAGACGAATGGGTCTCCAGAAGCTATAGAACCTACTGGAAGTAGATTACATTGGTCCTTATTTCTACTAATGTGCCCCTAGGACGAAGGTATGGATGAGGAGGAGACCTGAAGGATGACCAAATCCAGAATACCATGTGGGCTAGCAAGAATGGGGTCCCTGGCGATTCCAGGTGCAGCATATCCTGGCACCAGCTACCCAGTCCTTAGTCACTTGCCCCCTGAGGGTACTGTTGGCGCGAGACACGCTCCCAGGACTAACCAAACACCAGAAAGAAGCCTTCCAAAGCGTACAATTCGTCCTTCTGTCGCTCAACCCCGAAACAGATGAAAGGTGATGATGAGAACAAGAAATTATAGAATGGAAGTTCGTGGCAGAAGAGGAACCACCCCAGCATTCACTTACGGACCCAAGGAAGCCACGAGAAAATCATGGTCAGATTGGCCAGTCCGACAGGAATCGAACCCAGGACATCCCGAAGGTGAGTCTCACAGGTTATAGCGGTGTCATATCACTCGACCACTATTCATGGTGAAACCACCAATGGAAATTAAGTGTTGATGCATAAATTTTAATTAGCACCATTTCTTGGTCTTAAGGGCATGCAGACTGTATGTATGAATTATCACGGCATCTAACGCAACAGATGAACCAGGTTTGTGTGCCGCATTGGAGCGACACAGGTAGCCGGGGTCGTTAACTCACGGAGTCGTGTACGGAAGCTTCTTTGTTTGTTTTTTTCCCCCAGTTCTCATTACTAGCAGATGCCAGGAGATACCCTGAAACTTAGGCTTGAAACGTTCGTTCTCTTCCCAAATTTAGTTTTCCAGTTATTATTCCGAGCTTTAGCTGTCGATGGAACTTGATTGCCGTTCACATGCTATCCCCACTACTGGTCTCAGGCCGTTATATGTCCAGTGTGGACGGAGGTGGAGGGTGCAGCGTCCGTGCCATGAGCCTGGGTTGTCCCACAATGTAGGAGAGAATGAGCAATTTGTATAGGTGGCCCATATTAACGCTTATACAGCAGTAGAGTCTTCAAGGGAACCTAATGTGGCAGTTTCAGCTGGAATAGGTGTTGTTCTAACACAATCACTAACGGAGGCATGCCGGCTGTTCCATTTAATTTCGGACAGCAGGAAACAATGCATTTTGGGGGTGGGAGTTGTGTAGGGTTCAATTTACTGTCATCTAAAGTAGACGTTAAGTTAATTTATTTTGCAAAATCGTAGCAATGATAAACAAGTGGTTCCCAGTTTTTTCCAGGGTCGAAGTTACCGTAATTTGATAAAATTACGCAATTCTGAGACTCGCAGTTCAGAAATTATTCAACGGAAAATTCTCAAATAAAATTCAAAATGAAGGTAATATTTTTACTTTCTCTACTGGTAAGTAGGGGAAATATTGTATTCCACCCAAAAATTCGATGTCGTGATTTCACCGGAAATATATGTTTTGAGGCCCCCTGAATAAAAAAAAAGCATTTTTAGAAAAAGGTCCGTGTGTGTGCCTGTCAGTCTGTGTTTCTATCAGTCTGTGGACAGCATAACTCAAAAACGAAAAGTCGGTTAAAAACCAAAGTTGGTATTTAAGTTTAATGTCTTTCAAGGATGGGACACGAAAATTTTGAAGAAAATAGCCCCACCCTAAACTACCCTTTACATGGAAAATTTTGATCTTGATTTTGTTGAAAAGGGCTCTAACGATTTTGATTCAAATGTCATACATTTGAGATATTTTTATGACAAATGAAATGTATATATTGCATTTTCTGGCTATAGCCCCTGTAGTCGTATTTACTCTGGACGACTTTTGCATAACTGGTAAACCGTTAGAGATAGACCAAATCATAATATACAAAAATGTAGATCTTGCTAAAATACACAATTTATGTCTGAATAAATTTTCTTGTAGGGTGAACCATTTCGGAGATATTCCTTGTTATGTGTGTGAGCTTCGGAAAACTTAGAACTTTCGTGAAATGGATCATCGTTGTTCATTTTTTTATATGTTAAAGTGTGCAAAGACAACAGAATCTCAAAGCTTTAAAAGATTTGACTATCGCACAAAGCCCACTGTATTCTATTCCCCTTGCACCTACAAGGAAATAAGCAATAAGATAAGTTGTACAAATGTTTATCTCAACTAACACGAAGAAGATATAGGAATAAGACTTTGTAAGAATGGTTAGTACAAGAGTAGAGAAAGTCATGTGAGTGCAACACATCAGATTTTTTAGTTTGTGATGGTATTTGTTCCATAGTTCTCGTTTCTCTACTTCGCATGGTAAGTAGAGGAAGTATTGTATTCTACCCAAGAATTTGATGTCGAGATTTTACCAGAAATATATGTTTAGAGGCCCCCTGAATCCAAAAAGCAGTTTTAGAAAAAGGCCCGTGTGTGCGCGTGCGTGCGTGTGTGTATGTGTGTGTGTGTGTGTCTGTCTGTCTGTCTGTCAGTCAGTCAGTCAGTCAGTCAGTCAGTCAGTCAGTCAGTCAGTGAGTCAGTCAGTCAGTCAGTCAGTCAGTCAGTCAGTCAGTCAGTCAGTCAGTCAGTCAGTCAGTCAGTCAGTCAGTCAGTCAGTCAGTCAGTCAGTCAGTCAGTCAGTCAGTCAGTCAGTCAGTCAGTCAGTCAGTCAGTCAGTCAGTCAGTCAGTCAGTCTGTCTGTCTGTCTGTCTGTCTGTCTGTCTGTCTGTCTGTCTGTCAGTCAGACTGTCTGTCTGCCTGTCTGCCTGTCTGTCTGTCTGTCTGTGAACAGCATAACTCAAAAACGAAAAGTTGGCTAAACACCAAATTTGGTATTTAAGTTTAACATCGTTTTTCACTAAGTGATCCTCCTCTTACAATGTTGGAAGTGTTAGAACCAGCTAAAATCCAAACAGTTCAGTCAATTGCACCAATTTTCTCATTTTTTTGTCCGATTTGAAATGGAATAGGCCATGCAAAATGTAATTTTATGAACGCGGCCTTGAGCTCTTTCTGACTGTAATATGAACAGCATGTGATGTTATTATAATGGGAATTATAATTAGCATAGTTGCTGACCAAGTTGTCGTTCAACATGAATGTTGTCATAAAATATGTTTACTGTGGACACTTGCACGAGATTTTATAGCAGAAGTTGCAGATGACGCCATCAACGGGAAGAAGGAAGATGCTGTTGAAGGAAGTCTGTAATTCCTGAGCTGATAACATGTGTGGTGGCTATTTCTGAGATCTTGGAAACAAGCGGTTAATCTGTTGCATAGAAACATAACAGTAGCTAATGACAACCTTAGCGCTATGTCCCGAATTCAGTGAGCGGGTTTATTTATTTGTTCTCCAAATGCTATACTAGGGTTAACTGGATTCAACTTTTAGAATAAACCGAAACAAATCTGATTTGTACTCACACGACTTTCTCTACTTTTATACTAGCCGTACTTACAAATTCTTGTTCCTATGTCTTCTTCGTGTTAGTTGAGATAAACATTTGTGGAAATTATCTTATTGTTTATTTTCTTGTAGGTACAAGGAGAATAACGCTTTCTTAGCACGGTTAATATATAAAAATGATTCGGTGGATCCACAAATTACATTAAATTACCGAGGTGCTTATTGCGGGACTCGGAAAAACATCACCCAGACTTACCTTACTACATTATCCTTTCTTTAGTCATCCTTTCCTTAGTTTAGCTTGTTCCCCTCCCCTACAATCCCTACCCGGCGAGATAAGCCAAGTCTTTATCCTTCCAACTCTTCTTCTGTCTCCCCTTTCAAAAAAAAAAAAAAAAAAAAAAAAAAAAAAAATATATATATATATAAATGAACAACGATGTTGCATTTGACAGAAGTATAAGCTCGCCAAAACTCATACAAATAATACGGAACATCTCCGAAATGGTTCACAACAAAAAATTTATTTAGACAAGTTGTGTGTTTTAGCAAGATCTACACTTTTGTATAGTAACATTTGGTCTATCTCTTACGGTTTACCAATTATACAAAAGTCATCCAAAGCAAATAAGACTTCATGGGCTATAGCCAGAAAATACAAGATATACGTTTCATTTTCCATGAAAATATCTCAAACATACGGCATTTTAATCAAAATCGTTAGAGCCATTTTCAAGAAAATCAAAATTTTCGAAAAGTTTCCATGTAAAGGATAGTTTAGGGTGAGGGAATTTTCTTCAACATTTTCATGTCGTATCCTTGAAAGACTTTAGACTTAAATACTAAATTTGATTTTTAGCAGACTTTTCGTTTTTGAGTTATGCTGTCCACAGAGTGACACACACACACACACACACACACACACACACACACACACACACACACACACACACACACACACACACACACACACACACACACACACACACACACACAAACACACACATTTTTCTAAAAATGCTCCTTTTGAATTCAGGGGGCCTCAAAACATATTTTCTGTGAAATCTCGACATTGAACTTTTGGGTGGAGTATATCTAATACTTCCTCTACTTACTATACATAGTAGAGAAGATGATACACCGTCGTCCGTGGTCTAGGGGTAACGTGCTATCCTCTGGTTCCCGAGGTCGCGGGTTCTAACTCGGGGGAGGGCGATGGATATTTTCAGAGGTGCATGACTCAATGACAGCTTGCGGAGGGGGGCTTATACCTCGACCGACAGCTGATCTTCTGCGCCTATGCCCCTGGCGGAGCACCTCCCGCGAGGCTGGATGAGGTGAATGGACCTGAAGGGTGCTCGGAACGTTGCTACGACAGACTAAAGGGCAGGATACTTACATTTTACCAGTTGGAAGCACCCTGGTAGAAGCTGACTCAGCTGGTTCCTCCCAAGAGGGGCACGGTCTCACCCTCCCGGCTTGTACCATCCCATGGGAGGGAGGGGGGAGGGGCGGAAACCAACAGGCTCGCCTTCCAATCCAGCGGACGAGTTCTTCATAGTGCATTTGTTCCCCCTGCCGTGCTGCTGCCGTGATGCTCGCCGACGGTTCCAACCCTGAAAGAAACCTCAAGTTTAGCGTAACACATGTAATAGAACTATTGCAAACAGCAAAAGAGCTTGTTTCAAAAATCTATGAGGCATCAACCTCTATAGGTTACAACGTAGCTTCTCCCCCTCAGCTTTCTTGCCTATCACCCTTTAAATCCGTACCGGTTATCTAATTATTATTATTATTATTATTATTATTATTATTATTATTATTATTATTATTATTATTATTATTATTATTATTATTATTATTATTATTATTATTATTATTATTATTATTATTATTATTATTATTATTATTATTATTATTATTATTATTATTATTATTATTATTATTATTATTATTATTATTATTATTATTATTATTATTATTATTATTATTATTATTATTATTATTATTATTATTATTATTATTATTATTATTATTATTATTATTATTATTATTATTATTATTGCAATGAAGGAATACATCATATGCATTATCTTTGTTTAAGGAATTGTTTAAACATATTTCTTAAACGCCGTTAATGCTACCACAAAAAGTAATGTTACTTGTTTAAATACGTGCAGTAAAGAATGTCCTGATTTTTTTAATAGAATAAAATTGATTATTTAGCTTCTTTTTTGCTCCCCGCTGACTACACATCAGAGGAACATACACACAGGTGAATAACTCTAGTGAAGCCATCGCTGGGCCGGACGGACCATGCGCAAGTAATTCATAATACAATTTTTCGTCTCTTTCGCCACACCCTCTCGTCCATGAAAACATTTGGAGCCGACTGTACATAGCAGGAAGGAGGTGTGTGGAGCGTTCTGCCTTTGTTGTTCGACCAAGCAGTGGCGTATGTTAGGAAATCTATCACTCAATTTTTGGGTGAAAATGGAATTTTTGGTTTTTGAATTATATTATATAAATATTCCATAGGCACCTGTGAATTATTTTGGCTAAACATTTTCCCGACCCCCCATTTTTGAAAGTCCAACGACATGTTGGCATCATCCGTGCGCTTCATTTTAACCACACTTTAGTGCCCCATACTGGTGCCCCCTCCCCCTCTCCTTATTGCATTTTGTATGAAATTAATTCTTTCAATTTCAGTTTTGCTCTGATTTGTATGTAAATTTGCATATATAATCTCAAACGTGTCATCTAATGATTCAAATATGCATTGATGATTGCTTTATTCATTGGCTCACAATGCTGAAAACAAATTTTAACACCAATAACTTCAAAAAATGTATTTCTCTGCAACTAATTACATCAAATTCAGTCAAATACTTTAATTTATTTTCACTTTGCTTAAGTATCACAAAATGCCACGATTATACAAAAGATGCATTTTTTCGCTAGTAAATTTATTTTATTTGTCAATTGCCAAGATCACATCGGCGTCGTCGGTGTGCCGGAATTTCACCCCACAGGAACATTTTCACATGCCAGTAACTTTACTGACATAGAGCTGTCGTTTTTAAGCACATTTAAAAACCATCGATCTGGGCCAGATTTAAGTACAACCTAATATGGATCTAAAGTAACATCAGATTCCAGATTGTGTAGATTTTGTATTCCATGGCTGTGGTGCAACAATGAATATTTCCAGTGTGCTTATCTAATAACATGAATACTATTTTTATCACATTCTACTGCAGATGGTAACAACTGGATTTTAGATGCCATTGTTGATAAGAACTTAGATAACAGGAAAATGCTTGTGGACCTGTTCCTAAACTTAAACTAAATGCATGTAAAACAAATGATGAATTGAGGATCAACTGGATATATGGAAATCATTTGTTATATAAGTGTGACGCACAAAGTGAACTCGATTCTGATGCGCTCATACTACAGTTTCATAATCTGCATTATAAAAGTATAACGTGATGTCTTCTCTGATTATTCTGATGTGGAGCAAATGACGATAGTAGGCATCTGTGTGGCCGAGGCCATCTTCAGGCTAATTTGAAAACGGTTTCTCGGGTTGGGGACGGGTCTGGGCTTGAAAATTAACCAAAATTGTAGTTCTTAAGAAAGGTAGTAAATTAAGTAAAAATGAAAGATGGTTTGTAAATAATAAGGAAATTGAAACGGTTAAAGTATTTAATTATTTAGGAGTTAATTTAAGTTATGTTCGAAGTTGGGAGAAACAACGTCAAATAGTGGACACTAAAGATAAACTTTCATTGGCAGCAGTGAGGAAATGTCTACGGAATGGCTTGAAAGAGTCTATGTTCCCCTTGTGGAATCAACATGGGCATGTGGGATTGAACTATGGGGAGTCAATTGCTGGAAAAGTGGAGAGCGAATAATTAGGATGTTCTGTAAATCCATTTTAGGGACACCACGGAATACTGCAAATGCAGGAAGTTTGTTAGAGTTAGAGGATTAATAATTGAATGAATTTTAAAATATTACTTTAAGATTCAACAGTTGACAGATGGGGGTTATTAAATGTATGTATGAATTTCCAAAACCCAGAGGAATGGTAGAACATGGTTCGAAAGAATTAAGAGTTTGTTAATGACAAATGGATAAGGTGAAATTTGGGCACCAGAATGCGTATTAATGAAGGGAATTTGGAAAATAATTAGGCAAAGGCTAGAGGAGATGGATGCGCAAACATTATTCTCCCAAATTAGTGATAAAGCTCACTGAGTTTCCACAAAGAATGGAAAACCGAATTAGGGAGGGCGTTATACAGGGTGTAAGGGAAGTCATTCCATTCCTTGTAATATATGCTTCATAGAAGCATTACAAACAAAAAAGTTGGCATTTTGTTCTTTGATCATGCGATTTCGGAAAAATAAATAGCTTTTGATCCAAAGTGGATGCACAATTCTACAAGAATGTACGAAGATAACAGTTTGTTACTTGTAAGATGCGTAGAGTAACTTATTTCTGACATAGTTTCGGTAGTAATTATGGGACATCACACAGGGTTAATAAATAATGAATCACTTAAAAGACGTGAAGAAATACTCCGAGCTGACCTTGCAGACGTGAGGTAAGTCGACAACGTCGCGTTGAGGTTGGTCCAGGGAATTGACCTGGTTTGTGGATGTAAACAGGTCGCGTGCTTTCACCTTCAAGTAATGTTTTGGGAGCTAACGCTTGTGATTGGCCTATACTCGCACAGTAAACACGGAAGAACAAGGCAGGGTACGAGTTTATTTTCAAGACGCACCGTTACGGTGTTTGTTTATATACTGAGCTAGGGTAAAGACCAACCCAAAAGAGGGTTACCAGACAAGTGTTGCTTTTTGCACACTTTCGTGGTGAGCGAAATGATGCACAGAGGTCACTGCTAGCGGTAGAAGATGAACTTTTCTTTGGAATTTCATGTAACTGAGTGAGTGTATCGGGTTTAAGGGCCCGTCGACAACTTGGTCATTAGGGCCCTTCATGTAACTACTGCTGTAAGATATCTCCCGTGGTACTTGTTGAAGATCATCCAGTATATACATTTATAAGTGTGGATACTGCATCACAGACAGTAGCGTGTACCACTTGATGACGCTATCTCTGTGGTTTCTTGCTGAAGCTCCAATTTTACCGTTCATCGCTGATAACGTTTTATCCTCACCACAAGTGTGCCGCAAATGATAATGTAACACAGCTTTCTCTACCAATCGTCATTTAAACGCTAACTGTAGCGTGAATTTGTAATATTTGCTTAAAAACGAATTATTATTATTATTATTATTATTATTATTATTATTATTATTATTATTATTATTATTATTATTATTATTATTATTATTATTATTATTATTATTATTATTATTATTATTATTATTATTATTATTATTATTATTATTATTATTATTATTATTATTATTATTATTATTATTATTATTATTATTATTATTATTATTATTATTATTATTATTATTATTATTATTATTATTATTATTATTATTATTATTATTATTATTATTATTATTATTATTATTATTATTATTATTATTATTATTATTATTATTATTATTATTGTTATTGTTGTTGTTGTTGTTGTTGTTGTTGTTACTGTTACTGTTACTGTTACTGTTACTGTTACTGTTACTGTTACTGTTACTGTTACTGTTACTGTTACTGTTGTTATTATTATTATTATTATTATTATTATTATTATTATTATTATTATTATTATTATTATTATTATTATTATTATTATTATTATTATTATTATTATTATTATTATTATTATTATTATTATTATTATTATTATTATTATTATTATTATTATTATTATTATTATTATTATTATTATTATTATTATTATTATTGTTTTTGTTGTTGTTGTTTGCCTGCTTATACTTCGTCAGCCTTTTCTCACGTATGGAACATGGTTAAAGCAATATCATTTTTGCAGTCACACTCAATAGGTCAACCCAAAGGTGAAAAAATACGCATTAATGTGGTTTTTAAGTAAACAAATAAATTCCCTCAAGGGATCTCATCCATACAGTAACCTATATTTTGGACAAAATGAGGGCACAAGCTACCTGTTCCACGAATGGTTCTTCATTCTTAGAGGAACAAAGATAGTATAGTTTCGGTTTTATCAGTTGTCGTTTTTATCACAATACTTCTGTAAGAGGTCACGTACAACAGCATTTTTATCTCGTTAGCTAAAACTGTTCTTATCTACCTGCGGAGAACTGCTGCGGATGAGTGAAAAAGCCATTTTGCGTAATGCCTCCCTCACGTGCTTTCAGCATTCGTTTCCTAGAATTACTTCGTTCTATGGAATGAATAAAAGCAGAAAAAGTTTAATCGTAAAAAAAATAGTAGCAGCAGTGCTTGAATAACGTAGATCGGCAACATTTATGGCTCTAATGAATTAATGGGTGATTATTTTATACTTAGCTAACCTCAATCCAAAAACTGGTAATTAAATCTCTCCATTAACTATAGTTTCTAAGAACTAGGGGCATCAATACCGCAAAAATATCCACTTTGGATATTATATTAATTTCCTGGTATTTTATATGTTATATGACCATAAAATAATGCTACAATGTACCTTTTGTTTCTTACAAAGATGTGAAGTCATACACTCATGACAATGCGTGAACACGGAGGGCTGCAGCGGGTTGCAAGTACCAGGCCTAGTGGGAGTGTGGTGAAGTGGAAACTAATCCGCTACCCTTCCTTGCATTCTTATTTACAACAGTCTGAAATAACGTACTTAAATAGCGTTAATTCAAAAACTCACAGTGCTCCTTCAGTAAGTGTATACAAGTTCGGTGTACTGCACTGTTTTTTGTAATTGTGTTTACTGCATGTGCTAGTGAAAACCAACAATGTCTCGATCTTATGGTTATATGTATAAATAATACAGGGTGTAACGGAAACGTATGTCAAAACTTTGGGAAAATATTTTTTACATATAGGGGATAAAAATGTTATATGAACATAGATCTGAAAATTGTTTATTTTCATGGTAGAGCTCTTTCTCTACAACTCTGCTTATACGGCGAGATGTGTAATACGTAGCTGTCCTGTGGTTATAACCCCACAACAGAATAGCTGTTTAATTGCACAGTAGTAAACGTTCGCTTTTACATCTAGTTAAATCAGGTGGTGGTGGTGATGTCATTGTGCTACAGCACATTACTGTCTTATTGCAAGATACCCCATGAGCAATACGCGAGACATGCACTTCATACATGATGGAGCGCCTCCTCATTTCAGTCTTTCTGTCCTTCAAGTTCTGAATAGCAGGTTTTCTGGTAGATGGATAGGAAGAGGTTGACCAATTCAGTGGCCTCCGCGTTCACCTGACTTAAAACTCACTAAATTTTTATTTGTGAGAACATTTGAAATCTCTTGTTTATGCAACTCCAGTTCCAGATTAGACACTCTTTGTGCTCGTATTTTGGAAGGCTGCCAGACAATACAAAATTCTCGAGGCCTAATTCAGCACATTAGGGAGTCCATACAACGGCAGTTTGACGGATGCATTGGAGCTAATGGAGACCATTTTGAACATGTGCTGTGATTTCCTGTTTCCCCATAATTCTCTCATCGAGTATTCTTGTATGGGATTCAGCTGTAGAAAACGTGATCTAAGAAGGAAATAAACAATTTCTGGACCTATGTTCATACATTTTTTATCCTCTATCTGCAAGAAACATTTCCACAAATTTTTGGCATACCTTTTTGTTACACCCTGCATATTTTCGGCTTTTTTCTCGTGATTTTGATGATCCTCCGTACTCAATTTAATTGTTCTGACTCTGTCCATCTCGTCACAATATTAAAAATTAAGCGAGAAGAGACATTAATAAAAAGTTATGTTTAATTAGAAAAATACAATATCCCCAAACCACTGTGTTAAAGTGTAGTCAAAAGCATAGTCTTACTACTGTACAATTTTCAGCAATGGATTGCTAATAAATGAAGAGAAAAGCAATATTGAATATTACTAATTTAACACTGTAGGGATAGGGTCTTCCGGAGAACCTTAAAGCATAAAACCGGATGAAGTGATGTATGGAAGCGCTTCAGAATTATGTCACTGGGTTTGTGCAAACTTGTGACTAAAGGTATGTGAGTTCAAACCAGGACCTGAAACGAGTCATTCGTGCCTCACAGCTGACTCACCATCTTCAGCGCCCTTCGTCCTCACTTCTGTTAAAACCAAATACGCGTCATGATGTACAGAGGTGCATGCCCATTTAACACTACAGAAGGGCAAGGATTGCAAGACCTAGTTCATGAACTAACATCTCCCAGCGTCAGATGTATTACCCAAGAGCATAGATGGGGAGTACCGACTTCCCTTCCATCCTGTATATAAGGCCCATTGTCTTGATGCTGCATTGAGCCATACTTTTAAGGATACCCATCTGTGTAAAAAGGCTAAAAATTTAAAAAATTGTCAAAATGGATTTTTGTTTTATCAAATAGTTTAAATCTTCTGCTTTATGTTGATATGCTTTTTATAGCCTTACGGCCTGTTTAACTATGTCACGTGGCCGCCTAACTGATTGCTTGTAAGTGGTAATGTCCATTTAAATCCATACAGTGCCATTATCCTTGCTATGACTTCAAACTTCGTTTTTCCATGTTTTTATTTTTAACACTATTTGCTCTTTAAAATGCTCCACACGATGCAATTTTCAGTACTTATGCATGAAATTTGGTGTATCTTCTTAGAAATAACATTAAAAAGAAACGATGACACAATTTTTTCATAACGTGAATAACTGCTGAGTAATTAAATATTAAAGTTTACATTTCGAAATTTAAATGAAAAAAATAATGATTTTAAACTTTAAAATTTATTTTTATCCAAACTAATAACAAGATTAAGAAATTATCTCATCAATTTGCTAACATTTTATTACAGAACATAACTGAAAATTATTAAGTTTTTCAAATCAAAATTGCATATTGGGGGAACCATTTATACAAATACTAAAAAAATGTAATAAAATATTAATATGTTAGCAACTAATCTGACTAAATGTATGAAATTTAGCACAGTTACTCCTCACTATACAGTGATTGTTGTGTTAAAGTTTCAAATCAATCCAATCAAAACTGTAGATTTTCAAAATTTCACAGATTGGTATCCTTAAATAGCTTTGGTTATATTCATGCATAAAATACTTAATACCAAGAAATTCCTTATATTCTTGCAGATGGCTGCAGAATACGTTTTACCAGTGAATTTGCTATAAGACTGGTATGGCGATCGGGAATTCGTTATATTCATACAAATTTCACAGATTGCATTTTACCAGGGAATTCGTTATATACATGTGAATGACATAGCAATTTAACAAGGCAATTTGTTGTATTAATTTATGTATATTCCGAGACTCTTAGGTACCGCTTCGTTCTCCTCTACCTTAATGTAATATATGCCGGCATCAGGGTTGCCAACATTTAAAAGTAAAATTATCGTACCATCCACTCAAAATTATAGATTTGGAGTCAAAATTATCGTACATCATAAAGCAAATGCTACAACAATAAAAACATCAGTATAATACTTATGAAAACATAAAAGTAATGATGTTTATTACATCCACTTACAAGATTGATGACCTCAACAAATATTACAACTTTAGCACTTATGTTTCTCGCACTATTCATCTGAAAGTTCAGCTTCCTTAACCGTTGCAGCATTGCACCAAATTGCTGTTGAGATAAACGTTAACATCTTCTCGATGACTTGCAGATTTTAAGCCCTACCACGTTCTTTCATAAGTTGAGACGACAAAGTAAGTTCATTTACCGTATCTAGTGCCAATGTGTTTCTGACTTTGGTTTTTATTAAACCCAGTTTAGAACAAAACTCTTCCACAAGAAGTGCTTCTGTAGGGCAAGGAAACCACTGATAATGCAAAGGCCGCTAGTTGTTTGAAATCAGTATTTGCACCAAGGTGACATATTTAACAGTACTCCAGAAACTGTCAGGTTCAGGCATGTTCTTTATTTCACACGGAATAGCACGTATTCCGAGTTTTCTACATTGATCGTCAATTTTCTGAACAGTGCCTTCTTCATTGAGATTATCAGACCTGGGCACACTGGCAATAAGAGGATAAAAGGTAGCAGGCTTAGTAGCTATGGGGTGGAGACAGACAATGAGGACAAAAGTGGTGTTATTTGTAATTAGTTTCACTTCGCTGGAGTGACAAATCAGTGAAAATGATATTTTGCTGATATCGAACTATCATACATTAAAGTTATCGTACACCCTCATAATTATAGTACGGGTTAACAACCATCGTACATACATTAAAATTATCGTATGCCCCCATAATTATCGTACGAGTTGGCAACCCTGGCGGGCATTGATATTGCCGAAGGCATGAACATTATACTCTAAAGGCCTGAGCATTAGTTCTGGCTTTATCAGTGCATAAGACGTATGTTTCTTGGATGTTCCAAGCTTGCTGGAGTAAACCTACTTCCAGATATTACGAGATTATGAAGTCGGCCAGTTTTTCTCACATCTAAACCGTAAAATGTTCAACGACGGACTTTGGTACTTGTGCTTCTACTTCGTCACCTTGTCCTTCGATTAGCTGCAACACATCGCATGCTGATTAGATAAATTTGATAAAGGAGGAAAACACCTGTAGCGTCCACCCACGCACGTACTATTGTCACCAGGGGTATCTCGTGATAAGATTTCCTTGCTTGTTTTGTAATGTGAGCGCTTCACTAAAACTCTGATAAGACAATGCAATCCCAGCTTATCGGTCTCTGGGTCCCGCCGAGCTGTCTGAAACGGTCCTAAATGGTTTCTCCACTTGACAGTGACGTCGCAAACCATCTTAAGGAGTTAGGTGATCACTTGGTCATATTGCAGATACACTTTTCTGGTTTCTGCAAAACCTTACCTAATTAGTACTTCGACATATGGTGCTGGGAGAAAAACAAATGATAGGTTGTATCAATGATTCGTGCATAACATTTTTCTTCCAGATATTTGGGACCAACTCTCCTATTCAAATGAATTTCCTGACACGGTTATCTCCTGACAGAGCAAACAGCAGCATCTACTTAGTATAGCCTAATTGAAGTCCTAATAAATGTTCAATAACTTTGAGAACAAAAGGCTTCCCACCAACGCTTCTAATATCTACCACTCGGAATATTTTTCATATTTGAAATTTTGTTTCGTGTTACTAGAATACACAAGTAGCTTATTCTCCCTCATGTAATAGAAGGGCCTCAAGACTAATGTTTGAAGCATCAACAAATATTGTCTACTGATTAGGAGTACGTCTCCTATGGAATGCATCCATCACTAATCTTGTCTTGTGGAAATGTTGTCACTTTTACACAGAAGGGTAGATATCCTGATATAGAGGAAACAGCTTATAGGCAGTTCCCAAGAATTCAATATGGCCACATTACACTGAACTGCAGACGAAATTACGCCAGAAAACAGTACTGCCAACGTACATAGTAAAAACATTACTTCTAACCTCAAATATCACAGGGTTAAAGTAACATGCTTTTAAACGATAATAATGCTTGAACATCGTTACCACAACACATGATGAACCTGCTCATCTTTGGCAAATCTTGTTCTGCAACAACACTTTTGGATAAAACCACTTCCGAACGTTAAATATTGTACATAATATATATTTAATGCACTACGGTGTTGCTAACACAAACATAACAACACTAACTATAATTGCATATACTGCTCTAAAACAATTCAAGACTAAATCATGCAAACACGAGCAATACAATGGCTCCACAGGTTAATAAATAAATAAATAAATAAATAAATAAATAAATAAATAAATAAATAAATAAATAAATGAATGAATGAATGAATGAATGAATGAATGAATGAATGAATGAATGAATGAATGAATGAATGAATGAATGAATGAATGAATGAATGAATGAATGAATGAATGAATGAATGAATGAATGAATGAATGAATGAATGAATGAATGAATGAATGAATGAATGAATGAATGAATGAATGAATGAATGAATGAATGAATGAATGAATGAATGAATGAATGAATGAATGAATGAATGAATGAATGAATGAATGAATGAATGAATGAATGAATGAATGAATGAATGAATGAATGAATGAATGAATGAATAACTAACTAACTAACTAACTAACTAACTAACTAACTAACTAACTAACTAACTAACTAACTAACTAACTAACTAACTAACTAACTAACAAACAAACAAACAAACAAACAAACAAACAAACAAACAAACAAACAAACAAACAAACAAACAAACAAACAAACAAACAAACAAACAAACAAACAAACAAACAAACAAACAAACAAACAAACAAACAAACAAACAAACAAACAAACAAACAAACAAACAAACAAACAAACAAACAAACAAACAAACAAACAAACAAACAAACAAACAAACAAACAAACAAACAAACAAACAAACAAACAAACAAACAAACAAACAAACAAACAAACAAACAAACAAACAAACAAACAAACAAACAAACAAACAAACAAACAAACAAACAAACAAACAAACAAACAAACAAACAAACAAACAAACAAACAAACAAACAAACAAACAAACAAATAAATAAATAAATAAATAAACATTAATATTAGCGCACTTGCCTCTGGCGCGGAGGGCCCGGGTTCGATCCCCGGTACCATGATGGGGATTTTCGCCCGTTGGGAGGTCTGGCACGGGGTGCACTCCGCCTCATTAGGTCCTGGGGGCCAATTGAGGAGCTACTTGATGGAGGAGTAGCGGCCCGGCTGGGCGGCAAGCCTTGGCCCTTTATGGGCTGTTGCGCTGTTTCTTTTCTTTTCTTTTCTTTTTTTTTTTTTTTTTTTTTTTTTTTTTTTTTTGTAATTTTGGCTATACAACATACATACATGGAGTTAGGACGAACACAGGTGCTGTCTATTATTTGTCTTGGTCCTCAAGCCAGCCAAATAGTAAATAGACGTGTAACTGAATGCTTCTTGGAAACAAACTTTGGCTCTGTGCATAGATACGTAACACGAGATATTTGGATTGCTTACACGCCTCTGGAGTACTTGTTTGTGGGTGTAAAGTGACAGATGAAATCTGCTGCTACTTCTGCAGGCCCTAGGCTAGGCCCCTTATGTTGAGGGCCATGTTTCTAGGTGATGTTATGTGAGCACCACCTGGATGGAGTACTGACGCAAATACCAGGATGTGATGTGGATGCTAATGGTTGTTGTGCCCGATGCTGTCGTCACTGGCGTCTACGACGTATCTCGTTGTAGGCTCAGAAGCATTTCTCAGGGTGATCCGGTGCATTGACGTGAATGTCAGTTGGAATGGGTAGACGTGGTGGTTACGGCTGAGAAATAGAAAGAATAGAGAGTGTTCAGGAGCATGTAAATATCACTCTAGATTCACTTTTTAGTAACATTGCAAGATTCTGCTGTAACAAAATTGTTCTCCCTTAACTACGTGAGTATTCCTCGAATCTCGGACACTTCTGAGGAACCCAAATTCCTGCCCTACACTCGGTACTGTGTCTTCAGTTCTCCGGCGTGTACACATTTATTTGTTCCTTAACCCTTTAATTGGCAAGTCATTTTGCTACATATACGGTTCTTCCTCTAATTCCTAAACCGGTTTTCATATCCCTCTCGGAGGCACCTTAGCTGAAGCGATTAGAATAGCCATGATGGTTAAGGTAAAACCCAATGGACTGGCCACCCATTCAAAGCCGAGCATCGCGAGTTCGAATCCCAGCTACGGCAGTCAAATGTGCCTGTGGTAAAGAAAGGGGGGCCCAACTAAACTAATCGGTGTAATGCCATGCTTGGAAGCTGATGGGGTTACATTTGACTGCAGTTGCATGGATTTTGTCTCTTTTTCTCAAAAATGTAATATATTTACAGTGTAAGATAGCTGCAAATACTTGAATTTTATTTATTTAGCCTAGCATAATAGGAAATTAAAAAGAAAGAGTCAATAAAGTGTGTCAAAACTTAACAAATTTATATGCTACTTGTAAGCAACGCTGCTAATTAAAAGGTTAAGGGGACGTAGGAAAGATTTCTTAGCCAAAGTGTCCAATATTTTTGATTTTTGGATTTCTGCAAAGAAAATGAACTCTTTATGTTAGTAAAACATTTAAATGTATCTTATGGTATTCAAGACCTTTCTAAGGGCTGGAAAGTTTTAACCCTTTACACTAGGTACATTAGCTTGTAATAATGTTTTGAATATGAAATTCAAGTTTTTTAGTATGACAAACACCCATGCAGTATAGTTTTATTATTTTTTTAACTTCTTCCTGAAACTTAGCACAACTGCTCTACAGTAGACACTACCTAAAGAAATCGTAGAATTCATTTTGGGTTACAATGTAAACTTGGGCACTGTGATGATATTGGTCCCAAAATTTTTACTTTGTGTTTCAATAACTATATTATTAGAAAATAACATGTGAATTGTTACGTAAAACAAAGGGATTAGAGAAAACCAGGTGAAAGTAATATATTGTATAGTAAAATGGATAGCATAAAAACTTTCCCCATGAAAAAATACATATATGTGCTTGGTCAAGCAGTTTTCGAGATTAACGGTTACATATGTACAAACATCTATTTTGTATACTTCGATGATGTGAATTGTTTGTAGAAGAGTGAGTGGAGAAAGAGATACGAATGTGTTACCTAAAAGTGAGCAGGGAAAAGAGTGTGAATGTGATTGCATTTATATTTCAAACATACCGAAAATTGTATGACTTATTTTAGAAGAGCGAATAAAAAATTGTTGTGTGTAAAATCGTGTTTTTTTTTCAGGCAAATTGTTTGCAGAAGAGATCTGAATATGTTACTTAAAAGTGAGTAGAGAAAACAGTGTGAATGTAACACAGCATTTATGTTTCGAACACACAAAAAGTGTATGAGTTATTTGTAGTGGAGAGAGTACCTTTTTTGGTGCAAAATTGCATTTTTGCAGAAAAATTGTTTGTAGAAGAATTATCTTGATAAGGTTTTTTCCGAGGTTTTCCCTTATCCTGAGAAGACGAATGTCGGGTAACTTAAAGCTCTATGGACCTCGGGCTCATTTGAGCATCATTTCACCCATTTCATTCATTCACCGTCTAATATGACATTACGTTGGAGGACTTTACCAAAATGAAGGAAAAAAAAAAAAAAAAAGACAAGACGATCGACACTGCGCAGTCTCTAAGCATACTTGAAATACGAAAGGGGAAGCGAAATGGTCTGAAGTGAGGTAAACAAGATTCATGGTAGAAGAGGAACCACCCCAGAATTCGCCTTGCCAATCAGGTAAAATCACGAAAAAACTATGGTCAGTATGGTCTGTCCCAGAAATGAACCCAGGACATCTCGAATGTGAGTTGCAGAGTCATCATTCGCTACACATCAGCAATAATTGTTTTTTTAATTTTTAACTTCATTAGAACTTAAATCGTACAGGGCAACAACGTCACTGATCACATGATGAACACACAGGTGGCAGCACCGTGCTGTGATAATATACCCTAATTAAGAGGTGCAGATGCAATATTTGTTGTCAAACTGCATGATTTCAGACCAAGTCACGACTAGAATAGAAACGTCTAGAGGAAAGCTGTAATGTCATTTTGGAATGCACTGGTCCCGAATTACCTAATCTTGTCTCCATAACAAAGTAGGGCATGTTTAAGAAACAATAAAACTAGACTTGTTTGCCTAGCTCAAGCGTGCACAGATAACAGGCAATAAAATGCCAGCGAACGTTTTCACTGCTTGTACTTGTCTCCTTAGTTAA
>CM060964.1:39932090-39937090 GCA_030765045.1 Tenodera sinensis | reverse complement strand
ACCATTTCGGAGATATTCCTTGTTATGTTTGTGAGTTTCGGAAACCTTAAAACTTTCGTGAAATGGATCATCGTTGGTCATTTTTTATACGTTAAGTGTGCAAAGGGCACAGAATCTCAAAGATTTGACTATCGCTCAAAGCCTACTCTATTCTAATATTCCCGTTGCACCTGCAAGGGAATAAGCAATAAGATAATTTGTACAAATGTTTATCTTAACTAATCCGAAGAAGATCTAGGAATAAGAGTTTGTATGAATGGTTAGTACAAGAGTAGAGAAAGTCATGTGAGTGCAGCACATCAGATTTTTTTTAAGTATGGTCCAAGGTACAGGAAGGTATTGTACCTTGGTCCACAGTGCAGTAACATGTTATTTATTAAACTGGTAGTTTATTTGGCTGAGTTGATGCTTTTTTCCAATTAGATATAGGTATTCAAAAAGTATAAAGTTTCATTATAACTTAAGAAAAAATCAAAATATGCTAATTAAATCAAGATTATAACGAATATTTTAAAAAGTGGCTCAAGGTACAACAGTCTCCCGCAACAACTAAAATAACACTATTTCTGACTTTCTGGAGTTCAAAATCCATTAAAAGCTTATAGCTACAGGCGTCCCTTCGTCTTTTTCTGCTCCTCTGCAGATAATCTATATATGAAATTTATTTCTGACTTTATGAAGTTTAAAATCCATTAAAAGCTTCTACAAGCTCTCCTTAATCTTTTTCTGCTCCTCTGAAGCTAATCTATATTTGAAGGCTTCTGAGAACATCGCTTGCATAGTTTCTTCACTATAACAGGCAAAACGTATGGAATCTGGGCTTACAGGAAGAATTTAGATCACTGTATGAGATGCTTTAAACGGTCGTACAATAATGAAAACTATTACATCACAAGTGGAAGGTTCGCAGTATTTAATAACATTAAAATTGATATTTATGAATTTTGGCAATTTTTGTTGTTGCATTTTTGCGGAAATAAGCAAATAAATTAATGTATTTATACATTTTTTCATGCAGTTAGACATAAGACTGTAAGGACTTCACTTCCCACACCGCCAGAAACAAAGATTCAGGGCCTACTTGGTTACAGAATGCAAAAAAGAAATAAAAAGATATTCAGAGGCGTAGCATTAAACACTTCATTGTGAAATGGCTCAACATTTCCTTTTCAAGACCTATCTGTCATAAAAATATATGATTTTTAAGTATGACGATCCAAAATCAAGCATCATGTCCTCCATTTTAAAACATGGAGAAACAGAAGAGGTTGCAATATGATGTCATTCACAACGACAAACATGGCGGCCTGCGAAGTGACCACCGGCAAAGTTTATGAAGAGATTCTGGGTTAAATCACAAAAACCAATTGCCTTCCATCGCAGTTTGTTCTTCTCCAGTGTGACCTTACGGAGGGAAACTAATGTGGGATGCAGTGAGGCGGTTTAACACATGTCACATGAAGAGGTGTGTTTGTGTGTGGAGAATCCGAAGGTTGAACTCGCTCTATGATTGGCTGGCCTCTTGAAGCTGGCGAACTTCTGTGTTTATGGTCATTTTACGCAATGAGAGCGTTACTTGCGCGCTGCTTCGTTGTGAATGGTCAACAGCTGAGATTGTTCACACTGCACAGTAGGATATCCATTGGCGCGTTGGAGTTGAACATGGACTTGTCGCACAGTTACAGGCTCTCGCAGATTTATTAGTATTGGGGGTTCGTTGGGGGACCTGGTGCATATGTACTGAGTGCCCTCTACAAAATAAATGAAATGTTCACCTCTGAAAATGGTAGATATTCTAAACACTTTTCCCTATCAAAACCTGTAGTTTTCCAACTGTAAATCTCTAACTTCCCAAGATTAACAGTTAAGGGACACTGGGAGTGAAATTTTGGTCAAAATTGTCAAAAAGTCGAAAATTGTTTTCTTACCTTAAAATGTTCCTGGTGCACCTGTGCATTTGGATCAGCTAACATTTTTCATATCCCCCACTCCATGTGGTCATTACGACCCTTTCAAATAGTGCTCTTCCCTTAACGTACACAGGATGCTCCTATATAAAAGCTGTTTTTCTTAAAACTACATTTCTGCACATTCCAAAAGAAGGTCGCGCCTGAGTTTTGCTTCAAATTCAATGAAAATTTCCAAAAGTATTCATAAATAGCAGCTAAATAAAACTATGATTCAATATTAATGTTATCATTAACATGAATTCCAAAAACATTTTTCTTTTTGTATGAAAAATATCAGTAATTTTTAAGATTAAATTTTCTTTGTTATTAAAAAAATATGTACAGCATAATCAGCAAACGTATTTGAAATATCTCTTCATACAATTGTTACCCATGTTTTAGAGTATCAGTTCTCCCAATATAAATGAATTTTGAAAAGTCAATAGACACGAGCTCTATTTTAAAAATGTGCCTATTAAATTCATAAAATAATTTATATATCATAAACGAATTATCCAATTTTAATGAAATTTGGTGTACCTCCTATTCTCATATAAATACAAACACAGTAAAAATTTCAGAAAAATCTATCAAGAAATGTGGAACGTTCAAATTTCACTCCCAGTGTCCCTTAAAAGGAATTTAATCAATAATAAAATTGTTGATTAACTTATTTTATTGAAATATTGCTGCCCTAAAGTTGCAATTGAAGCAATATTTACAGGTTTTATGAAGCCAACGTTGAAATAACCAAACATGACAAATATCTGCAAGCAATTGATTTAATTACGTTCTCGTCAAAACAGGGAAACCCTTTTGAATTCTTCAATAATACCTGCCTGCCTCCTGAACTGAAGAACTATTGTAAGTTTCTGTTCTACAAAAGGTAACGGTAAATTCACCAGACGTTCTTGTTTCGTCGCAGATCTTAATTTAGTTTCAAATCTGTGAATCTGAGAGGATTCTCTCTCACAAGGAGACCTAGTAACTTCCTCTGGACCGTTATGGACTGGTTGCTGGCATGGGACGATTAGGGGTTTGTATACCCAATAAGTCACATGAGGGGGTCTTTGGCAATGTATCGAAAAATTTGAGTTTTCCTTTTTGCAATTTTTATTATGCTTATACTTCGTACTTTAACGTCACACTCTCGTTTCCTCAATATCGGCCATTTTTAAAGCTCCAGGAGAGCATTAAATGGGCGTTCCCCTCTAAAAGTCATCGCTACAGCTTTCAAACGCAATTTCCGTCTTCACTGACTTTGATTTTAGTCTCTTGCAGGGAATTTTGCTTTAGAGAGGTTGTGAGTTGGCAGTGCTGAAATGAATTCGATATATTGAGCTGAAATACTGCGAATCTGTCACGTGTTTTGCTAGTAACAGAGAAATGCCGTCAGTGTTCTGTAATTCTGTAATCTTGCCAGGTTATTTCAGTATTCCAGTTATAGGTATAATAGGCATTGTTTAAGTTTTAATAGGTTTTTAAGTTATTCGTTAGTTTATAGTAAAGCAGTAATAAGCAGATATTTTATGAGTTTGGTGTACAAATTAACAAAAGTGCTTATTGTATGGGTGAGCTAAGAGCAATAGTTTTCTAAATGTTGTGAACAATGAAAAGGTGAAAGGAAAGTTTTCATATTAAGAAACGACCAAGCAAGCTTAACATTCTCCAAAACTGCTACTGAGGCTGTGTCCCCTGTACGTAGCCACTGAGTATCTTCGGTATGAAATTTTCCGAACAAATTGTCTAATTTATCTCACAACTCTGACTTGCTGAAGAAAGGTTACTCAATTAAGAAGTACAGACATGGTGTTCATTTTCAGCAATGTAACCCTATCTGTACAGAAAGCGAATTTAGTAAAATACACTATTTGGGAGCATCCCTCTGTTTCTTATCGTCTTATGGAGTCTCGTAAGATGTGAGGCATTACAACTGACCAATGTACTGCTGGCAGTTGCAATATGGGACTTGAGGCGTGACGCTGTAATGAAGATAGGGAAACATTGGGGAGGGGGGTAGATACGCCTGGACTCGTAAAAAAGTCAAGTTTTAATTTTCTTTAGATTTATCCCCAAATTCTTATTGACTATTATGGAAAGCGTTGCAAATTTTGCTTGAGATAAACAGCATTTATTGAGGTAAAACGATTCTGAGTTATAAGATAAGCTTTAACTTTGTCCTTAGAATCACAAAACGTGTAACTTCTCTTTGCACGGTTAACATATAAAAATGAATAACGATATTCCATTCGACAGAAGTGTAAGTTCTCCAAAACTCATACAAATAACACAAAATATCTCCGAAATGGCTCTACAACAAATATTTAGACGTGAATTGTGTTTTAGCAAGATCAACATTTTTGTATACTAAGATTTGGTCTATCTCTTACGGCTTACCAGTTATGCAAAAGTCATCCTGAGTAAATAGAACTGCATGAGCTATAGCCAGAAAATTCAAGATATACATTCATTTGCCATAAGAATATTTCAAACATACATAACAAATCGTTAGAGCCATTTTCAAGAAAATAAAAATTTTGGAAATATTTTCCATGTGAGGGGTAATTTAGGGTGGAGCAATTTTCTTCAAAATCTTCAAGTTGCACCCTTGAAAGACGTATTTAAATACCAACTTTGGTTTTTAACCTACTGTTCGTTTTTGAGTTATGCTGTCCACAGTCTGACACACACACACACACACACACACACACACACACACACACACACACACACACACACACACACACACACACACACACACACACACAGACACACACACACACACACTCGCACTCGCGGACCTTTATCTAAAAATGCTTTTTGGGATTCAGGGGGCCTCAAAACATATATTTCCGCTGAAGTCTCGACATCGAATTTTTGGGTGGAATACTTACGTAGTAGAGAAAGTAAAAATATAAAAAACCTTTAATCCTTCTAGAAAATTGTCCCTATATTTATACCTACTGGAATTAAAATTCGTATCGAAATAGCTCTGAACATGTTTGTCTATTAATTATATTATAATACAGTTTCTGCTTTCGAATGAAAGGA
>CM060964.1:39928783-39931090 GCA_030765045.1 Tenodera sinensis | reverse complement strand
CAGGAATCGCTAAGCACTAAGTTACAGTATACGAATACATGCTCCCTTAAATTTACCATCCCCAAAGATTGACAATTGTCACGAAGAATTACATTGAATTTCGGATGTTAGTTACCACTTAAATGTCAAGGATTTTACCATCACTTCTTCTTCTTCTTCTTCTTCTTCTTCTTCTTCTTCTTCTTCTTCTTCTTCTTCTTCTTCTTCTTCTTCTTCTTCTTCTTATCCTTCTCTTTCTTCTTCTTCTTCTTCTTCTTCTTCTTCTTCTTCTTCTTCTTCTTCTTCTTCTTCTCCTCCTCCTCCTCCTTCTTCTTCTTCTTCTTCTTCTTCTTCTTCTTCTTCTTCTTCTTCTTCTTCTTCTTCTTCTTCTTCTTCTTCTTCTTCTTCTTCTTCTTCTTCTTCTTATCCTTCTCTTTCTTCTTCTTCTTCTTCTTCTTCTTCTTCTTCTTCTTCTGCTTCTTCTCCTACTCTTTCTTCTTCTTCTTCTTTTTCTTCTTCTTCCTCTTCATCATCATCATCATCTTCTTCTTCTTCGTCTTCTTCGTCTTCTTCTTCTTTCTCTTCTTCTTCATCATCATCACCATCATCATCTTCTTCTTCTCCTTCTCTTTCTTCTTCTTCCTCTTCTTCATCATCTCCTTCTGCTTCTGCTTCTTCTCCTTCTCTTTCTTCTTCTTCTTCATCATCATCATCTTGTTCTTCTGCTTCTTCTCCTTCTCTTTCTTCTTCTTCTGCTTCTTCTTCTCATTCTTCTTCTTCTTCCTCTTCATCATCATCTTCTTCTTCTTCGTCTTCTTCTTCTTCCTCTTCTTCATCATCATCATTATCATCTTCTTCTTCTTCTGCTTCTTCTCCTTCTCTTTCTTCTTCTTCTTCATCATCTTCTTCTTCTGCTTCTTCTCCTTCTCTTTCTTCTTCTTCATCTTCTTCATCATCATCATCATCATCATCATCATAATCATCATCTTCTTCTGCTTCTTCTCCTTCTCTTTCTTCTTCTTCTGCTTCTTCTTCTACTACTTCTACTTCTTCTTTTCCTGATTACCCTCCCCTTATGTAGGAGTTACAAGCCAGTGTCTAGGGTCAGACGCCTGTCGGGGACGACAAGAACCTCTGGACCAGACAGTGAAGACCTGGAAGCGGGTGGTCAGCCAAGCACCAGGTATGATAGTGAGGAAGAGGATGATATGAAATCCAGGCGAAATCGATGATTGGAAAGGTGATAATGGAGCAGTTGATGGAATGAGTGGCGGGGGAAACCGGAGCACCCGGTTTTACCATCACAACCAAAAATATCCTTAAATTTCGCAACATATTGTTATAGACGATAACTTGCACTACTTTTCATTCTGGGAATGTTTAATCCAGTGTGAGCTCAAAACTGTCGATATGTTACTCCCTAACAACACAACTAGCAGATTTTAGGTATAACTTTGTGGATTTACAAATGACTAATTGACTATACAGTTTAATTGCTACCTACAAGTAACACTGTACAGACTGTGAAGCCATAACAGGTGCTTAATCAAGCACATGACAGTGGGGAAGTTTCCCATTCTTATCTTGTGAGCTCATGCAGATTGAGAAAGCAGGATGTTTATATTCTCTTCCAGCTGAAGAGATACCTTAGGTGATATATCAGTTCTTCGCATTATGAATAACAAATTGCGACAACTGGCCCATGTAATTGAGTGTTAAACAAGTTGGATGGTGGTCTTAAACATTATTATACTCCTTTTATGTACAATATATGTGAAGATTATTTTAAAAAGAGCTTTCCTTTATGCGATTTTTGTGTAATTTATGTATCAGATAGGTCGAAAGGTCGGCCGCGGGAATCGAACCCACGACCTCCCAAATGCAAGCCACAGGCGTTTTCACCTGAGCCACCCTGCTCGGTCTCCGCTATATGTACTCCTACTCGTACTCCTGTTCGTGAGGGAGTGGTAGCACAGTTCAAGTTCATAATTTCCAAAATTACTTTTGACTATGTATGTATATAGTGCAGGTTTTATACGCCAATGGCAAGCCATTACGTACTAGGTTGAAGCTCTGTAGTCAGAGACAGACGAAGGTGGATATATTCTGGTTGCTAGGAACTTCTTACGGCGCCAAGCAGACATAATGGTTGCAAAACATTATAGATAGAAGCAGCGGAGTGCAGAATCCTGAATAAGCTTTTGGTGTAGGTTATGGCTCCGGCTGACGACACACTGACATACATAAGTGTCAGCTGCTTGTGGAAGGTAGTATAGCCGCTGTCATTATTTCCTTTAACAAATTCTTTCTTTCTTCCTTCTTCCTTTC